>CM024627.1:47178578-47618299 GCA_014182585.1 Eucalyptus coolabah | reverse complement strand
ATCACTAGATTGGATAATCAAATCACACCACCAAACAGAATTTAAACGTCGTGTGAATCCGCAGCTACACGATGCCGCGAAAGAAGGAGATGTCGACAAGTTCATTGAAGCCGAAGGGAACCATCGATGGGACACTGCGCTCCATGTCGCAGCAAGAGCTGGCAGGATCGGCTCGGCTGAGCTTCTCCTGGCTCCAGCAGGATTGTGCACATGGCGAGCGACGCGGGAACACGGCGATACATGAGGCTGTGATTGACCCGTCATGGCTCAAGAGCGGTGTATCGGGAGAACAAGGAGAGGAAATGCCCACTACACTTGGCTGTGGAGACTAGAAACTTGGAGATTCTCAAGCTTTTGATGGAGACAATGGATGAAAATTAAGTCCCTTGGTCCAGGATGCAAGGCATATTCCCGGTTCACGGAACCGTGATGCACAAAAGATTAGGTCAGTGATTGTACTTATGGCTCTAATTCAGTAAATTTATAATTCCGACCATATACATTTATACGTGTGTAGCTGTTGAACCAATGGGTCTCAGTACACAAGTCTTGTTTTTCTGGTAAAATGGTTTAAGTTTATCTAGAGCCTGTCAATTATTGAAAATTCCTGTATATTCTGGCCCAGAAGGAGGCAGATACGATATGCTTGCACCTTGGGTCCTGGCAAGACTTAATCCCTTGAAAGATGTCACCATAGTCGATACTCATAGTATAAGCCTTTGTAGATACTACACTACTTATATTATTGTCCAAAGACCTTTTGTAAAACAAGAAGAGACTCATGTCATGGCTGCCCTTAAGTACTCGAACGTGGAAGTCTACTTCTTAAATATGACTGTCTCTATGCTTTGAAGCGTTCCCCAATGTCTATTCGTCTCATTTTTGTTTTATTTTTAAGAAAAACGAGACCCTTGGCCATGAGCAAGTTCATTCATTTCCTTCTCTAATGATGTAGAAATGCTGAAATGGATGTCAAAGCTAATGAAAGAGTTATTTGATTTAACAGATGCTGAAGGCAGCACTCCCCTCCATCTAGCTGCATATGTAAATTACATTGATGGAGTCAAATTCTTGGTCTATGAATTTGGTTCGAGCGCCTTTGATGGTGACAAAGACGGCTATTTTCCGATCCGCGTTGCCTATACGATGGGTCATCTCGAAATAGTCAAGGAGCTACTTCGACATTGGCCAGAGTTGCTAAGTCTAAGGAGGGGCGAAATATACTCCATGTTGCCACAAAGTACGGAATGGTCTATGTAGAGTACTACTTACTTGGCGATCCCAACTTTAAGAAGCTTATAAATGCAATAGACAAGGAAGGAAAAATGCCTCTACATTTGGTCACATTGCAGTTGCAACCCAACATTGGTCAGACCCAAAAGAGTTGCTAAGTCTTAAAGAGGGGCAAAATATACTTCACGTTGCCACATGTACAGAGGGGTCTCTATAGTGCACTACATCCTCGGCGATCCCAACCTTAAGAAGCTTATAAATGCGAAAGACAATAAAGGAAATATGCCTCTACAGTTGGTCACATTGCAGTTGCAACCCTACGTTGTGTTTTTACTCACCCAGCATAGTGGAGCCGATCTAAAGCTTTACAGCTTTCGACATTGCTGATGAGCTGAAAAATATTGATGCTCCAATTCACCTGGTGATTATATCTACAAAATGAATTAACATACTTATGTACTTTTGTATTTCATTGTTATTTTAGCTCTTCCTGTATGTGAGAGACGAAAGCAATTGGAATGTACCACGTGGAATTAAATTTCTACAATAAGCTGAGAAAATAATGAATTTGCTAGTCTATGTATCACTTGAGAAAGTTTTATTTTGAATTCTAAGCCTTTGATTGTAAGTCCATCTTCACGGATAATAACAGTCTTTTTTTTTTTTTTTTTGTATCACGCTTTAACCAGAGAAGGGCAGCAAATATCTCAGTACGTCCTTTCTCCGATTTAGTAGGCACAGATATGTTATGTATTTGGTGAAATTTCTCCGATTCTAAATGTTAGATTTAACATTGTGACACCAGAGTTTAGGATTGTACAAATGCCATAGCCAGCCCAATGATGCTCTCTCTTTTGTTTGTTCCTTTTCCTTTTTCACTAGCCTTGCCCTCATTCTGTCCCTGCAAAATTTGGAACATATCATATATAATCAAAGTATGTGCATAGGAGATTAATAACATGCTTAAATTTCCTTCATTATTCTCTTTCGTTGGGCTTGTCCTGATATTATGACCAGGTTGCTTGCATAACCAACCCTCCGGTATACCTGATATGGACATCTTCCCAGAAGTCTTTAGCTCGTGCTGCTGTTTTGTTCTCTGTCTTTGGTGGAACGATCGGGGCTAAATTGCTCTTCGGCCATGTAATTAGTTCTGCAGAGATAGACACTTAAGATATAAAACCAGACAAGTTGACATATAAAACTTACAATTCATAGGCTCTAAGATGAACAAATATGTTTGTATGTACTCTCCTTGTACCAGTTAGATAAAAACTTTTTAGGATCCTCTCACTCACAAGAGCAAGTTTGCTTTTTTTTCCATGTTAATTACAAGCTTATCTTGTTTGTGCTTCACTTCAGACGCTTCACTGCCATTCCAATCCACATGGCGATAAGTGCTTTCAGCCTTGTTTTCCTCTAATTTCTTCATAACTCTGTGGGCAATACTCCCCATTCCATCTCGCAGAACTTGACTTATTTTCTTTATTTTTTTTTTTCATCCTCTGGATTTGTTATGTCCTCAAGCATGGATATAGTGTTAAGTTGTTGCTTTAGAGCACCTCCAAAAGCGATTATGCTGAGCCTTGTTTCGCGGGCCGGCAATTCCTTGGCTACAAAATAGCACGTGCGGTGCTTGATTAGTAGACAACACTAGGCTACCCTTCATTCTATAGTTGTTCTAGAGAACAATATAACAAATAGTTTCCTTATGCGAATTTGTACCGTGCCCAGCTTAACTTAGGTGTTTAGTCCATCGAATGAGATAGCATATCACTTTAGGCTGGAAAACTGGTTTCAGCTTTCAATGGCTTCATCCAGACATGGCTCTAAGCACTTCTAGAAAAAGAAAAAATGGTGATTCCTACGCAAAAGGGAAGATCGTTCAGGCCATATGAAATCAACCCGATGCTTCATCTGTAACCAAAAGGGCCATTTCGCCAAAAATTGCCCTTAGGGAAAAAAATGTCAGAATCATTTGATCAATCAGATAGAAATTAAAATAGGCATTTCACTTGAAAATGATGATGCCGAATCTCTATTCTCTGCCAATGAGGAACCATCTAAATAGACTTTTTGTGTCATTCCTTGTTACCAAACCCCTAGTGAAACTAATTCGGATTCAGAATTTGAAGACCTTTTTCACATATCTCTCACCTCTTCAGAACAAAGCCCTGACATATTCTCAAGCCAACTCCATTGTCCCAATTTCCCTGTGAAAATCTTCACTTCAAAGCGTACCAAACCTATCACTGCCATCGCTCTCTTAGACACTCGGAGCTAGTTGTTCAATCTTAGATACTAAAGTTCTTCCTGAAGAATATTAGATTTCTTGTGTTTATATTTCAAGTTTGCCTCAAGAGATACTTTTTCTACCAATGTGAGAACTATCCCAAAGAATCGTCTAGTTTTTCCCCAATGTTTCATAACCACAAAATTCTTCGAATCTAGTCTTCCCAACAAGGATTTGATAATTGGTTGGGATATTATGACTCAGATTTCTTAGTTTCGTATCATTCGAAAAATGTCTGAAGTATAAGGACCAATTCTTTGAATTTGTCAATATCCAAAGACTTTTTTTCCATCCAAATGAATATGTTAGATTTGATCATGGAAAAGCTGTCATAATCTTGTTCAGAATCCCATTCTGAATTTTAGCATAAGTGTTCTCATCCTTTATGAAAAAAATCTGGATTTCTTTGTTTGCCTCCCCTTCAAGAAAAATGAAGACATCAATCCAACCAAATTGAGTCATATGGGAATGAAGCTAGATCACATGTTCTTGGCTCAAGAGTAATGCTCAAAACTGTTGCAACAAGGCCTTATTGAAATTTCAAATTCCTAATGGGCTTGTGAAGCCTTTTATGTCGATAAGCTTGCTGAGCAAAATGGAGGAAAAATATGACTAGTAAGTTAACTATCAGCCTCTTAATCTTTTACTCCAAGATGATAATTTCCCTTTACTTTCCATAAATTCCCTCTTTACCAGATTATCAAAAGCCCATATTTACTCCAAATTCAATCTCAAAGCCGAATTTTGGCAATTGGGCATCCATCTGAAGATAGATGCAAAAAAGGGTTCTACATCCCGAACCAACATTTTCAATGGAAAGTTCTTACTTTCGACCTAAAGGTGGCACCATTTCTATTCTAGAAGGCCATGTGTCGAATTTTCCAACTAATCTTATCAAGTGCGGTAGTATATATTGATAATATTTTGTTCTACAGATCCCGATGAGGAATCCTACTACCAACTTCTTGAGCAATTTGCAGATATTATAAAACAACATGGAATCATGCTTTCTCAAAGAAAGATGAATATCGTCCATGGAAATTGAATCTTGGTATGCATCTTAACAAATGTACATATTATCTAGGGCCACACATTGCTTAGGAATTGTTAAAGTTTCCTAAAGAGAACTTCACAACAAAGCAAGTTCAGTAATTTCTTAGGATAATTAATTATCTCAAAGATTTTGTTCTAAATCTTGCAAAACGATGATTCCGGTGCAATCGATGTTGAAGAAAAATCCCCACATTGGGGAAAATCTCGAGAATAAAGATTGTTGTCAAGGAGATCATGCAAACTCTTCTCTCATTGTAGATCCCTTCAACATGGAAGAGAATTCTCCAAACTAACACCAGTGATGAATATTGGACATCCATCCTATTTGAAGAAATCGATGGTAAGAGACACTGTGTGCTCATAAAAGTGGAAAATTTTCCCAAGCTGATATGCATTATCATTCCATTTTCAAAGAAATCTTGGTAGTAAAAAATGGAATAAAAAGTTTGAATTCCATCTCATCGGCCATTACTTCCTAGTAGAATTAGACATGCCATCTTTTCTCGGACGACCAAGTTTAAATAGAAGCAAATTCCAAATTATCAACTGTTTCGATGAACTAAATGATTTTCAAAATACTCATTTGAAACCAAATACATTGCCGGGAAGAAAAATGTGCTTTTTGATTTTTTGTCAAGACCAAAGACACCAGCCAAAATCAACATATACATCATGAAGCATGCTTTCCATACTCTTCATCACAATGAAAAGTATAAGATTGATAGAATACGAGATTGGCCAAGCTAGCAATATCCCCATGAGATTGTTGAACAAGTCCAGAATGATAGCCTCACTGAAAATCTGGAAAACTTCATGTGGCAATGCTACACAAATCTATTCAAACTCCGTGGATGTTCAATTCTTTATCCTTTTAGATTAAATGTGGACTATCTGTTCATACATCCTTTAATCTGGAAGGAAGAAGACTTCACGATTAATTATGATGGTTATTATGGTACTTAACCAATAAGTACTTAATAGCTATTGAAATTCCAACCATAAGATTCATTGCCAACCTTACTAGGATATTCGGACTCGGTCGAAATATTGAAAAGGAAAATGACAAAAACCTCTTAACCTTCCTCAATTGGTTTTATCCTCCCACTCACTAGAAGCAGCTCTTATAGCAAGAATTGAGAATCATCCAATCAAACCTGAAGTCCACAACCATTCTATTTTTCGACAACCATGGGCTTTTGTGAAAAACAATGGCAGCATCACGATGCTCCACAAATTATAGGTACTATATCCTATAAATCTCAACCGCACCTCACGAAGCTCGGATTTACAATTCTTTTTTAGAACTTGTTGGTTGTTGTGAACACTAGCACTAAGAACTCCAAAGAATTTTGTGCTAAGAGAATAAAACCATTCCCGAAGATGTATCGAACTATAATGTACCCACCGCATGGGATCATTATAGCCTTACACCAAAAGCCAAGAAAGCACTTGAAGAATTCAAACAGGCTACATTATCATAGGAGCAAGAAATGATATATACGAGATGACCCCGCGTAGTCCTCTCAAGACCCCTATGCACAATGGGGAGGACCTCTTTCCCAAGACCCCTATGATCAAGGGCTTTTGTCCTTATTTCTAGGCATGGACACATTCTACTATGCTCAACCATCCAATTGGCCTCAGCCAAGCATTCCTACTGACACTACATGCCCCTTCCATAATCAAGAGGAAGCATCCTCGTCAAACAAAATTCTCTCACCAAATTCACTTGTAGGACTTGAGCAAAAATACGAAGAACATCTCCAAGCAATGCATAGTTCTGATGACTCAAATTATGACTACAATGCTTATGATTGTGGCATCCCAAAATACTATGACAAGCCATAAGGTGTGTTAAAGTTCCTAATTAGGTGATAAAATTTCCCTTGGCTTATGCTTTAGTCATTAGTCTTTTTATTGAAATGATTTGTGCATATGATTGTGAAAATTTAAATTTGATAGATTAAAAATCTATGCTTGGCCATAAGATTTATAAATTAAATTTCAATAGACAAGATGTCCCAAGACTTTGGCCAAGATGAAAATTGAAGTTGAAAAATATTTATAGAAAAAATTCAAAAAAAAAAAGGGAAAAAGAAGGTCAAAATTTGATTGGGCCTTAAGCCCAAGAGTGGAACTTTAATGGACCAAGTTAGCCGGCCCATTAAAGCCCACAAGTGAGCCGTCGAACGGCCCAATAGAGGCCCAACAAGTGGCCGGATGGCCCAAGCCCAAGAAGCCCAAACCCAATTCAAAATCCAATATGACAAGTGGCAAAGGGAAGGCCATGCATTGGTTGATTTGTAGGCAAAACAATCATTGCTAATCATGAGGATTTGGGGGTATAAGAAGGGAATAGAGAGAGGGTGGCCGGCCATTTTGCTCGCCCAAGGGGAGAGAGAGAGAGAGAGAGAGAGAGGTGTGCGAGAGAGAGAGAGACTTGTGCGAGAGAGGAGGAGCGGCCGAGAGAGAAAGGAGGAGGGAACCACTGTGTGCTGCCATGTTCACCGCCGTACGTCGTCGTTCGTCTGTCCTAGAGGCAAGTGGGAGTCCTCTAGCTTCTCTTTCATGCTTATATGTTGTTTGCATGTTAGATTTTGGGTGTTTTAAGTGAGAAAAACCGAGGTATGGTTGGCTTGTTCTTAAGTCGTGTGACTGTTCTTGCTCGGGTTGTGTGAGTCAGTAACTTGTTTGAGCTTGCATGTGTGTTTGGAGTCCGATTTTGGCTTCTAATTCTTCATGAAAGTTGTAGCTAACATCTTGTAATATAACATACTGAAATTTCGTGGAAAATGATGGAGATTTGAGGGGTTAAAGTCGCATCTTACGGAGACCTCAGATCTGGAGAGTTTTTACTAACCTTTTGCTGGATTCATGGTTGCATGTTGGTTTTTGTTGAGAATCTTACTTCGATTTCTTCATGAAAGTTGTAGGGAATATTTTAAACTACAACATAATCAAATTTGAAGTGAAAATAAAAAGTATAGCTTGGTAAATCGACTAGATCTTGAAGACGATGATTCTGGTGATGTATTCCGAGACACCCGAGACTTAAAGGACTAAAATGAGGACTATAATCTAGTTATTTCACCTATATCTCTTCATGAAACTTGTAAAGGGAAACTTGATACATAACATATTCAAATTTCAGAGAAAACGAAAGAGAATAGGTAGGTAAAATCTCAATATTTCGGAGATGTGTACACTGGACGATGCGGTAATAGATTCAGAAGCTTCGTGAAGTTGGATAAAATAATCTATAAGGAATCTGACTTGGAGTTCTTCATGAAAATTGTACGAAAATGTCTTGGCTATAATCCAGTAAAATTTTATAATTTTTGGAGGCCATATGGATATTTTAATTGAATTTATTCGGAAACCATGCATTCTGGTTTCATCCGAGAAGAATAGAATGTTTTGGGAAAATTATGGGATTTTGTAAAAATTCAATTTGACCATGAATTTTGCAAGTGATTATCATCCTATGAGTTTATTTAATAATTTCTTGAATTTTGATATAAAAAATAATAAAATAATAATAATTGATAAATAAAAATAATAAATAAATGAATAAATAAATAAAAGGAATTATTTCATTGGCCATAAATTCCATTTAAGTAAATCATGTTGCATGTGTGATAAAGCCTTGATATGTGTATGATATTGAATTGAGTTGCATATGTGATAAAGTCTTGGTAAGTATATGACATTGAATTAAGATGCATATGTGATAAAGTCTTGGCATGTGTATGGCATTGAATCAATGCATGTGTGAATGTCATGCCTAGTATGATTTGTTTGATATCATGCCATGTGCCATGTTAAATTGAGATTAAAATACTGGTAAACATGGATGATGGTGAATGAGGAGATGGTTGTGATGGCGGATGATGCCCGTAATGTATAGAGATACATTACCGGAATTCCCTGGGAGATTCAGGATGCCCGGAATGTGGGGGACCGGAAGCCCTGTCGGAGGTCTTTGCCCGAAGGGAAATGCCTCGCGATGCCGAGGATTGGGGTGCGGGATGCCCGGCCGGGGAGTGTAAATGCCGGAAGCCCTATCGGAGGTTTTCGCCCGAAGGTAATGCCTCGTGATGCTAGTTGAGATGCGAGATGCCCGGAATGTGGGGGGCCGGATGCCCCGTGGCCTGGGAGGCTAAATGTTGGAAGCCTCGGAGGTCTTTGCCCGAGGGGATAAATAAAATGATGAGATAAATAAAATGATGATATACATGATGATATGCATGATGATATGCATGGTGATAATGATATGCATGATGATATACATGGTGATGATGATATGCATGATGATATGTATGATGATATGCATGTACATGATGATGTGCATGATGATATGCATGATGATATGATATGGTGATATACATACTTGATATGATGATGCATGCACTTGTACGTGTTAGGACTATGATAATGATGCATGATAGTATGTGCATGGTTTCAAGGTAAGTAACGCCTGCAATGCATGTATGATTTGCCTGATGCATTTAGTTGTTATTGGATTTCCTATCTCGAGTGGTTTGTACTCACCCCTTTTGGGGGATAACATTTCAGATTAGCTAGTATCTTTCCGCCCGTCACGCGAGGTACATTTTACGGGTTACCGTCCGACGTTGAGGTAGAGTGTGAGGAGTTCGGCTGTCCTTCCGTGCTGGACTCACCTACATACGCATACGCTGTCTTGTCATGTACGACATAGGCTTGGCTGGGGGCCTAGTCGTTCAGGAGTTTGTTTCTGTTCATGTTCGCCGCGATGGGGTGATGGGAGGGATGCTGCCACCGCCATCGCCTGACGCACCGGACTGGGTGTGAAACCTGAGTGTGATGAGTAGGGGCTGTGTTTTTTTTTTTTTTTTGGGAGTTAGTTAGCCAACACTTATGATGGGGGATTGTACACGTGTGATGTAGAGGGTTGAGGGTTCTTTTTGAGGTTTTAGGCTGGACATGGCTGAGTCATAGCTTTTCCTTTTTTATGTACCGACCTAAGAGTAGTCCCATCTTGAAAATATATGTAAATAAAGTGTCGTGGCATGTTTATAAAAATCATGATGTTTAGTGGTGTGTATTGGTATCATGGATTTGTAGGGGGATAGATGATGATGCTTTGTTTTGCTTCGCTAATGAGTCGCGTTGGGACCGTTTTGTTTTTAAAAAAAAATGTGTCTATAAATTACGATGCATCTTCTAAGAAGAAAGGTAATAAGGAGTAACATTGGCGCTGGTGACGACCTGCGAAGGGTTCGGGGTGTCACAATGATAGACAAGACCGCTAATTGTAGCAGATCACCGTAGCATTATTGTAGTAATAGGCAAGACCGCTAATTGTAGCAGATCACTGTAGCATTATTGTAGTAATAGGCTAGGGAAATTACTGTTCATTGTCACTGTTCATACCGACAAAATAATTCCCTATCGAAAGTTTCCGAAGCCTTTGTTTGTTTCAGACTCATGATCTTGGTCCTTGTGTGTGTGTGACCTCCCATTGTTTATAAAGGGCAATGAGGATGTAATGTGTTTGTGCATGGAAGCCAACCTCGCCATTATAGCTCACAAGTAATATAATCTTTTTATCCTATAACTCTAAGTACCAACCGTCATGATGTTATTCTCATGGACCCGTTGTATTTATCTCCTCTACATCACTCGCTCTTTACTCGATAACCCTAAGCTCCACTCACAAGTGTCATAAACGTTGAAGAATTACAGACCGTGACACTTGCCTTTGTGATTCTTCCTCCTTTGCATAAATATGTCCAATGGACCTTTTATGTTTTGCCGAGGGTAAAATCCCTTTGAAAGTTGGAACTAACCCCTACAAAACACATATCAAAATTAAAAGTGTACCTAAATATGTAAAACCTCTTGCCTTTTATGTTCTGCCAAGGTGCGTTTATTTTGAGGAAAATAAACTATATAAGAAATATTTTTTAAAAATGATTGCTCAAATTATTTACAACAATGAATGTATGAAAATATTTTTATCATTCATGAAACTGTTTAGACATAAATTATTGTCGATAATGAAAATATTTTTCATCAATTAATTATTTTAAGAGATCTGAGAATTATTTTAATTTTTTTTTAAACCATTCATTTTCGCGAAACAAACAGGACTTTAGAAGAACAAGAAATAAGAACCAATACACGACAAGAAGAAAAAAAGGTGCCTTTTGTTGATGAGATATTAAGGTCCATCCCTTGTCTTTGCTGTCAATTTTCATCCGCATATCATGCATTAGATTACGCAGAATCAATTATCAAGAGTCAAGGATTATGCTGATTTCTTTTTATTTCCTTGTCAAAGTGCCGACACAAAGGTAATGTGAAAGCAGACTGACGATCAAATTGAAGTCCAGTTTTTTCATGTGGGTATGTGCAATTTTGAGGCATTTGCAAAAGTGTTAAACATAGTGTGGGTGTTCAATGGTAGCACAGGGACATTCCAGGAGGAGACTGAAAGGAAAGAACCCGGAAGATAAACAACTTTATCAAACAAAGTAAACTGCTAAAACTAATAAAAGATCAAGACTCATCTTATTTTTAGAATTAAACAGACAGACTTAGCCCGACAACAGACATTTAAAAACAATATTTATTAAAAATAGTTGCTTATGCCGATTAGGTTGTCCAATAAAAAAAAAAGAATACCATGTTGCAAAAATTAAAAAAATAAAAAAAGAATGAAAAGAAACCGCTGAAATAAGCGAATTCGCGGTTACCGTAACGGGGCTTGCCTTTTACTTTTGTTTTAAGTTCTTGTCGTTGATTCTGTTTTGCTTTGAAAATTTCCTGGAGCTCTTTCTTCCTGGGCGGGTATCGCCTCATATAATTCAAAGTTACCCTAACGTTTGCAGACGGAGGAAAATAGGATAACGTTTGCATCTTACATAAAAAGCTAAAAATCCTAAATGGACCCTTCTCAATGGTTTTTTTTTTTTTTTTTTAATGATATCTACTAATTTTGAGTCAGGATGTGAATTTGTCTCACTTTCAAATTTTTCATTTTACCCTCACAAACATGCCACTCTAATAGCGTAATGGAGCTAAGCTTTGAGGTAGAATTGGCCAAAAGAAAAAGGAAGAAAAATTAGGACAAAGGAGTTAATTACCCACTTTTTAAATTTTCTCTTAAAGGAGTCCTTATTTATCTTGCTAATATTTAAATTATCAGACTCATTGGTACTCTTACATTGAATATGCTGCATCAAGATAAAAACAAAAACTTATTAATTATCAAACAATCAATAATACCATACACTTAAATTAAAATAATCACACTATTGCAATACTCCTATTTACGCATTTTACACAAAAAAATCTCAAAAATTATAAAAACAGGAATAAAAATGCTAAATTAATCGAAACTATTTATTGTCTAATTATAAGAGCACTAATATAAGTTGTTTGTGGAAGTCAATTGATGCTTGGGCAAAATTTGTTTCTAACCATGCTAGTAATGAAAGTAGATCTTCAGGCATTCCAAGTCCAATAAAAAAAAAGTAAAAATCTTCAAGTCCAATAAAAAAGTAAAAATCTTCATATTGGGATGTTTTGTTACTCAAATTAGATGGAATTAAAGGAGGTGCTATATAGCACCAATATGACTAATTTTTAGGATCAAATGCATTTTTGCAATAAGTTTTGAAGCTTTTTGTGCACCCACCTTTTTTTTTTTTTATCTTTTAGGAGGTGATAGATTGCTGCCAGAATGAAAGTGGATATAATAAAAGAAATAATTGGATGGCAATTTTTAATCTATTGTGTGAGTCTATACTAGATCATAAAGAATTAAATAAAAAATAATTATAAATTATTATAGAACCTACTTTTAAAAAATTTATGATTTATAATAAATTTTTATTCTTATATATCTCAAAAACTGTTAAGCTAATAAAATCCTTATAATAATAGTAGTATAGGATCTGCATGATCATTTCTCATAAGTTTAGCTATTGAAGGAAAATTTCCTGAAGCGCGGGAAAAGAGAGGCCAACTGGATGCATCCTCGTGTATTTTTCGTTGAGGGCTTGTTTGGACAGGAATCTTGCCGACAACACGGGCACGCTTTTAGCATTGGCTTCTTGTCAGATATCATTTCAATCGTCTGGCGTTATCGAAAGCCGAGATGGGTGCGTTCCAGTCCCGCATGTGATGATAAACCAGGTGATGATCTCCCCGTGGATCCTTGTCAGATCCTTCAGTCTGTTTCTTCCAGTGCCTTGTCTATATGCTTGGAAAAAGAAGCGACCATCATTTCATTCGGTTGTCAATTTCACGGGTGGATCTTCTTTTCCACTCTTAGTGCGTTGCCGGTGGTCTTTATTTGACTATTCTGGCCACTTTTCTGAACATTGCAAAACAGCACAGCCTTTTATGTTAGGTTTTATTTCTTTTCATTGCTTCTGCATCGCAATTCCCCCAGATATTTTGTGATTGTGCGGTAGGTATCGTTAGGTTACTGTTCCCTGTCAATGACTCAAACCAAATAAGATATAATTGGCATACAGAGACAATGACTGATCAACAATCAGCAGATTCGCTTTTTCTTTCGGCCCTCAGAAAAGGGCCCACTTTCCTTGATTTAAGGGAAATAAAGTGGGGATGAGACTTCCCTCGTACGCTAACACTCACTATTGCTACTCATTTTATAAAAATACTTTAATAACATAACAATTCTTAAGATATCGTGAAAATAATAATATATTATGAATCATAAATTCTTAATTTAATAAATTTCATAATAATTTATAATTTAAATTTTTCTGATTTAAAATAAATTATTATTCTCATAATACAAAAAACTGTCACGCAATCATTTCTTTAAAAATATAGTAAGATGGAAGCTCAATTAAATCTCATAATAATAATAGTAAGTACAAATTTATTGATCCCAAAATATTAACAAACTCAATTTAGTTGAAGTCAAATGTACTTTTAAGAATCACGGTAACATGAAGATTGCATATATAAGAAAATAGCTTGTGCAAAACATTCTTAAACTTCTATGGTTCAAAAAGTTCTATTGTAGTCATAAACTTTATTTATTTTCACTAACAAAGCCACAAACTTGAATTTGGTATCCTCCTTATAAATATTCATTTTAATATTTTCAAAGACAAGCGATGCCAATTGATGTGGTGTTGCATGTAGCACCGCATTAGAAAAAGACCCAATTTATTTTGGGAGGATGAGTGATGCTGATGAATCGCTACATTAAAAAAAAAAGATCCGTACCAAAAGAAAAAGAAAACAAAAGGTATAGAGACGGTAAAGATCGGGATAGAGTTGAGAAAACAACTACTAAGAACGTGAAGAAATTAGGGGGAAAAGGAGAAGATAGTCAACCGAGCTTCAATCTCTGTAAATACTTGAAACCGAGGATAAAGATGACACACTCGACTATCCACCTTTCCTTTCGCTGTATGTGTCCTACGAATATGATTCCCATGTTTTCGTAATTGCCTCTAGTCAAATTGCAGATATTTTAAGTGGATAAATATTTTAAGCATCCGATAATTTGACCCCGCTAATTTTTATTTTTTGACCTCAATAAATTAACTAATTTTAACAACAAAAAGTGGTCACACCAAAACCTTTGAAACCCAAGTCACAATGGAAAAATTCAAACTTAAAATCCACGATATATTCAAAATTTCAAATTACTTCTAAAAGAAATATATGTAATAAATCATGGCACTTTTGTACTCAAAAGTTTCACTTTTGCACGAAGTGATGTTGGATAGCATTGAATTTATGTTATTATACATTAAATTAAGATAGATTTGAGGGATATTTTTTATTTACATCGTGTTAACGAGAGTCTCAAGATAATTATTAAGCAACCACACATACAAAAAAGTTTACAAATTTCAATTCACTACTTCTCTCGTGTTATATGTAATCATTGTATTGAAAATTGAAATATTTCTTATCATGTATGTTTAATTAGTGTCTCAAAGAAAATTCTTCACTAATAACGAAACTCTCTTTTAGTTAGCTTTGAGTGACTTTATGACAATAATGCAATTGTATTGTATGATCTAGCTCAATCACGTGCTAGACTTATGACCTAAATTATTATGCCAAATTTTTCTTAGTGACATTTATGTGCATATAGTTTGCTGCCACAATTCTTATACATGTGCATGGGTGTGAACGTATTTAAAATGATGTTCTTGAGTTAGTTTTAGACTATTTGAATAATCAGGTAACTAGCTATGTTATGACTAAGTTCAATCATGAGGAAGAATTGATAATTAAAAAAATGAAGATTGTGGATCAAATTAAAATTTAATATTAAAAACTAGAATATCATTGTTTAAAATTTCAATGATGATAAAAAATTTAGAATTCATGTATAAGTTTTCTTAATAAAAAATAATTTAGCATTTTACTTATTAACCTCACTGTAAAATAATCTTATCCCTGCCATTGCTAGTCGAGTAGTTTAGTTTTCTTTCAATTTTCACGTATATTTTTGCAACGTATATTTTGCAAAACCCATCTTAAATTGAGAAACATGGACTTGATAAATTGATCAATGTCCGGTCGGATTAGATTCGGATTTGTTTTTCCAAATAGTCTGAAATTTAGAATTACGCCCTGTGCAATTTCGCGGGACCCACAATTTTTGGGGATCTACTTGCATTAGACAATGTTCCTGATATGACTTCACATTGGGGAATAAATTTGGTGGTTGGTGTTCTCATGCGCGATAGATATTTTCTTTTTGAAGAGTTACTCTTGGCCACAAGATGTGCCCGGGCAGCTAAAAAAAAAAAAATATCCATGTCCTGGCTGTGCTATATATCTTGGGGAGAAGGGACGATATTCATATTTAAGAGTCTAAAGATGGATCGCCATCGCTTGAGTATAACTATGGAGGATAATGAAATGTGGGAGCAGAGAAGGGCCAGATTGAAAGCGCCGGAGAGGTTAAACAGACCACACCGCCCAGCAGAGCTCAAATGGCGTGTAAGTCCGCGGCTACAAGCCGCCGCGAAAGAAGGCGACGTTGACAACTTCATCGAAGCCCTCGAAAAGTATTCCGCGGAGGAGGGAGTCCCTTTGTCCGAGATCATAGACATACAGGGCCCTTCTGGGAACTCGTTGCTCCACGTCGCAGCGGGCATCGAGAATTGCGACATCCTTCGAGCCCTCCTCGAGGTCATCCGCGACAAGCGGCGCGCCACTGAGGCGAATTTCCGAGGGGACACCGCGCTTCACGTCGCAGCGAGAGCCGGAAGGATCCACACGGCCAGACTCCTCCTTGACTGCGATGGGATCGTGGACATGGCGAATGACGCGGGCAAACAGCGCTGCACGAGGCTGTGAGGAACGGTCACTACGAATTGACTCGTATGCTCTTGAATCGAGGGTCAAATTTGGTTTATAAGGAGAACAGAGAGCGTAAGTGCCCGCTGTACTTGGCAGTCGAGACGGGAGACTTGAGGAGTCTTGTGCTTTTGATGGAAGCAGTGGATGGGGAGAAAGTCTCTTCATTGGAAGGCATGTCGCCGGTCCACGGAGCCGTGATGCACCAAACGATAGGTTAGTGGTTGTACTTATGGCTCGCTCTCCAGTAAATATATCATTCGGACCATATGCATGTCTACTTTTGTTCCACATGAGCCGCTGAACTAAAAAGGACTACGTTTTTCTATGATACCAGATAAAGTTTGGGTCCCCAGTTAAGATGAGCTAGAGTAATGAGACAAATAAGACAATTGAGCTAAAATTGGGACTCAAGCAAAAGTTGGTTTTCACATGCGATAAAAAAAAAAAAAAAAATTGGGTCATAATTGGGCAATCAATACAAAGTTTGTACGTTTTAGTGCCTGCACCAATTACTAAAAAATTCCTATAAATTTCGGCCAAGAAGGAGGCATATTTCAATATGTTTGGACTTGGGTGCTAGCAAGACTTGCCCCTGAAAAATATTATAAATTTAGTACTTCGGTAGCAGGTACTCATAGCATAAGCCATTGTAGATATTAAACCACTTTTATTTTTGTCCAATGACCTTTCATAAAACAGGAAGAGACTCATGTCATGGCTGCCCTTAATTACTCAAATGCGATAAACTACTACGTGGAAATAAATATTTCTATGCTTTGAAGCATTCTCCATGGTCTATACTGAAATTATCCACCTAAGATTTAGATTTTAATTATGGATTCCATGAATTGTCGCATTTTTTCTATTCATTTTAAGAAAATATTGTAGTTAACAATTACCAGCTCCTTGGTTATGAGCATGTCACAAATTCATTTCTTTTCTGTTTTGTAATGACGTAGAAATGCTAAAAGAGATGTTAAAGCGGAAGAAAGAGTTATTTTTTTCTAAGTGATGCTGGAGGTGGTACTCCGCTCCATCTAGCAGCATATGTGAATTATGTCGATGGAGTCAAATTCTTGGTCAATGAATTCACTTCAAGTGCCATTGAATATGACAAAGAGGGCTATCTTCCGATTCACATTGCATCCAAAATGGGTCATCTCGAAACAATTAAGGATTTGCTTCAGCATTGGCCAGATCCAGAAGAGCTGCTAAATTTTAAGGAAGGGCAAAACATACTTCATGTTGCAGCAAAGTATGGAAGGGCCTCTGTAGTGAAGTACATACTCAGTAATCCTGAGCTTGAGAAGCTCATAAATGTGAAAGACAAGTTAGGAAATACGCCTCTACATTTGGCCACATTACAATGGCAACCCGAGGTTCTATTGTCTCTCACTGGGACAATAGGGTCAATCTTAAGCTTGTAAACAACAGCAACTTGACGGCTCTTGACATTGTAGATGAGCAACTGAAAAAAATAGATGCTCCACTTCACCAGGTATTGATCTCCACAATATCTACTTTTGTTTTCCATTATTGTTTAGCCGCTTCCATTGTGGGAGAGACGAAAATAACTAAAGTTCGAACTACCCAAGTAGTTACCAAGAGGAATTTAGTTTCCATAGCAACCTTTGGAAAGATTGCATTTGCAAGTCTATGTATCACTTGAGAAGGTTTCATTTTTCCAAACTCTAAATCTATCTTCACGGATAATTAACAATCCTTTTTATATGCTTGACTAGAGCTTAACACGAACAATCTTATTATCTGCTGGAGCACCCAGAAGCAAAGACAAAGCAATTTGCCAACCAAAAGGCCTAGGCCCGGGGAGTGATTTGGAGCCTCCAGATTTGGATAGACTTAAGGATGAGGCCAATTCCCGTATGGTCGTGGCAACTCTCGTTGCTACTATGACATTTGCTGCTGGCTTTTCTGTTCCTGGAGGATATAAAGACTCTGAACCAAATGCGGGAATTGCTACATTGTTGAACAAACCCATGTATGACGTCTTCGTGATCTGCAACACTGTCGCCATGTTCAGCTCAATAATTTCAGTTGTGATCCTTCTATGGAGACAGATTAATGATTCGCACGCTGTGCTTCATGCCCTTGGAAAGGCAAGGCAACCACTGCTTATAGCTCTTGCCACAATGTCTGTGGCCTTCATGGCAGGGGTCTACGTGACCGTAAGCAAACGTGCTTGGATCGCCGTTATTACTTTAATCATTGGAATCATTGCCCTCTTCGTTATCTTGAGTCTTTACATGGCCTTGTTCGTTCCGCTTGGGTACAAATGCCGTCTTGTCCAGCTCTTGGCCGACTACATCCTTAGAGCTGGTATATCAATTTCAAGAAGTGTGACTGTAGAAAGGGCTGCGTGGCAGCCTGAGTATCCTCTTGGATCCCTCAAGCGTCATGCTGGGTCTCTAGAAATTGATCCGACGCCATCAACAAATGCCATCGATGGAAAATCATGACATTGGGGCATATTAAATTATATTTCAATTTTGAACCATTTATGACACCCGATCCAAATTGGATCGATTTATTAAACTGTTGGAAAGAAATCCTGTGAATATCTCGAAGGACATGTAAATATATTGTTGCGATTTTTTTTTTTATTGGGTTGGATAAATATCCAAGCCCGACCGAATCAAATCAGCTAAATCTCTAATGTCTTTGTTTCTCATTTATTTCTTTAGTGATTTTGCATTTGTTGACACCTGATTTTTAATCGATATATCATTAAAAGGTAAAAAATCAAGGTTTAGGTTTTTGATCGCATCTTCCGACCAAAAAGTGTTGTTTTTCATTTCTTTGTTTTGTATTGTCGTTTTAAAGTAAAGTTTAGCTCATGTTCAAGAAAAATCTGAAAAGTCAAACGGTAACCTTGGGTCAAAAATTGACATTTCACCCAAAAAGATTCCATTTAGCTTTAATTTCACTTTTTCTAAATCAATTTCTTGAAAATTCAAAGATTTGACCAAAAAATCAACATTTTAGTAAAAAGTCAACTAAATGGTTGACTTTTGGTCAAACCTTTGACCCAACATTTTTTAAAAAAGTAAAAAATGCACAAATACATTTCTTTTAAGGCCAATTTGACTTTGTGTCAAAATTTCACAAAATTTGATTAAGAACCTTGATTTTTGAATTTTTGAATTTTAGGTTCTAAATTGACCAAAAATAAAATTACTTTTATTATAGTCATAATTATGTGTAGTTCCTTCTTTGACATTTGATTTAGGGACTCTTTGAAATTTGTTTGAGCATTTAATTTCACAATTTATCTAGTTAAAATATGAATTGCCGTTTTGAGCACTAATTAGGGGACCAAAATCGATCATTCATAACTTACAAATGGACGATTGTTTCTTACTCATTTCCTTAATATAAGTCCAAATTCGAAATCGATTTTGAAAAATTCACACCAAAACTCATAAATTTGAAGAATTTTATCCTCCCAAGCATTATAAAATCAAGCAATTAAGCTCCAATTGACAAAATTATCCATTCATGACTATGGTTTAATTTCATGAATCTAAATCCAATTTAAATATTAGGCTTAGATCCATTTTTGACCTAATCTTGAGCACTTCGATTCATGGTCAATTTGAATATGATAAGTGATCTTACATATGGGTGGCTTATTAAATATGACAATTGTGATCCTAATTGAGTTTAATTTTAGTTAATTTGCAATTTTATCCATTGAATTGCAAATTTTACCATTTTAGCACTTTATGCCCAATTCAAAGCACCCATGGTTTCGACTCTTTTTTTTTTTTTCACGATAATCATTTAATTAGGTCAATAAAAGACCCCTAGATCACATTCATAAGGTTTGATTAGCTTAATTGTATCTTAATTGATTAATTTCTTCATAAAAATGATAAAATTCCTTTTCAATTTGGTCATATATGGTCAAATTGCATAAAATTTTGACTCACAAGGATCCCAAGTGGACAAAATAGCAAGAACCAGACCAAATCGGTCAAGAACTAGTTAAAATCATTTCAAATCGAATCGAACCGGTTCAAGCCATTGTCGGCCAGTTCTTGGGCTCTAGCCATCGGTTTTGGAACCCTCTCAATCCCAATTTCACTTCTATACCTTCAATTTCCCAAAATTTTACAAATTGATCATTAAATTTCATCAAATTACAAATTAAGCCTTAATTACAAACTGATTTTGGTTTGGTTTTTGCAAATCAAACCCACTAGATTAATTATCCGACACCTCGAGATCATGATGGAGCCTTCGAAATGAATTTTTGACCGTTGGATCGAGATTTCGATCATCGGTTCAAATTGATGACCAAAATCGTTTAATGTGAGGAGTATATAAATTAAATTTCTTCCATTTTCAAAGTAAGGGATTTATTTGGCACAAAATTTTCTTTCTCCAAATTTCTATCTCTCCTCTCTCTATTTTTTTTGGTGCCAAGAGACTCGATTCTCTCTCTCTTCTTCGATTAATTTGTTTTCTCTTTTGGCGACCAAATTGTCGCCAGTTCAACCTCCACCATCTTCATCAGCAATCATCTCCCTTGTTGTCTAGATCTTATGCTTGCTGGTTTGTGGAGGTTGGATTGAAGATTAGGCGAAAACCTTGATCAATTTCGATCAAAATTCGTGAAAATCGCGACGAAGGTAACGATTTGAAACTCGAATCCAATGAAGTGAGATTGAGTTAGTCAATCGGGGCTATGATTCAAGATTATGAGCTTTTACATGCTTAAGATCAATGATTATGTATGCTGCAATGATTTGTCGATGATTTGAATGATGATTGTGTTCTTGAGTCTAATCTGTGATTTTCGTAGGTCTATATCGAGGTCATTGTTTTGACCAAAACGAGGTCTAAAACAACCTCATTTTAGCTTGAGTATTCTTAGGATTAGATAATAGATATCTCGAGCTTCGAAAAGATAGGTCGTATGCCCCAATTGAGCATCATTTGACCCTCAAAAACACCTCGAAGATTAATGATTATGCGTAGTTTATGTCTTTTTCGGTTCTAATTCTATTTTGCATTCTGGCTTTGTTATTTTTGTGCCGACTTTCGTGATAATTTTTTGACAAAATTTTCTTCATAATTTTTTTTTCCAAATCATCTTGTGCATTTACTGCAATTTTTTCATGATTTTTGAATATGTTCAACTAGGTCGATCTACTTAGATCTAAGCCTAGGTCAATTTGTTCTGTATCGATCACTTATTTTGCTATAACTTTATTGATTTGTTTGTTGAATTATGGAACAACTTTCCTCCGTGAAAGTTGCTCATACAGGTGTTGTACATGTTTTGCATTTTTTTTCAAAATTTTTAGACATGTTTAACTAGATTAAAATCACTTAGATCTGAACATAGGTCAGTTTGTCCTACATTGGTCCAAGATTTGTTTTGATAAAATCAAGTCCACAATTGCACCTATTTGGTCTCAAATTCTTTGTGAGAGTTGAAATACATGATATATATTTTCAATTGATGCATGTTTTGCAAGGTTTTTACATTGGTAAAGTGAGTCAATTGCATGCATTAGTGTAAAAGGTACTACAACAATATGTGCTAGACATATAGTTTGGTCTATTTTGCCATTTTTGTCACGACTCATATGATCTTAATTGAATTTCGACCTCTTAACAAGAAATCTTCATCATCATATGCTCTATATGTGAGTTTTTTTGGTAGGATTTATGCATGTCTTGAGGATGGCTGAAATCATGCTTGTTTGATAAACTTAATGCTGAAATGAAACCTTGTCATATGCGCACCTTTCCATGTTTGTTTGAGTCATCGGGGATCGATTCTTATGATCATGCCTTCTTGATGATAGAACCGCATGTTGCAAGATTTGCATATATGTTTAGGTCATGTCATTTGAGTTTCATCTTGCATATTAAATTTGTCTCACAAAAAGTGTTCATCATACTTAGGATCCCCAAGCATATCATTAGGAATTGTGAATCATTTCATTTAAATTGTATGACATTTTGCATGCCGACTTAGAATTAGATGACTATCCAAACTTTTCGTCGCATTCAATCCTAAGTCCCATGTGATTTCTTCATGCCGTTTGTGCATTCTTTGAATGATTTTGAGGTTTTCTAATGAATGCTTATGTTATGTTCTCTTAATTATTGATGTGCACATTTTTAAAGATCTCAATCTTAAGATACCAAATTGACTTAGTTTGGAATCGAGCTCTTCTTGGAAGATGTAAGGCACAAGTAAAAGTTTTTGATGCCTCTGATTTCATGCAAATTGCTCATCGTTTGGACCAATTTTTCTATTTTTTTTTTTTAAAGCTAGATCACAATATGGACAAGGGATCAAATTTGAACCCTTGTTATAACCCCTGTTTGGATAGGCTTTTGATATTTTTATTTTATTTTTTATATTTGAAATCTGCACTTGGCCTCTTAGTGAAACTTGCATGTTATCATGTTGGCTATGTTATATGTAAATTTCAAGATTTTAGATATGTTTTGATAGGACAAATTTTCGTGATATTTGCTGAATGTTATATTTTTTTGGCAAATTTCTGATGCGTTGTTACTTGTTGTTTGATTTTTGTAAAATCACGTGTAGATTGTTTGAGAAAACTTTCTTCATGAAAGTTGTTCATCATCATGTCATGCATGTTAGGAAATTTTATCATTGCCAAATTATCTTTAGGTATTACTCAATGTTGTTGTTGTTATCTTCTTGTTCTGAAGTTTTCTGATATAAATATGATTATGATTGTTTAGTTATACTTTTTAGGCAAGTTTGTGCATGAAATTAGGCCACGCCATCTTCATGGAGTTGTTCTAAATGCTTTGATATTTGTTGTTAAATAATTGGCCTTTTTCAAATTACATCTTTCAAAAATACTTTAAAACATGTGATGTTTCTCAAAAACGATTTTTAATAAAGTTCTTCTCCAAAGATTGATTTGGCTTAAGGAAAATCATGGTTTGGACCATACTCAAAATGCCTACGACATTTGTGAGTACATTTATGCGAGCCTTGGGCTAGCATTGACAATTGAATGTGTTCCATAGCCTAGATATTCCTTAATCCTAAATATTTTTAAAATTTTTAAAATCCTGATTTGACATCGTAAAAGTCACGGTTTGAATTGTATTCAAGATGCCTACGATGCTTGTGAGTGCATTTATGCGAGCCCTAGGCTAACCTTGGTAATTGAATGCCTCTTATAGCCGAGACATCATTTTGTCTCAACACTTTTTATGAATGATTTCAAAATATGTTTTTGAAATATCACATATACCCCTCATGCATATTATCCCATAATGCACTAGAAATTGCCTATGTTCATGATTGACGTATGCCCTTGGTAATAAATGACCCGATGATCCACTTTCTTGCATGATTGGTTGAGAAATAAGGTTCAAAAGACCTACATGCATGTTTAAATTTTTGCAATGCATGTGACTTTTAGATGAATGATATGATCGATACATGATATCGAGGGAAAACTCTGGGATCACATAAATTGCTTGATTAGGAGATTTATAAGTGCTATTGGTCATGCGAGAATACAATTGGTTAACAATTGCTATAAGTCACAAAAAAATGGTGGGTTGGTGTCTTAGTGGGACCCTCGCATGAAAGACAAAGGCCGAGACCGAGGCCCTAAAATTTGACTTTCGTATTGCACTTTCTTTAAATGATTGATCTCGACATGATATATTGTTTTTTTTTTAATTGTTTTGGATTGTTTTGATATGTATGCTTGTTTCTTTTCATTGTATGCACATAATTATAAGTTTCTTAAATCAGGTTTAGATTAGGACTCCAAAGATGGAGAAAGTGCGAAGATGGTGGAGGTTTGTCATGCCCTGGAGTTTCGAGCACGAGCACATCCTTTGGTGGTCGAGGAAATAGAGACGTCTCAAGTTGCGTCACTAACCCATTCATTTTATTACACATGCAGAAGGAAATAAACAAATCCCCTGATAGCAAACAACATGGGATATAAAGCAAGATAACACCTTTACAACCAAAACACGCTTTTATAAACAAACTAGGTTTATGTACAAAACTAATATGTCTACCAAAAAGATCGGTCCTCAAAAAGGAAATTGTCCTACGACCTATTAATCAAATACGTTCATTGATTCTTCGGACTCCACAAGCTCTGGGGGCATCGGGTCCACCACAGCACTATCAGGAGGATCAGCTGCACCTTTACCAAAAGTGACATCAACAACCAATGCGGGGATCTCAAAACCCTGGAGGGGCCCAACTCTATATCCATTGAGTCCATGGCGGAACCACGTCCTGAATCGATGAGATACCCTCTCAAGTAGGCTCTCATTGACCCAGACGGTGGTCACAACCAACTTGTAAACCCAATGACTACGTAGGATAGGGACATCTATACCCCACTCGAATAGCCCATGGCTAACCAAAATGTTTCGGAGGAACCGCCATCTAAGGACCGAAAAGAATGAGCCCACGATGGGATGAGACAATGTCTCAGCAAGTTCACCCCCTAAATTCCGACTAGGAAGGAAATACGCTTAACGACAGTTTATACACACAAAATAGAAGACTTACCTCACTTTAGTTCCCTCCCGCATGTCAGTACAATTCGTTAATTCAATCGATTCAATCGATCACTCCAATCAATACAATCGATATAATCAATCACTCCAATCAAAACAATCGATTCAATCGATCAATTCAATCAATACAATCGATATAATCAACCCCACGAGTCTTGATTATAAGACCAAATCGTTATGACATGTCTTATACCATGCCGCACAATTTTGTCCCATAATCCGATACATCAATTTCAATCAATCACACATTCCAATTCGATTATTGCTCGCACAAGCATGATCTATCAATGCACATCGGTCTTTTGGCGTAGCCAGGCTTCGTCTCACTCTTTTGAGCATGGCAACATCCATCGACACACATCGGGGATAGCTTTCCCGAAGGAGCATCGGTCCAGAATCTACTGCGATCAGCTTCCGTTGTCCAGGGGCATCTCATATAGGGGCAACGTCTTATCGGCACACATTGGGGATGAGTTCACTTAGCCATCACACGATCAATCAATCCCAGCCAAGGACATTGTGCTTTGCACTCAAATGTCTCAATTAAAATAATGATTTGGCTTATTTTTTTTCGTATTAAAAACTGATGTTAGGCATTTTCTGATTAAATACCAAAAATTTTCAATTTTAAAATAATTATTCAAAATCACAATACCACTCAATTTGTACAAATTAACATTCAATTGCATAAACTAAGCACACCATTGTAATCAGTACGACATTTCGGTCACCGACTATCCCGGTATAATATTAGGAAAATAATAAATAATTAAATAAATTACAAAATAATGCAAATGAAATACAATAAATACTTAGGCTGGAAATGCTAATCTAACCACCTAAGCGAGCCTAGAAAATTTTTGAACCTATTTAGATAAATAGTATAATCTATATAACCCTTAATCAATCTATTCTAATCCCCTAACATGCATAATTAAGCGATTAAATCATTAATCTAAACTAACTAACCACATAATCCCTAATTAGCCTAAACTAATTATCCACTAAGCATCATTAACTCCATAAGAAAATTTTAACAAGTAAACTAACCGGTTTTGCGATCCGATGAGTCCATGGCAATGGTGATGCAGAGTGAGCGATACTCAAGCTTGCGGCGACACCAAACGTGGTTTGGACGAGCCTTAAAATGGGCCACGAAGCCTTAACAAGGGGTTGAGCTTCAACTTCTGCTTGTGGCTAAAGGAATCGGTTGAAGGGGCTCTTCGACTCGGGAAAGGGGCACGGTGGAATAGCGATGGTAGCGGCAGACCAGGCGGACATCTCTTACAATAGACGATGGGTAAACGGTGACTAGGGGAGCTGTAACGGTGGCTGGAAGGCGTCAGAACAATGGCTGGAAGGCTCGGATGGGCATGCGGAGATGCGGGTTGGCGTGCAACGGTGTGGCGTGCACGGCGGTGCTCGGGCGACGGCGAAGGGGCATCGACGGGCAAGGGGGTTGGCTTCTCTATGTCTCTCTAGAATTTTAGCTCTCAAAAGACTTCAACAATGGAGAAAGTAGGCTTAATGAAGAAGAAGAAGGCTGCTGAAGCAAGGGGGCCTAAATGCCTTCAAATTTCACACAAATATCCCATTTTCATCATCACACATGCCCCACCAGCTACTGCCTTCAATCCTTAGCCATTTGCATACCCAAACTTCCCCAACAAGCCATTGAAGAGGTCCAAAATGTTGCCGCCCCTTGGTCCAACGAATTTGGACAATTTCCCTCCAAATTTCATTCAATTTCTCATCAATTGGGCTCAAATTAGAGTCTAAAAGTTTAGCTCAGGTGCCATTGTTCATCTCATGATTTTTCCTCGTCAATCAATCCAACTTGATGGCTCGTCCCAACCAATAAAAATAGAACCGATCGATGATAGTAGTGGTGGGTAAACTATTTTTATCCTTTGGAATGGGGACCTTGAGCCCTTAGCACCCTCACCTTAGGTGTTGAAACTTCACAATTTCATGCGACATGTGATTTGTGCTTACCATGAGTTTGGTGGGTAAGATATTGTTCCTTTCTTATTGTTCTTATCTTCTTACTCTCCACATTTCATTATGCATTTTATATTTCAACAATGATATGTTTTAATCACGGATGCTCCTTTAGGTTCAGGTTTAGATGGGTAAACCCAAAGTGGATGTGGTCCCCATGTAGGGGAATCTCAAGACTCTATGGGAGAATCTCGATGCAAGACATCAAGACTATGTGGAAAAACACATAGGCTTCCTCCCGACTTTATTAAAAGTCAAACCACATATCGCAATGGTAAAAGCATTGGTTCATTTATGGAATCCCATGACTTCCACTTTTGTGTTTGATCAATATGAATTGACCCCTACAATTGAGGAGTTCCAGAAAGCTATTGGGTTAGGTAAAGCCTCTTTAGGTTTCGTCACTCCTATTGGTCAAGATCCAATATCTCTTCTACATTAATTCCTCAATATCCCTACCGACAAAATTAGGGCTATTCTTAAAGGAAATTCTTATTCCATGCCTTATACTTTCCTTGAACAACATTTCCTTAGCCTTAAGCCTAAATTTGGGAATCAAATTCCTTGTGTCTTCCTACTCATGTTCTTGGCTTTGTGGTATTCCCACATACCCGAAAAAAAAAAAAAAAAAAAAAAAAGGATCCTTTAGTCACTCACATTGTCAATCAAGTGTGCGTGTTTTATTATTTTACACACATGATCCTAGCCAAAACTTTTGTGTCTCTTAATTGTTTCAAAGCAAATGGCCAAGAAACTCTTAGAGCCCTATTAGGACTTCTCCAAATTTGTCTCTTTTCACATATCAAAGAATTTGCACTTCACATGAAGATTGTCGATGTCACAAAATATCATCATCCCATTCTTAGATTTTGCGAGATGAATGAATTCTTTTCATCATGGTCTTTCTCTATATGGTTTCATTTCCTCAAAAGCCTCAACCCTAGCTTAATTCAATGGCATGTTTGGTGGCTTGGGAATCCTGAGGTGCGCCTTTTTAGTGGAGTTAATGACCCACTCCCCCTCGTGGGATTGACGGGTTTAACGTCATATTACCCTTTAAGGGTGCTCCACCAATATTGCGCTTCAAACAATCCCGCTAATCCTCAAGTTGGGGTTATATTGTACTGATTATCACAAGAAAGTCATCAAGGAAAACCAAATTGACCATATCAGGGCCACAATTCAAGCTGTTACTAGAATTTGGTACTCCCATTCCTCGCATTATGTGGTTGCCGTCGATGAAGCCGACTTGGAAGGAGAGATGAGGACTCATCAAGTTACCATTGATTACATATGTTATCGAGTAGAACTTGAGCTCAAGGTTTAGTTGCATAATATTCTTGAGCCTTAAGGTTTTTAGCGAGCTCATATTAAGGAGCAAGAAGACGATGCCTTGATTGATGAGGAACGCTTGGCCCATGATAAAAAGCGACTCTGCACAATCCCACCTAGTCCTTAGGTTTCCATCTCATATTCTTTCCTTGTAAAGCGATTTCCTTTGTGTTTCCCTCATTTCTATTGAAGTTTCTCTATATTCACTTTCACATCACATGTAAAATCAAACCACTTTGTAAGCTTCAAGAATGCAAGGTTCTGTTTCCCTTGTAATTGTTTGATGAAATGTATACAATTCATGAACATTTTCATATAATTTTTAGAAAATGGGCATTCTAATTAAATATTTGTTGTCATTTCTTTTCAATTGTATAATTTCTTTTGAAGAAATTTTGATGAGAGGATGTTATATGATGCTGGGATCATATACACTTTTTATCATTATTTGATCTCAAGAAAATATAAAATTGACTAGGATTTGTATTTTCATGATTTCTTTTAACTTGTACTAATTCGAGTCATCTTCTTTTACAAAGGTATTGAAAGACACCTGAAAAACGGTCTATCATACGTACTCGCCACCAAACAAAATGGAGAATGAAGATACTCGTGCTCGTGTTATTAGCATGAAGAACCAAATGACGCAGATGATGGTGCTGTTAGCTGATCTCTCTAACCAAGTCAAGAACTTAACTTTTGTAGTTCCTGCTTCTCCTACCATGAATCCTCCTACCACACCCTCTGAAGTGCCGGTAGCAGAACCTGTGGAAAAATGGCTTACTGAAGAGGTTCCTACTGCAACCCCGGTAGTTATTGATTTAAAGCCTCCATCTAAGGAGACTCCAACTCCATACTTTGATGAAGAAAGTTCAAGATGCCTTGCAAAGATTGAGGAACACCTTTGCATGCTACAAGACTATCAACTGCAGGGGTTCGATAAGCTGTCGCCCTTTGCCAAGGTTAAAGTCCTCGAATTCTACAAGGAGCTCGAGTTTACGAGGAAGTATGACGGCATTGGATGCCCCAAGACCCACTTAAAGTACTATTTGGGCAAGATGGCCCATTACCTAGATAATCCTCCGCTCCTGATTAATTCATTTCAAGATAGCTTGGTTGGTCCTGCGTTGACGTGGTTTATAGAGTTGAACTTGGAGAAGATGCATACTTGGGAGGATCTCGCTGACGAATTCCTCCAACAATACAAGTTCAACACCGAGATTGCTCCGACTCGAGAGGAATTAGTTCGAGTTGAGAAGAGGAGAACTGAAACGTTTAGAGCTTATGCTAAAAATGGAGAGCTACTGCATCTCAAGTAAAGCCACCTTTTCGAGAAGGAAGCTATGAAATTATTACTTTAAGCTATGCCTTGAGATTTCTTCAAGAAAATGTACAACCACACCTGTATCAACTTTGCCGCATTAGTGGAGTTAGGTGAATGCATTGAAGGGATCATGCATGAAGGAAGATTGACCGAGACCACGAATAGTCGATATGCCCCGAAGAGAGATAAGGAATCAATCATAGAGATTGCTTATATACAAAACTTCTCTTCTCAGAAATCATATAATCCTCAAGCTCATAAACCTGCCGTGGAGGTAGGGAGCTTTTCTCAAAATTTTGAAGGTAAAGGAAAATCCCCTCAAAGACAATTTACTCCATTGCCTAGACCCATGTCTCAACTACTTCCAATGCTGATTGAAAGTTATCTCGTGGCGAGAGAGATCCTAAGGGATAATTCACCAAAGTTTGCTGGGTTCGACCTTAATAAGACATGTGAGTATCACATGAGAGAAAAAGGTCACCATGTGGACAATTATTTGGTGCTCTGTTCCAAGATCTAGAACTTGCTAGATAGAAAAACTGCTCACTTTTAAGGATTCAATGCCGAATGTCCAACAAAATCCCATTTCGAAACATTCTGAAGATGCCAATATGATTTTTGGGGATGATGACAAGCATATATTCCCGATGGATATCCAAAAGTTGGAACATATCACATCATTTGCTGATTGCCAGCTAAAATGTGACATCACTCGTAATGAGGAGATAGCTTGCTTAGCAAAGCTAGTTGAGCTGGGAATTATCCAATATGAAGATGGTGAGCCCATTATGAGATAGATGTCTCTGGTTGAAGTCGATTTGTCTGGCGAAGATAAAATCTCAAAAGTCATAAGGAAGATCCAAGTTAGGATGACACTCAAAAGGAGGAGTGTGGAGCCTCAAAAAGAAAAAAACCCCTATGTACCAAGATTCTGACATTGGAAGCGAGGATGAATATAAAGCTTCTCACAGGACCACGAGTTTGTTCAAAAGCTCGCGAAAATGGTGAAGTTATTAGTATCCTTGGCCAACCAAGTGATAAATATGACTTTAAGGTGAAGTTCACACCACCACCAAGTTTCTTCATTGATATGAAGGATATTGTCCCGGTGGATGGGATGATGAAGAAGACCTTACTTTAACTTTGCCAAAAGATAAAGAGGTCCATTCCAATGATGGGGATGATGTTGAATACAAAACTTCTTGTTTGGATCGTGAGTTCATAAGGAAAGCTTGTGAGAGAGGTGAAGTGGTGGACACTTTGGGACAACCAAGTGAGAAGTATGACTTTATGGTAAAGTACACTCCTCCTCCAAGTTATTTTCGAAACCCCAAAGACATCGTCCCTAGTGGATGGGGAGACGAGTTTAGGGATGACTTTGTGGCTATGACTAAGCCTATTGTGATTGATCTAACTAAGGAGAAAATCCCTCGTGAGGTTGATGCAATTGACAAGGGCGTCATAGAAGTCAACTCATTGATTGACAATTTTGGACCCATGAAGATCTCAAGCGCAGGTTTTGGACCCATTGTGATTGAATTGCCATCGGAAGTTGGTGAATGTTCCATTACTAAGGTAAATCCTACTTATGACACTATGGCGGTCCCTTGGAACTATAAAACAAATGAAATTGATGCCGTCACCCAATCGGGTCGAATCTACCCACCACGTGAAGGTGTGGAAAAGAAGGCCGTAACATATGAGGAAGCTAAACAACTCCTTGTTGACATCTAAATTTTGGCGACCCGTTTAGTCATTTATCGTATTAAAAAATTAGGGGTTAATTTTATCACTGAAAAAATAGTTAATCGCACAACATATATATTTAGGTACATTTGTTTTTAATTTACATTTTTTACACTTGTTTGTTGGACCAGTGCGAATGGGTTCAAATTAGTTGGACTAAGCCCACAAAGTGAGCAGGTTAGCCCAAGGCCATGTTTTTTAATTATCTCGTGAAAAAATAGAAATTTTGAAATTTTTCTGGGATATGAATATTTTGGATTGGGCACATGTGTGAAAAAATATTGCGATATTGCGATTTATCTTTGTGAGATTTGGATTTCGAGAAAATATTTATCGTAATCTTGAATTCTTATCAATAGTGATCAGTTAGTGAAAAAGTATCGCAGATGTAGATTGAAGGGAGAATCGAAAACCTATCTTCTACACCCTATAAAAGCAACAAAGTACAAGGACCTAAGGGGGCTTCTCTTTGTAGAAAAAGAAAACACAAAAAGTAAAAAGTGAAGCAAAAGCTTTTGCAGAGAGGGTACAGAGTGCGACAAGTGAGACAAAGAGACATAAAAAAAAAAAAAGGAGAAAAAGCAAAGCAGCGTCTTCTTCCTCTGTCCACGCCGATCCCGCGTCGATGCTAGCCATCGCCGGAAGTGCCTCGACTGCCATCGCTCACCAGCCGCGCTTGCATCGCTCAGCCGCACCAATCGCCGACCCCTGGTGTTGCACCGTCGCACCATCGGACCCCCTCGGCCTCCGTCCCCACATTCGCTTGGAGCCCGATCTGCCGCTCCGGCCCATCGAAGCTCTGCCGAGATCGGACTCGAGCTAGATCTACCCAATGCCGCTCCTGCTCAGCCCGTGTTGACCCGCGACAATCAGGTGCCCCTCGTAGCTGCCACCACCTCGCCTTGGCCGCTCGTTAGCCTCGCGTCCCCGACACCCATGAAGCTCCACATCGCACCACCATGCCGGAGTGCCACCCGATTTGCACCTTTTGCAGCAACCGACGTCGCCACGCTTCGTACCGGCGAGCTCGCCGCGACCCACCACTCCTATAGCCAAGCTAGAGCGTCGCCCGTCGCCTAGCAACTGGACCCGAGTCGGACCTCTATCCGACTCGATGCCCTTTGTAGTGCCCCTGTCCAGAAGCCACTACCGATTCACCTCCTCGCCGCTCGCTCGCCTCTCGGTTCACCTTCACCGAGTTCCCTTGCCGGACTGATCAACCGGCTACCCTTGGAGACCCACGGTTACACGTAGGAAAGGAAAGGAAAAAAGAAAAAGAAAAGAGGATTAGGTAGTCCTTTTATTTATTTTTTATTTTCTTCTTTAGCTTGTTTTTAGTATAATTGTTCCCTAAATATGTGACTGATATTCCAACATGAAATAGTCCCTCAAGCTACAAAAATCGACAATCTAATCTCAAGCCCAAGATTTGATTTGCGATTTAATTTAAAATTGGCCAACCCGATCTCATCCGCGAGATATGGTTCGTCAATTTTCAGATATCAATCTCATCTTGTTTGATTTGCTTGTCGTCAAGTTGGTTGAGTCAATCGAATTTTTAAAAGAAAAATCCAAAAAAATATTTGAGTTAGGATTAGATTTGCTTTAGAATATTTCCTGTTTAGGGTTAACATTGCAATCTTATTTTGAATTTTAAATAAGAAAATAAAAAAAATCTGAATAAGGATTAGGTTTGTTTTTATTATCTTGCATATTTAGGATTGCAATTTTATTTCGAATTTTTAAATAAAAAAATCCAAAAAGAAAGTGCATTCATTTAGGTTGTTAGTTTTTTTATTTGAATTGCATGTTAATTATGTATTAGTTTTAATTTCGAAATTAATATAAAAACACAAAAAAATCATCATGCATACGTCATGTAGAATTAGGGCATCCTTGGCACGTCATGACATATTAGGATAAAATTGCATATTAAGTTTAGATTGATTTTTGCATCTTAGGTTAGAGCTTGCTAGGTTAAGACAGTATCTTAGTTTAAATTAGGATTTAGTCTGACCCAATCCTTAATATAAGCTAGATAGAATTTTAATCTAGATAGTTATGTTTTGCATTTCATAAAAAAATAAAATTTGTCTTAGGATAAATTAGTCGCAATTTCTAGGATAGATTGCATTTTTTTAGAATAGAAAAATCATGTGCATGTCATACAGAATTAGGTCCATGAAATGCACGTCATTTAGTGATTATTGTTAGGTTCATTTCTAATTAGAAATTGTTCGTCTTTAGATTAGGCCATTTAATAAATGCCGCGTGACATATAGCTCGCATATTAAATTGTATGCCGCATGTCATTTCAATTGAAATAATTTTGTACGTCATTGCATTGCATCACATGTCATTAGAATTAAGTCATTCCGGTTAATTTAGATTGCATATTTAATTATTGCATGTTCATTAAGAAATCATTAGTTTTTTTATTCACTCATATGGTTTAGGACATATTGTCATGCCATATCATTTCATATTAGATTAGAAGCATTGCATTGCATTGCATATGTACTATATTTTCGTTGGAAAAGAGAAAACAAAATGTGGCACCCCTCGACGGCCCCCGATCCATTATGTAGTCCCCCGATCCATTAGGGTCGCCACAGTTCGCTCTACCTTTCCACTTTCCATATTAACATATTATTCTGATACCATTTCAATTGCAGTGGGTCCATACAACCTGGGGGTTTACATCTCTTTTATTTTTATTTTTTTTCTTTCTAACAAAAGGTCCCTTGCGCAATTCATATACGGAAGCACATCTAACAACTCAATTCCTTATATTAAAAAACAATGCACACCTACTAAACATTTATAGGTAAAAGCCATACACTTTTTATTTACTTAAATCAGATGGACATCATTCATCGGTACATCAAAATGCCATAGTCTTCTATATTCGGCTACATTCCAAAAGATGACCGATGTTTCCTCAAACAGTCATACACTTTAAGCCCATCGATCAGTGTCGGCGTCCAAAAGCTCCTTCCCTTGCTATCCTCCTCCTCACGGTCACATCCAACCGTTCAAACCATCTACTAATCTGAAATGTTGGTTCCCAAAAGCGGTGAGTACAACCACTTAGCAGGTAAAGGAATCCAATAACCACTCAATGCATTATACAAGTCATACATGCATTGCAAGCATTACTTACCTTGAAGCCATGCACATACTATCATGCATCATCATATCAATTTATAACACATACATGTGTATCATCATCGTATCATACATGTCATCATCATCATGACATCATTACCTTACACATGTCATCATCATCATGGCATTATCACATTACACATGTCATATCATATATCGTCATCATTATCATCACCATGCATATCATCATGCATATCATATCATGGGTGATCATCATTATTTCACATCACATATCATCATCATCATCATCATCATCATCATCATCATCATCATGATGCATATCATATCATGGGTGATCATCATTATTTCACATCACATATCATCATCATTACCATGCATCCATGCATGTAACATCATCACCATATCCTCATATCACATGTGCCATCATCATTACCATGCATCCATGCATGTAACATCATCATCACATCATGCATATATCATCATGCATAATTTAATTTCAATTCCATTTTGAACTGCCGCATTTCTCTTTTCCCGGGATCAATGTTTGCATCCCACATTCATCACTCGCGCCTAATCCTAGCATTGCGAGAACCATCCGGGCATGTATCCAGGATACAACCGGACATTCGGCACCCCCACATTCCGGGCATCTCGTATCCCAACTAGCATCACGAGGCATCCGGGCATGTATCCAAGATACAACCGGGCATTCAAAGGGCATCGACTCATTCGAACCTTTGGGCATCTCGCACCCCACTTGGCATCACGAGGAATCTCCGCGGCTCGCCATGAAAATGGTTACCCCTACCCTCCGGGCATGCATCATGATACAACCCCTCACCCTCCAGGTATGTATCATAATACAACTAGGCATCTCGACACTCTCGGGAAAACCTCTGGGCATGTACTCATAATACAACCAGGTATCCAAAGGGCATCGACTCCTTCGAACCTTTGGGCATCTCGACTCCGGGACATCGTCGGCTCACACCTCCGACGGTATCATCATCACCACGATGCATATTCTCATACATCTCATTTCTCATCTTCCACATTTACCAATATTTTGATCTCAATTTAACATGGTACATGTCGTGATATCAAACAAGTCATACTTGGCATAGCATTCACACATGCATCACAATTCAATGTCATACATACACCAATATCTCATCATACATGCTACAATGTATAATTATTTATAAATTCAATGGAATTTATGGCCAATAAAATAATCCATTTTATTATTATTATTATTATTATTATTATTATTATTATTTAATAAATAAATATTAAATTCAATATCTATAAATTCCCAAAATTATAAAAATTCAAGCAACTACAAACCAATAGAATTACATGCAAAATTCATGGCCAAATCGAATTTCACAAAATTTCACAATTTCCACAAAACAGCCCATAATATTCGGATAAAACCAGAATGCACAGTTTCCGTAGAAATTCAATTAAAATATCCATACGACCTCCAAAAATTACGAAATTTTGCTGAGTTATAGCCAAGACATTTTCGTACAACTTTCATGCAGAACTCCAAGCCAGATTATGTTTAGATTATTTTATACAGTCTCACGAAGCTTCTGGATCCATTACCGCATCGTCCAGTGCACACATCTCCGAAATACTGAGGTTTCACCTACCTATTCTCTTTCGTTTTCTCTGAAATTTTGGTATGTTATACATCAAGATATCCTTTACAATTTTCATGAAGAGATCTAGGTCAAATAACCAGAATATAGTCATCCTTTAGGTCCTTGAAGTCTCGGGTGTCTCGGAACACATCACCAGAATCATCGTCTTCAAGATCTAGTCGATTAACCAAGCTATACTTGTTCTTTTCACTTCAAATTTGAGTATGTTGTATTTTAAGATGTTCCCTACAACTTTCATGGAGAAATAGAAGAAATATTCTTAGCACAAATCAACATGCAACCACAAATCCAACAAGAGGTCAGTAAAAACTCTCCAGATCTGAGGTCTCGGTAGGACGAGACTTTAACCCCTCAAATCTCCATCATTTTCCACGAAATTTTAGTATGTTGTAGAAAAATATGTTAGCTACAACTCTCATGAAGATATCACAGCCAAAATAGAACTCTAAACATGCATGCAAGCTCTCACAACATTCTGACTCAAACAGTTCATACGAAAATATTCCAGATCTAGCATCTCCGTAGGATGAGGGTTTGACCCCTCAAATCTCCATCATTTTCCATGAAATTTCAGTATGTTATAGTTCAAGATGTTAGCTACAACTTTCATGAAAATCAAAGCCAAAATCGGACTCTAAACACATATGCAAGCTCAAACAAGTTTCTGACTCCAAACAGTTCATGCGAAAACATTGGTGCAAGAGTAGAAAGTGGATTCCCAACTTGCCTCTAGACCTCACGAACAGCACGAGCGGACAGCGGCGAACAGGTTCCTTTCTCTCCCTCTTGGCTTCCTCTCTCTCTCACACGATTCTCTCTCTCTCTCCCTCACTTGGCCGAATGGCTAACCAGCCATTCTCTTTCCTCTTCTTTCCTTTTATACCCCCAAATCCTCATGATTAGGTTTGCCACAAACCAGCCAATGCATGGCCTTCTTCCCTAAGCCAATGCAGGAAGAGTCTTGCCACTTGTCACAAGACATGCAAGATGGGCTTGTGGGCTTATTGCATGCACTCATGGGCTTTCTTGGAGTTGGGCTGGTCACCACCCACTTTGGGCTTCTAATGGGCCGGCCAACTTGGCCCATTAAAATGCACCTTTTGGGCTTAAGGCCCAAACCTAAAAATTGACCTAATTTCACCTTTCAATTATTTCTTTAAATTTCTTTTAAAAATTTTAAATTTAAATTTTCCACATGGCCAAAATCTTGAAATCATAATTCCATAAATCCCAATTTATAAAACACATGGCCAATGATAGATTATTTTCTTTCCTATCACATAATTATCATAAAAAAGCTTGGCCATAAATCTTATTACAAATTATGGATTAAATGGCCATAAAATAACTTGATGGTATTTCATCACCTAATTCATAGACTTTAATGTAACTAGAGGTCATTATGAATTTTGGGATGCCACAATTCTCCCTCCTTAGAGAATTTCGTCCTCGAAATTAGACATTTCCTATGTCTCTTGAAATAAGTGAGAGTACCTTTCCCTCATCTCACTTTTACTCTCCCATGTGGCTTCCTCTACATCATGATATCACCATAATATCTTAACCAAGGGAATTCTCTTGGTCCTGAGAAGTTGTTCCTTTCAATCCAGTACTTGCACAGGCTCTTCAATGTACCTCACTTTCTCATCTATTTTGATGGCTTCATGATCGAGTATGCAACTACGGTCGGGTTGATACTACCTCTAAAGTTAAGGATGCAAGCTCTTAACATATCTTAATTTATCTCAATACCAAAGACAGTTTTAAAACAATAACCACATCTGAAATTTCTTTTGAATGCTTGAAAATCTTCCTTCATGAAATCAAACAATACAAACTGAGGTTTTCAAAAGCATTCAACAACAACAGCAAGCTTTGAAATCATATGTCATTTCCATGTCAAAACGTTTTCAAATCACCAATGTGGAAAATCCTTTGAGTTCTTGAAAATTCCACCTTTATGATGATATAAAATAGGGATTTCAAAGACACAACAATATAACATTGATAGTCTTTGAAAATAGGTACATCTCATATCGTTGAAACCAATTCACAAAATCAAAGCATGATACCAAATCCATAAAATCCATGATCACGTTTAAATTTCCAAATGTTTTTCGGAATTCAGATGTAAAGCCTTGAGTCGTACTTGCATCACGGCGCGAAATAAAATACTTTATCAAAACCCCTAGTAAAATTTAAACCGGTACGTTGGCAAAATTCCAATCTCAATACCAACTCCGATGGGTTGGAACATTTTCTATAAAAAGTTCAGAATTCTTTGTACGGTGTCATGGTACTCATAAATTTTGATGAAATTCAAGAGATTTTCTAAAACAGTTCACAATCAAAATCTGCTTTTCAATTGAAGTTCAAAACTTGGAATGTACGGGTGATAATTTTCTCCAAAAACCATAAGCATTTCTTGAAGTATTGAAAATCATAGTTAAGAAAATCGATAATATTGGTCCTATTGTAAAGATTTTTGAAACTAAAAACTTTGAAATACCAAAATCCTAAGCCTTTCTTGAAATACCGAAATCAACGCATTGGCGAGTCATCAAACTCAGTTCCCGACCTTAAGATTTTCAAAGTAGTTTACATATAAAATCTTAGAGCTTTGAAAACATCCAAACTCAAGTATTTCCAAGGTTCTAACTTTCACCATGTTTAGGAAACGTGTTTAGCTAAATCATGCTTCACCAAAATACCTTACCTTTGTCACCACCAATTCAAGCCTAGAACCATCAAAATCAACACCACCAATAACTCATTTGGTTCAGTCCAACAAAGACATTCACTATGCATTTTACTACAACATAGATTCAAGCCTAAAATATAATATCATTCATTTGATTCAAATATCTATAGTCCACCAAGACTCATTCAATTCAAAGATCGACAATCCACCAAAATAAAACTTGTCTAGTTTCCACCGAATATATCTCATATCTCATCCTAAATGATCATCACTTAGACTAATCATTCATCAAATCCACAACTTGAACTTCCACCATTTCACCTTGGAAAGACTATAACCACAAATGATCATGTTCACTAATTCCACCAAACCTTTTTCAAACTGAGATCATCACCTAAAATTAAAAGTTGATCATTGTCAATTAAACCTATTATTCCAATATATAAACCACAAATAATTTCATGTCTCGTATGACCACTCAAACTCATGACTTCCAATATCAATCTATACATACTAAATACCTTCATGAAATACATCAAGACTTCTAATGAAATCCTCAAATAGGAAGTCACTGCTACTTAGCTCAAATGATTATATCTTAATCCTCAAATTCATAATTCCCTCTCCATAATTCACTTCTTAAGCCTTGATTGCAGCACTACGCTTAGATGCTACGCATGTCCTTCAGGTCCTTTAGAATATATCAAGATTTCATCAAATGAAGACAATCACAATTTGATCCAAATAAGGCTTAAGTATCGTACTCATTAAATCCATGAATGCAGCTAAGGCATTGGTCAATCCAAATAGCATAACTAGGAACTCATAATATCCATAGCGAGTCCTAGATGCAATCTTAAGAATGTCTTCCTTCTCAATCCTTAAGTCGATATCCCGATCTCAAGTTAGGTTTAGAAAAGACCAAACTTCTTGCAATTGGTCAAATAGGTCATCAATTTTAGATAATGAGTACTTATTCTTAATGGTCACTGATTCATTTGCCTATAATCAATACACAAGCGCATCGATCCATCTTTCTTTTCACAACAAGAGTTCTACAAGCTTAACCATGCTTCCGCTTCGCCACTCGACAAAATTATCCTAGAAACACTACCTTTCCGAGTTCGGTTCATAGTTCGGTTCACTCCTGTCCCCTTTTGCCATTCTAGAAGCCGCCAGAGCCGCTCCTTGTTCGGGTCCTCGACCTCGCGTCCACTCCCGCCCTCATCAAACCGGGACATTACGGGTACACCAGCTTTCGCTTGGTTCGAACCCGAACTACACATCTACCGAAGGGTCTCGTTTCAATAGGGATTAACTTACGAGTTATTATCCGTTTTGGCCCATCCCATACTAGGCCTCACGGTTTTATCCTTAGCACACGGGCAAGTACTATCTCAGGAGATCATTCATCCTAGTCCATTGCTTACGGAGCTAGTCCATTCCTATGATGACATCAAAGTCATACATAACTATCATTATCAAGTCCATTTCTAGATCTCATTCCCCTAGGGTTATCTCACTCATCTCACATGCCAATATAGATAACAACATATCTTTCAACGATGTAGAAATACGAAGAGGCATGTCTAGAGATTTGTTCCTACTCCTCAAAATCATCTATATTTTTCGGACACAATTGAATGCATGTCACTCACATCAAATAACGCATATACCTTCTTATCCCCCTATCAAAATCATACCTGAGATAACACTTTTGGAAGCTCTTGCTTCCTCTTGAGTGACCGCATACACCCTTCCTTGTGGTGGTGGCCTTTGTGGATTCCTTGGTGGATTTGGTCCACCAGTACTTTGTTGTACCTGTCGCACCGAGCTGACATTCGGCTGCGACCTTCCTTGGGGACAATCTTTCTTAAAGTGACCTCTCTGCCCACAGCCAAAACATTTCAATCGATCATTATAGGGTCCTGGTCCATGTTGTCCACCACATCTCTAACAAATGTTACCTTGATAGGGTACTCTTCCTAGAATCGGGCCACTCTTGACCTTTCTAGAATTCCCAAAATTATACCTTTTCTTAGATTCCCAAGTCTGACCTTGACCAGGATAGGGTCTCTTACCCCTTCGAACATCATTAAATGTCATTTGCCCCTTAGATTCTATTGCTCCTCACTAACTCTTGCTCCACCAACTGTGCCCTCTCATAAATGTCATTATAATCCCTTATATTTAGAGGCACTAGTTGTTTTCTAATATCAGTCCTTAATCCTTTTAGGAATCTCTTAGCCTTTTCCTCTCGATCCTCAACCAACCTAGGAGCATACCTAGACAATTTAGAAAATTTTACCTCATATTGGTCTACTGTCAGCTCCCTTTGTTCTAACTGAACAAATTCAGTGATCTTTCTATCCTTGGCACAATCAGAGAAATGCTTCCTATTGAAAGCCCTAACAAACTCATCCCAGTTCACATCAGTACCTGGTGGAAAGATTGTATCCTTCGAGGCTCTCCACCAAAACTTTGCATTTCCCTCCAGCTGGTACTCTGCCAAAACTATTCTCTCAACATCACTGCAGTCCAACAACCAGAAAATTCGTTCCATTCCATCGATCCAATGTTCCGCCTCCTCAGGACTTCCCATCCCACTAAACTTAAGTGGTTTCAACTTTAGGAATTGTTCCACCAGTCCCTGAGGGCGACGTTCCACTCCGGGTTGTTGCTGCACTTGCCTTTCCATCAGATTTCCAATATTGGCCAATGCTTGCAGGATATCTTCCATTCGGGGTTCAGCCCTTGCGGCAGAGGCTTTAGCCCTCGATGGATGAGCACTTCCAGCTCGCACCATGACTTTCCCCGCAATTTTCAAGCATTGCCTCGGGAATAATCGAGACTCACCATCTCCATTCAAAGCAATTACTACTACAACTACTACATAAGTAACATATACATGTTACTTGGTACCTAAAGACAACTCAAAATTAACTACTAGGGATCTACGAGTGAATACTCATCACCCGTTGTTCAAAGTTAGTCAACCATTTTTAGTATCATATAGTGTGCATCATTCTATCCTCATTTCCATCTGAGGCTCCTTATCACTCCAAATGAACCATAGCTCTGATACCAATAAAGGATGTGGCACCCCTCGACGGCCCCCGATCCATTAGGGTCGCCACAGTTCGCTCTACCTTTCCACTTTCCCTATTAACATGTTACTCTGATACCATTTCAATTGCAGCGGGTCCATACAACCATGGGGGTTTACACATTTTTTTTTTTTCTTTTTAACTAAAGGTCCCTTGCATAATTCATATACGGAAGCACATCCAACAACTCCTTCCCTATATTCAAAAAACAATGCACACCTACTAAATATTTATAAGTAAAAGCCATACACTTTTTATTTACTTAAATCAGATGGACATCATTCATTGGTACATCAAAATGCCTGTAGTCTTTATATTCGGCTACACTCCAAAAGATGACCGATGTTTCCTCAAACAGTCATACACTTTAAGTCCATCGATCAGTGTCGGCGTCCAAAAGCTCCTTCCCTTGCTATCCTCCTCCTCACGGTCACATCCAACCGTTCAAACCATCTACTAATCTGAAATGTTGGTCCCCAAAAGGGGTGAGTACAACCACTCAGCAGGTAAAGGAATCCAATAACCACTCAATGCATCATACAAGTCATACATGCATTGCAAGCATTACTTACCTTGAAGCCATGCACATACTATCATGCATCATCATATCAATTTATAACACATACATGTGTATCATCATTGTATCATACATGTCATCATCATCATGACATCATTACCTTACACATGTCATCATCATCATGGCATTATCACATTACACATGTCATATCATATATCATCATCATTATCATCACCATGCATATCATCATGCATATCATATCATGGGTGATCATCATTATTTCACATCACATATCATCATCATCATCATCATCATCATCATCATCATGCATATCATATCATGGGTGATCATCATTATTTCACATCACATATCATCATCATTACCATGCATCCATGCATGTAACATCATCACCATATCCTCATATCACATGTGCCATCATCATTACCATGCATCCATGCATGTAACATCATCATCACATCATGCATATATCATCATGCATAATTTAATTTCAATTTCATTTTGAATGCCGCATTTCTCTTTTCCGGGATCAATGTTTGCATCCCACATTCATCACTCGCGCCCAATCCCGGCATTGCGAGAAACCATCCGGGCATGTATCCAAGATACAACCGGACATCCGGCACCCCCACATTCCGGGCATCTCGTATCCCAACTAGCATCACGAGGCATCCGGGCATGTATCCAAGATACAACCGGGCATCCAAAGGGCATCGACTCATTCGAACCTTTGGGCATCTCGCACCCCACTTGGCATCACGAGGAATCTCCGGGGCTCGCCATGAAAATGGTTACCCCTACCCTCCGGGCATGCATCATGATACAACCCCTCACCCTCCGAGTATGTATCATAATACAACCGGGCATCCCGACACTCCCGGGGAAAACCTCTGGGCATGTATTCATAATACAACCAGGCATCCAAAGGGCATCGACTCCTTCGAACCTTTGGGCATCCCGAACTCCGGGGCATCGTCGGCTCACACCTCCGACGGTATCATCATCACCACGATGCATATTCTCATACATCTCATTTCTTATCTTCCACATTTACCAATATTTTGATCTCAATTTAACATGGCACATGTTGTGACATCAAACAAGTCATACTTGGCATAGCATTCACACATGCATCACAATTCAATGTCATACATACACCAATATCTCATCATACATGCTACAATGTATAATTATTTTTAATAAATTCAATGGAATTTATGGCCAATAAAATAATCCATTTTATTATTATTATTATTATTATTATTATTATTATTATTTATTATTATTAAATTATTAAATATTAAATTCAATATCTATAAATTCCCAAAATTATAAAAATTCAAGCAACTACAAACCAATAGAATTACATGCAAAATTCATGGCCAAATCGAATTTCACAAAATTTCACAATTTCCACAAAACAGCCCAAATATTCGGATAAAACCAGAATGCACAGTTTCCGAAGAAATTCAATTAAAATATCCATACGGCCTCCAAAAATTACGAAATTTTACTGAGTTATAGCCAAGACATTTTCGTACAACTTTCATGCAGAACTCCAAGCCAGATTATGTTTAGATTATTTTATACAGTCTCACGAAGCTTCTGGATCCATTACCGCATCGTCCAGTGCACACATCTCAGAAATACTGAGGTTTCACCTACCTATTCTCTTTCGTTTTCTCTGAAATTTTGGTATGTTATACATCAAGATATCCTTTAAAGTTTCATGAAGAGATCTAGGTCAAATAACCAGAATATAGTCATCCTTTAGGTCCTTGAAGTCTCGGGTGTCTCGGAACACATCACCAGAATCATCGTCTTCAAGATCTAGTCGATTAACCAAGCTATACTTGTTCTTTTCACTTCAAATTTGAGTATGTTGTATTTTAAGATGTTACCTACAACTTTCATGGAGAAATAGAAGAAAGATTCTTAGCACAAATCAACATGCAACCACAAATCCAACAAGAGGTCAGTAAAAACTCTCCAGATCTGAGGTCTCCGTAGGATGAGACTTTAACCCCTCAAATCTCCATCATTTTCCACGAAATTTTAGTATGTTGTAGAAAAATATGTTATCTACAACTCTCATGAAGATATCACAGCCAAAATCGAACTCTAAACGTGCATGCGAGCTCTCACAACATTCTGACTCAAACAGTTCATACGAAAATATTCCAGATCTAGCATCTCCGTAGGATGAGGGTTTGACCCCTCAAATCTCCATCATTTTCCACAAACTTTCAGTATGTTATATTTCAAGATGTTAGCTACAACTTTTATGAAGAAATGGAAGCCAAAATCGGGCTCTAAACACACATGCAAGCTCAAACAAATTTCTGACTCCAAACAGTTCATGCGAAAACATTGGTGCAAGAGTAGAAAGTGGATTCCCAACTTGCCTCTAGACCTCACGAACAGCACGAGCGGACGGCGGCGAACGAACGGGCTCCTTTCTCTCCCTCTCGGCTTCCTCTCTCTCGCACGATTCTCTCTCTCTCTCCCTCACTTGGCCGAATGGCTAACCAGCCATTCTCTCTCCTCTTCTTCCCTTTTATACCCCCAAATCCTCATGATTACTTGCCTACAAACCAGCCAATGCATGGCCTTCTTCCCTAAGCCAATGCATGAAGACCTCTTGCCACTTGTCACAAGACATGCAAGATGGGCTTGGGCTTTTGTGCTTGGGCTTGGGCCGGCCACTCCTCCCCCTTTCTTGGTCGACGGCAGCCCACTTGTGGGCTTCAATGGGCCGGCCAACTTGGCCCATTAAAATCCACCTTTGGGCTTAAGGCCCAAACCTAATTTAAATCCTAATTTCACCTTTCAATTATTCATCTTTAATTATTTCTTTTAAGAATTTAATTACTAAATTCCACATGGCCAAAATCTTGAAATCATAATTCTATAAATCCCAATTTATAAAACACATGGCCAATGATTGGATTTTCTTTCCTATCACATAATTATCCCTTAAAAGCTTGGCCATAAATCTTATTACAAATTATGGATTAAATGGCCATAAAATAACTTGATGGTACTTCCATCACCTATTCATAGACTTTAATGTAACTAGAGGTCATTATGAATTTTGGGATGCCACACAAAAATTGAGTAATTGCTTGTTAATTAGAAACCATATCTAGGGTTGATATGAATTTTAATTTAACACTGCAGATGCTTTTATTGCTTTGAGGTAAGTCCTGCAATATTTAATTGCTTTCTTGAGTGTTAAATTAGTGGTTTGCGCACCTGCATGAACATCTCACATATTAGGGAACTAGTTTAAAATCAATTCAAGCTGCCTATAATTTTTTTTTTTCAAAATAAAAGAAATGTTACCGAAAGGGCGTTAGAGAAATCTAACGTAATCAAGTCCCCGTACCCAAATCTTTGGTTCGTAGGAGTAAAGTGAATCTTCCGTTACTTTACTTGGGTTTCTAATCGACTCACCAAAAATAGATTAGTGGCGACTCCTAGTTAAAAATTAATTGAATGTTAAGAGCTTGAACCTAAAGTTGCGAATTGGTATGGGCTTGGGAGAGCCCGAGTTAAGTCTAGTTTTAACAATCCAGTAGCCAAACCCTAGGTGGTCCAAACCCCGAAAATTTGGTCGCGACAGCTTGGTGACTCCACTAGGGACTTGAGTTAAAACTCTTAGTGGACTTAGGCCAATTTTCTTTTTAAAAAATGTTTTTGTTTGGCAGCAAGGATTCCAAGTACGTCCCTAACATTTAAGGTGTTAGATGTTTTTGCAGGATGGGATATATAAGGGGAAGTGTTTGCTAACCTTTGTTTTGCAAGGGAGGTGTAAGGAATGTATGGTTTATTTTTATATTGAAGTGTTGTTTGATTTAAATTGCTATGCATGCTTTGCATAAATCACTACACTTTGCACACACAAGTTGCCGTCGGACCTAGGCCGCATAGGATCATTTATAATGGTATTGAGATGGATACCACTTCGACGGCATGCTCGTGGTACGAGTCGTCCATCTTAATCCCGAAGTTTCTTTCATGGTGTTAAGAGTACCCATCTCGGTCTGCATGCCCGCGACCTAGGTCGGCTCTTTGACCAAGTTGGAGTCATGAGGACCCGCCATAGTCCACAAGCCCGTGGCTAGTTTGATCATCCTTGTGGCTCCACCTTGATAAGCCTTATAGAGTAGAAATTGAGCCACTTACCATGCGCATGTCTATGTGATTGCCAATCATTGGTAAAGTAAGTTCTCTAAATTTTTTGCCTTTGCAATTTACTTACTTTATCGCATTATTTTGTTGATTCATGGCATTAGGATTGTCTTGAGTCTTGATCAATATACAATGGGGACACCGGACATTTGAATTATTCTCCCTCCAAAGGAAGAGCTTAGCGCTTGGTGGGACAAGTTAGATCAAAATGGCCATCAGTTAGTAGAGTCACATATTGGTATTTGCTTCCATTGCTGCATATCAACATCCATGGCGGCCTCGTCCAAGCACTCGCCCACTGTTGGTGCCCCAAGACCTCTACCTTTATCTTCGGCGGTAAGCATGAACTCACTCCCACATTGGAAGAGTATAGCATTGTCATAGGAAAGCCCTTGAAAGCTGAATTGATTAGTCCGCCTATTGAAATAGATCCTGTTATGACTTTATCTGATTTTCTGAGAATTAAAGAAGATTATATAAGAAAGGTTTTAAAGGCACACCACAATACATGTTTTGTATCCTTCTTGAAAGAATGTTTTGAAAAAGGCACTTCATCTCAAATGCGTAGGATTTTCCTCTTAGCTTTCTTTGGATTTATAGTATTTCCTTACTACAAGAATGCTATTAACCCTTTGATTGCTCAATTAGTTAGGCAAGTGTTGGAAGGAAAATTTTTGTAAACACTTTGTCTTGTCTTGAAACTTTTCTTTCTCTCACTTGTTTCAAAGGAGGTGGTGATAAGACTCTCCATTCCTCTCCTGAACTTTTATAAATCTGGTTCCTTTCTCATATAAAGGGATTTGGTGGTTTAATGACTATACATCATGTTAGTAATTCTAATCACCCTATTATGAGATTTGAGAACAATCAAAAACATTCACTAGATTACCATTATTCTAGGTGGCTAGCTTTCATGAAAAAACCAACTCCCAAGGGTTTCCTATGACATGCTAAATGGTTCCAAGTTCGGGTAGCGAGACTCTCGTGTGAAGGAGTTGGCCTAATCCCTCTATTGGGATTCACTGGAGCATTGGAGTACTATCCGACTAGAGTGACTCGTCATTATCAAGTCGTACAAGAGCTTCCCCCGGCATTACAAGCGGATCGGCTCCAAGTTAGCTTCTTTGATGGAAGCCGCGGCCATGAAGATTCCATTCTCACATCAAATCAATGTGGGACATGTCCCGTCCACAAAAACTCAAATGGCCCAAGGAGGAGTTGAAAGGCAAGGAAATGAAGTACTATGCCTCGATTAAGTATATCCAACAACACAAGATTCCCGAAGAGCTGCTTCCAAAGATACCGAAGGCGCCATTGAAGATCACCAATCGAGCTGAGAATAAACACCTCAAAAGAGTTGCTGAAAAAGCTCAAGAGGAGAATAAACGATTGCGCCGAATGGTGTCCCAAGTGTATATTGATCAAGCCAAATGAAATACTTAAATCAATCTAGCTATTTTCATTTTTAGATTAATGATTAGGAAGTTTGAGTTATTTACTTTCTTAGTTCATTTGTTTATGAAATTTCGAATTTCTATTTTGATAGGCCTGTCAAAAACTCCATTGATGAATAAAAGTTCTAGGATATTGCCATGGATCGGCGTATTTTCATATAAGAATGCTTATTTTTGTTTATTTCTTATATTAGGTCATAACAGATCCACCATGATCACCTATTATTACACGATCAAGGGCTAAAATGGTTGACCAAAATGAAATGCATGATTGTATGTTCGCTGTGGAGACTCAACTCCAACAAGTACTCGCCTCTATACAGCTTGTGATGGATTAACTCCAATTCCTCCAAACAAATCCAACGGCTGCACCCGCTCTTCCTGAAGTAGCTATCCCGAAGCAAGCAAACAAGGTTCAAACGATTGACGACGACATGCCTAAGCTGGAAGATGACTAGGTCATTGTTGGAAAGGCCAAGCTTGACGGCGTTCCCAAGATAGATCAGGACGAGTGTGTTGCGAAGCCGGAAGAGAAAGTGAGACAGCTGCAGGAGTCACAAAGCTTACTCCCGTTCGACCTCTCGGTTTATGAGAAGGTCAAAATGCCGAGCAAGTTCAAAATGCCGAGTTTGAGAAATATGACGGCAGATCTTGTCCAAAATCTCATCTGCAGATTTACCATGTGCGCATGGCCCAACATGTGAAAAATGAGCCCCTCATGATTTAATCGTTCCATGCAAGCTTGACTGGACCTGCATTAAACTGGTACGTGATGAAGAATGTGAACCTCCTCGACACCTGGAACGAAGTGGTTGATGCGATCCTCAAACATTACAAGTTCAACATTGACATTGCACCTTCCCGAGAAGACCTAAAGCGTATGGAAAAAAAAAGGAGCGAGTCATTTAAGGAATATGCTGTGAGATGGAGAAACCCGCGGCTCAAATCACTCCCGAGCCTACCAACAAGGAGTTGATGAAGTTGTTCATGAAGATCCTCCCATCTGAGTTTCGTAACCGAATGGCCAGTACGTACGTCGAAAGCTTCAATCAACTTATTCTTGTAGAAGAACAAATCAAGATGGGGATAAGGGAAGGATGGTTTACTCGAGCCATTTAGTAAAATATTCACTGCCAAGAAGGAGAAGGAAACGGCTGTGGATGTGAATGTGGCTTATAGCCAAGAAAATGTCAAACGTTCCCTAGCCATCCAAATGAATCCAAGACAACCACAAACTACTGGCCATCAATCATTTGCCCAAGCGAATAATAGAAGGCAATTCACCCCTCTCCCGGGTTTCCATCCCAAGTCCTAACAATCCTTCGAAAGAAAGGTTTACTTACTAGTGAACCAAAACATCCCAACCGCGAAAACCTTCGTGGTTACGCCCGAAAAAAGAAGTGTGACTATTATAATGGTGAATTAGGACATTCGACTGATGAATGTTTTACCCTCAAGCACCAGATCCAGAGCCTCTTGGACACGAAAGCCTTTTCATTTCAAACTGCTCAACCAAATGTCCAGAAAAATCCTCTACTAGAGCATGAGGGTAGGGTGAATGTTATCCTGGAATCTGAGGCCGGTCAAATTAGAAACTTGAGGGTGCACGTGAAGGATGCCTACAATGGACTGGTGAGAGCTGGATATTATCCAGATCATGAGGATATTCCCCCATCATTGATGAAAAAAGAGTTGCCAGAATGGTGGATGATGGCATCATTGTGTATGCTGATCATAACTGCATAGTTTTTACTATTTCTCATATCATTATCAATTGGGAGGAAGAGCGGGTTGCTCTTGATGATGGTAAGGGAGAAGAAGATCCATCGCTCGTGGATATGCCCCCACTTGAAGATGCATCGGATGAGGAGATTGTGATCGAGATGCCTTAACCATATGAGTATGTCAACAATAAGGCGATACCTTGGTCCGTGATGTTGACCTCGTTACAAGGTCTGGTCGAACTTATGCTCAAGCTAGTGCTCAACCTGCAAAGCTAGTCACTAATGAAGAGGCTAAGGAATTTCTAGCTGTGATTAAAGCAAGTGAATATAATGTGGTCGATCAGTTACGAAAGATGCTTGCTCATATCTCTTTCCTCGAACTCCTGCTAACATCCCCTGTGCATCAAAAGTCACTAATGAAGGTGCTGAGTGAAATTCATGTACCCGAAACGGTTGAAGCAGATAAGCTGGAGGATTTTGTGGGATCGGTCCTTCTTAAGGACATGATTACTTTTTCTGATGAGGAATTTCCTCTTGAGGGTAGGGGGCATAACAAAGCACTCTACATATCAGTCAAGCACAAGGCTTCTCATGTGTCCCAAGTACTCATTGATAATGGGTCTGCCCTAAAGATATGTCCATTGGCCACTCTTCACCGCCTCAAGGTAGACCCATCGAGGATACATGCTGCGAAGACTTTAGTGAGAGCTTTTGATGGAACGAAAAAGGAGGTGATTGGGGAAATCCATCTTGGTGTGCAAATAGGGCTGGTCATCTTTAACATTCCCTTCCAAGTACTGGATATCCCTATCGTATTCAATTTTCTTCTAGGTCATCCCTGGATACACATTGTTGGAACAGTCTCTTCAAGTCTACATCAAGCTGTGAAATTTGTGATCAAAAGGAAGCTGGTCACTGTGTATGGTGAGCAAGACCACCGGATTTATCACAAGATGGCTATCCCTTATGTAGAGCCGGATTCTGAGTTTGAATCAACTTACCACTCATTTGAATTAGTATCTACCATACATGCTTCTCGAGGTTCATTATCGCCCACCCCTAAAGTTTCAGATGCCTTCCTCATGGTGGGAAGAGTAATGGTTATGAATGGTTTTGTCCTTGGTAATGGCCTTGGAAGAAATGGTCAGGGCATTTGAAGCCCCATTGAAGCCCCTCAGAGGTCCCGATCTTTGGGTTAGGATACCATGGAAGAGGTGGAGGAAGTTCTGGAAGGCAAAGACAGGGAAGGCATAACTCGCTACCTGAGCAAGGGCGAGGGAGGCAAAACCCACTACCTCCAAACATTCATGAGACGTTCTCTGGTCCTCCAATTATGATGCAAGATGAAGCTGAAGTGATGGATACTCTAGGACACCCAAGTGGGAAGTTCACCTATATGGTGAAGTATTTGGCTCCTCCCAGCTTTTACATTGACGCTCGCAATATAGTTCCAAGTGGATGGGATGGCATGGATGATCCAACGCCTTCAAAGACGGAAAACTTTAACGATATCCCTGGAAGGAATTTCAAGTTTGTTCGATGTCCTCTTCATTGAAGCCATTGATGGAGAACCTTTGGAAGAAATGGGCCCTGGCCCACAAGAGTAACCCATTTATCACTTTCGCACATTCCCCTGTGCGGGAATTTTTATTGCTTTTTAGAAATTATTTTCGATTTCTTCTTTTTCACTTTCTTCTTAGGACTTGAATTGCATTTTCCATTCAATAAATTGTAATTGATTGATAAATTTCAATGAAATTACAAGGTTTATTTTGAGGGCATGATGAAGTACACCAAACCAGCCCGGTGATAATATCCAGCCGATAAAACAAAATCAAAATCCAAGAAGAACTCGAGGCTTGGGCTTCATCATGCTTCCTCATGTCAAAATGTTTCAAAAAATGCTTTTGCAAAAGAGTTTCAAAAATTCACAAAAAATGATAAAATATAATTTACCTTGTTTGTCTTTTTTACCCTTCTATTTCATGTTTCAGGGATGATCATATAGCATGCAAACGTGTGGAAATGGTCCAATCCAATGCAACAAGTGATGATAATGATGATCCTGAAGATTTAATCGAATATTCCATTGAGGTGCAGTGAAGCTGGGAACAACATGAAAAAACCAAGGCTCTCACATCCGAGCAGACCGTTACTATTAATTTAAGTGACACCGAAGAAGCCAATAAGGTGAAAATAGGGGCGAATCTTTCCAAAGACGAGGCTGAGCACCTAATTCGATTCTTGAAGGAATATCAAGACATCTTTGCATGGACCTACGCTAACATGCAGGTTAGACCCATCAATCGTGGAGTATTGCTTGCCTACTAACTCGGACGTGCCACCTAAAAAGCAAAGGCTGCGGAGAACTAAGCCTGAGCTCTCGAAGAAGATAGAGGAAGAGGTGATGAAGTTTCTAAAAGTTGGATTCATTGAAGTCTCGCAATACCCTGAATAGGTAGCAAACATCGTGCCGGTGATGAAGAAGGATGGTCGGGTTTGAGTTTGCGTCGATTATCGAGATTTGAATAAGGCTAGCCCAAAAGATGACTTCCCGTTACCTTACATAGATGTCCTTGTTGATAGTACTGTCGTATTTGAACTATTCTCCTTTATGGATGGTTTTCGGGTATAATCAAATAAGGATGAAGAGGAAGACAAAGAGAAAATTGCATTTATCACTCCGTGGGGAACCTTTCATTATAAGGTCATGCCCTTTGGACTCAAGAATGCGGGGGCAACTTACCATCAAGCCATGGTAGCACTTGTTTCATGACATGATGCATCAAGAGATCGAGGTCTATGTTGATGATATGATTGCCAAGACTCGACTTGGGAAAAGCCACATCGAAACCTTGAAGAAGTTGTATGATTGACTCCGTGAATTCAAGCTTCGTCTAAACCCTGCTAAATGCGTGTTCGGTGCAAAATCGGTAAGTTACTTGGGTTCATTGTGAGCAGTAAAGGGATTGAGATCGACCGGCTAAAGCTAAGGCCATATGTGAGTTGCAACCTCCATCAATAGTGAAAGAAGTCCGAGTCTTTGGGGAGGTTGAATTACATTGCTCGATTCATTTCCAACTTTTCGAAACCACCAAGCCATTCTTCAAGCTCTTAAAGAAGAATGCACGAGTCAATTGGGATGATGAGTGTCGAGAAGCATTTGACAAGTTGAAGCAGTACTTAATGAATCCACCAGTTCTTGTCCCGCCATCGCTAGGGCATCATTTGATTCTTTACCTCACCATTCATAGTGAGTCATTGGGTGCGATGTTGGCTAAGGGAAGTCCCGTCGATAAAAAAGAACGAGCCATTTATTACCTAAGTAAAAAATTCATTGTGTCAAAGCTGAAATATTTTGATGTGGAAAAGACTTGTGTTGCACTAGTGTGGGTGTTGCATAGCTTGAGACAATACACCTTTGCATTACCAGACATTCCTGATGGCTGAGAACAATCCAATCAAGTATTTACTCGATCGGCTAACTTTGGTGGGTAAGTTGGCTAAATGGCAAATCTTGATCTCAGAATTTGATGTGCAATTCATGCCACAAAAGTCGGTTAAAGGTCAAGTAGTTGCCGATCTATTGGCTGAGAATCTGGAAGTCTCAAATAATAATGATCGTCCACTGGATGACCGTATCTTGAGTGTAAATGAAGATTCATGGACAATGTTCTTTGATGGAGTGTGAACTTGTCCGGTTTTGGTACCGGACAGTTTGATATCCCAGATGGACAACATCACCCAGTAGCTGCAAAATTGATATTCCCTTGCACTAACAACATAGCCGAGTATGAAGCTTGCATCCTCGGGCTTCAAGCTACAATCGAGATGGGTATAGCCAAGTTGAAAGTGTTTGGGGATTCCGCGCTGATCATACTACAAACCATAGGTGAATGGAAGACTAAGAATGCTAAATTGCTCTCGTATCATGAGTACCTACAAGATTTGATTAAGGAATTCGATGAAGTTTCATTCAAATACTTATCAAGTTCGCATAATCAATTTGCAGATGCACTCGCAACTTTATCATCTATGTTGCAAGTCATTGACGGATTAGAAGTCAAACCATTGAAGATAGAGGTTCTTCTAAAGCCGGCTTATTGTATGGTAGTAACTGAAGAGCCTGACATAAAACCATGGTATTACGATATCATGAACTACATCCAAAAACAGGAATTCCCTGAGGGAAGTACTCCAGATGATAGGAAGTACATCATAAAGATGGCCTCAAAGTTCTTCGTCATTGGTGAGAATTTGTATAAGAGATCTTATGATTCGGTCTTGTTACGGTGTGTGGGTGCAGTTGAAGCCACTCAAATCATGCAAGAAATTCACGAAGGAGTGTGTGGCCCTCATATGAATGGGCACATGTTGGCTAAGAAGATCATGAGACTAGGCTATTATTGGCTCACGTTAGAAGGTGACTATATTCAGCATGTTCAAAGATGTTATTGTTGCTAGGTCCATGGCGATAAGATAAATGTTCCTCCAACTGAGCTGCACCAGTTTTCCAAGCCATGGCCCTTCTCAATGTGGGGCATTGATGTGATCGGCCCAATAAACTTGAAGGCTTCCAATGGGCATCGATTCATTTTAGTGGCCATAGATTATTTTTCCAAATGGATTGAAGCTACGTCATTTGCAAGTGTTACTACCCGCAATGTTGCGAAGTTCATCAAATGTGACATAATTGCTCGCTATGGTGTCCTTGAAACAATTATCACCGACAACGAGATAAATTTGAACAATAAGCTTGTTGATGAGTTGTTCAGTGACTTCAAGATCAAGCATCTCGAATTCGTCCCCTTATTGCCCTCAAATGAACGGGGCTATTGAAGCAGCCAATAAGAATATTAAGAAGATCTTAGCTAAGACAGCCGAGAATTATCGAGATTGGCATGACAGATTACCTTTTGCACTAATGGCATATCGGACATCGATTCGTACTTCTACCGGGGCAACTCCTTTTGCTTTGGTATACGGCATGAAGGCAGTTTTGCCTGTGAAAGTGGAGATTCCTTCCTTGAGAGTATTATCCCAAATGGAATTATCTGAGGCAGAATGGCCGCAACAAAGATTTGAGCAATTAAACTTGATTGATGAGAAAAGACTGAAGGCTCTTTATCATGGCCAAACTTATCAGCGGAGAGTGGCCAGATCCTTTAATCGGAAGGTACGGCTGAGACATTTTGAGGTAAATGATCTTGTTCTAAGGAAGTTGTTGCCAATTTTTCCAGATCCTGGGGGGAAGTTTGCTCCAAACTACAGTGGCCCATATGTGGTAAAGTAGATACTTCATGGCAGTGCTTTGATCTTGGCAGAAATGGATGGTCGTGAGTTTTCCACTCCAGTTAATTCAAATGCTGTCATGAAGTATTACCCATGATAGAATTTGCTATGTCATGTTTTGAATTGCAAACATTTTATGATGAATAAATTGCCTCATTAAGTTGCAAATTCAATTGTGTAAACTTGTTGCAAATATTGCATCTTTTCCTTGATGAATTATGTGAGATAAATTGAATGTGCCAAATGGAATACTTTGGAATGATGAAAGGCAAACCATATTCCATACATTATTTCATACACCAACCCTAGTGAGTTGTGTGGAAAATTCCATGCCTACGAGAAAAAAGGGTGATCTTGCAAAGGGTACGTCAACCGAGGTGTTGAGAGGCGGTTTCTTCTACTACCCGAAACACTATAGGTATATCCATTGTTTAGCCCTTTGAGCCCACACACATAAAGAGCTTTTTAAATTATCCCTATCAAGAATCATCCCACATTTAGACAAAATTTGAGATGAATGGTAGGAATTTTCTTAATGTATTGCTTTCACAATGTAACTTGTATGATAATTTGAAGTGCCTTAAGATGACGAAGAGCAGCTCTTTCTCTATCCTATACACTTTATCCATTGCATAGCCCCATTGAGCCTATGAATTCATTTCACATTAAACCCAATTGGTGATCATCCCCCACACTTGGGCAAGGAAAGAAAAATTAAACCACTAAAGTAGCATGATTTACAATGCTAATAAAAATGGAGACTTTATCAAAAAAAAAAGTGCAAAGAAATGGGGCATGAAAAGGTAGTGTGCCTGGTAAAAGCAAGGCCAATGTCCAAAGAAAAAAAATCAAACACTTGTTGTAGTGAGTCGTATCCCCAACAAGGTGGTACCCAAAACAAAAAAAGAAAAAAAAAACTCAAATGTTGAGATGTTGCAATCAGTGGAGTTGTGATGTGAAGAAAATCCCCATAAACATTTTTTTAGCCAAATGATCCTTTCGTTTCTCAACCCAACCTATGTTACGTCCCTTACAAACTCTCTTCAGATTATGGCACTTGAATTAACGTAAAAGATCATATGTTTGGAAGCATCGCTTGAAGAAGTGCGAGTAAGATAATTTTTGCTTCATTTATCATGTTTTTGGCTTGTAAACCCCAAGATGATTATGAAATATCATTCATTTTTTAATAGCCTCGACTCAAAGAGTCTCCTTTACTAAGCCGTTGACCAAGCCAGCGTTGCAGTCCCTGTTAAAAACCTCTCAGATTGGTAAGTTCGTACCATTTTGGAGATTGCTTGAACCCTTGTTTGGCATGATGATGGAAAGATAGAATGATTGTCAAAAATCTTGCATCAAAGGTCAGGATAAAACAACCCATTTTAATGAGGATGAGTAAAAAGTCCTTTCAGACCAAGAGTCCCCCATTTGGCACATCCATGACACTCATGTATTCAGATTGGAATATTCTTTGTGAAATCCTTCCCAATGGAAATTAGGTGATGCGAACTTGATATAAATCACAGTGCATGAACCTCCCTTAAATCAATGCATGTTTGTGATCACAAATCCATATTGCTTCTCCTATGACCATGTTTTGCATAAAACATTTCCCCCGAGAATGAGAGATGATACCAGGTAAGTATATCTCTATCCATACCTTAAATACTTGTCATTGTGCAGGTATTCCCTTTTAAAAACACCAACACTCGATCAGTTGTCCCTAAAGATTTTTCTCCAGATTCAATATGATTAAGGCGACCGAAGAAAGGTTTAGGTCCTGGTCAGATAATCTATGCTGCAACGTTAGACAACCGAAGAAAGGTTCGGGTCCTAGCTAAGCAAAACCTCAGTTTAGGCGACCGTAGAATGGTACGGGTCCTAGACAACATCTATTTCCCTATTCAAGGCGATCGTAGAATGGTATAGGTCTTAGAAACATCTATTTCCCTATTCGGGCGACCGTAGAATGGTACGAGTCCTAAACGCAACCAAACATTGCCATACTAGGTGACCGTAGAAAGGTACGGGTCCTAGGAAACCTTATTGCTCTACTAGGCGACCGTAGAAAGGTAGGGGTCCTAGGAAAGTAGTCTCTTTGTCACTATTTTAGGTGACCGTAGAAAGGTACGGGTCATGAACATGTACGGTAACTATCTTGAATCACTTTACCCTCCTTAAAGGTAAGATATTCTAGGTAGGTTCCTTTACCATTAGCATACAAATTGCATTCCAAAAATTTCGACATCTCAATTTGGATCTGGATGTCTCAATTCTCTTTGTTAAACATTTAACTCAGGATGTGAATGTTTTTTCGACCTTTCTCGTTATACTTAGTCCGGATCTAGGTATCTCGAGTACAAAGATCTTGACATCTCAGTCTGGATCTGGATGTCTCAATTTTTTTCCATTGAACATTTCACTTTGGATGTGAATGTTCTTACCTATTAGCTTTTCAAGGAACCTGAGTGAGAGTTCGGTACTTGTGGAGTAAATAAGGATTTATCATGTACCTCAAAATGCTTTACTGCACTGATTGGTAAGTAATTGTAGGTATGTTCTTTCCTTTGACATCATGCATTTGCATTAGCATTTCCATGCATCATATAAATTAAAAAATGGAATTCATTTTCCTAAAAAAAAAATCATTCATTGCATGTGTATAGTCAAAATTTTGGTCTCAATTTGTTTTTGAAGGCAACCTTTTCGAGTTCACCTTCAAAGAGGGGCAGCTGTTGACACCTAAATTTTGGCGATCTGTTTAGTCATTTATCGTATTAAAAAATTAGGGGTTAATTTTATCCCTGAAAAAATAGTTAATCGCACAGCATATATATTTAGGTACATTTGTTTTTAATTTACATATTTTTACACTTGTTTAATTGGACAAGTGCGAATGGGTTCAAATTAGTTGGACTAAGCCCACAAAGCAAGCAGGTTGGCCCAAGCCCATGTTTTTAAATTATCTCGTGAAAAAATATAAATTTTGAAATTTTTCTGGGATATGAATCTTTTGGATAGGGCACATGTGTGAAAAAGTATTGCGATATTGCGATTTATCTTTGCAAGATTTGGATTTCGAGAAAATATTTATCGTAATCTTGAATTCTTATCAATAGTGATCAATTGGTGAAAAGTATCGCAGATGTAGATTTGAAGGGAGAATCGAAAACCTATCTTCTACTCCTATAAAAGCAACAAAGTACGAGGACCTAAGGGGCTTCTCTTCGTGGAAAAAGAAAACACAAAAAGTAAAAAGTGAAGCAAAAGCTTTTGCGAGAGAGGGTACATAGTGCGACAGGTGAGAGAGAGACATAAAAAAAAAAAAAGAGAAAAAGCAAAGTAGCATCTTCTTCCTCTGTCCACGCCAATCCCACGTCTACGCCGACCACCGTCGAAGTGCCTTGACCGCCATCACTCATCAGCCATGCCTCGCATCGCTCGCCCGCACCGATCACCGACTCTCGGCGCCGCACTGCCGCACCACAAACCCCTTCGGCCTTCGTCCCTGCATTCGCTTGGAGCCCAATCTGCCGCTCCGGCCCATCGAAGTTCTGTTGAGACCAAACTCGAGCCAGATCTCCCCAACGCCACCCCTGCTTAGCTCATGTTGACCTGCAACAATCAGGTGCCCCTGCAGCTGCCACCACCTCGCCTTGGCCGCTCGTCAGCCTCGCGACCCCAACACCCGTGAAGCTCCATATCGCACCACCGCACCAGAGTGCCACTCGATCCGCACCTTCGCGCAAGCGATGCCGCCGCGCTTCGTACCCACGAGCTTGTTGCGACCCACCGTTCAGCGAAGCTCGAGCGTCGCCGTCGCCCGGCCAGCTGGACCCGAGCTGGACTGCTGTCCAACTCGACGTCCTTGTAGTGCCCCTAGCCGGGAAGCCACTACCGATTCACCTCCTCGCCGGTCGCCCGCCGCCAATTCACCTCCGCCGAAGTTCCCTTGCCGGACTGGTCAACCGGCTGCCCTTGGAGACCCACGGTTACATGTGGGAAAGGAAAGAAAAAAAAAAGAAGAAAAGAGGATTAGGTAGTCCTTTTATTTATTTATTTATTTATTTATTTATTTATTTTCTTCTATAGCTTGTTTTTAGTAGAATTTTTCCTTAAATATGTGACTGATATTCCAACATGAAATAGTCCCTCAAGCTAGGGATTGACGGTTTGATTTTCGCGCTCAAAATCGACCCACAATCCCTTACAAAAATCGACATTCTAATCTCAAACCCAAGATTCGATTCACGATTTAATTTAAAATTGGCCAACTCAATCTCATGCACGAGATATGGTTCGTCAATTTTCGGATATCAATCTCATCTTGTTTGATTTGCTTGTCGTCAAGTTGGTTGAGTCAATCGAATTTTTTAAAAGAAAAATCCAAAAAAATATTTGAGTTAGGATTAGATTTGCTTTGGAATATTTCATGTTTAGGGTTAACATTGCAATCTTATTTCGAATTTTAAATAAGAAAATAAAAAAATATGAATAAGGATTAGGTTTGTTTTTATTATTTTGCATATTTAGGATTGCAATTTTATTTCGAATTTTTAAATAAAAAATCCAAAAAGAAAGTGCATTCATTTAGGTTGTTAGTTTTTTATTTGAATTGCATGTTAATTATGTATTAGTTTTAATTTCGAAATTAATATAAAAACACAAAAAAATCATCATGCATACGTCATGTAGAATTACGGCATCCTTGGCACGTCATGACATATTAGGATAAAATTGCATATTAAGTTTAGATTGATTTTTGCATCTTAGGTTAGAGCTTGCTAGGTTAAGACAATATCTTAGTTTAAATTAGGATTTATTCTGAGCCAATCCCTAATATAAGCTAGATAGAATTTTAATCTAGATAGTTATGTTTTGCATTTCAAAAAAAAAAAAATTTTGTCTTAGGATAAATTAGTCGCAATTTCTACGATAGATTGCATTTTTCTAGAATAGAAAAATCATGTGCACGTCATACAGAATTAGGTCCATGAAATGCACGTCATTTAGTGATTTTTGTTAGGTTCATTTCTAATTAGAAATTGTTCGTCTTTAGATTAGGTCATTTAATAAATACCGCATGACATATAGCTTGCATATTAAATTGTATGCCGCATGTCATTTCAATTGTAATAATTTTGTACGTCATTGTATTGCATCACACGTCATTAGAATTAAGTCATTATGGTTGATTTAGATTGCATATTTAATTATTGCATGTTCATTAAGAAATCATTAGTTTTTTTATTCACTCATATAGTTTAGGACATATTGTCATGCCATATTATTTTATATTAGATTAGAAGCATTGCATATGGACTATATTTTCGTTGGAAAAGAGAAAACAAAAATTGAGTAATTGTTTGTTAATTAGAAACCATATCTAGGGTTGATGTGGATTTTAATTTAACATTGTAGATGCTTTCGTTGCTTTGAGGTAAGTCCTACAATATTTTATTGCTTTCTTGGGTGTTAAATTAGTGGTTTGCGCACTTGCATGAACACCTCACATGTTAGAGAACTAGTTTAAAATCAATTTAAGTTGCTTGCAAAATATTTTTTTTTTCAAAATAAAAGAAATGGTACCGAAAAGGCGTTAGAGAAATCTAACATAATCAAGTCCCCGTACCCAAATCTTTGGTTCGTAGGCGTAAAGTGAATCTTCAGTTACTTTACTTGGGTTTCTAATCGACTCACCAAAAATAGATTAGTGGCGACTCCTAGTTAAAAATTAATTGCATGTTAAGAACTTGAACCTAAAGTTGCGAATTAGTAAGGGCTTGGGAGAGCCCGAGTTAAGTCTAGGCTTAACAATCTATTAGCCAAACCCTAGGTGGTTCAAACCCCGAAAATTTGGTCGTGACACTCCTCAAAACACTCAAGACAAGTTTGGTAGAAGTGATAGACCAAATGCGCAAGATGCCCACGAAGATTTCCCTATTAGAGCTTTTCAAGACCTCTAAAAAGCATAAAAATGCTCTTCTCAAAATTTTGATTGAAGTCCAAGTGCTTGAGACCATTGGAGAAATACATTTGGAGGAGTTTGTGGGTGCTATACTTCTTAGAGATCAAATTACATTCTTTGAGAAAGAACTCCCCCCTAAGGGCCAAGCACACACTAAGGTGCTATATGTGTCCGCTCAACATTTTGGGACTAGGATTTCAAGGGTCTTGGTTGATAATGGTTCTACCTTGAACATTTATTTGCCCTTTATCCACCCTCCGTCAATTGTTTTAGCCTGCTATTGGGATGGCCTTGGATCTTGCTATAGGGATCATTCCTTCTAGTCTTCATATGATGCTGAAACTTCCAATTGATGGAAAGATCGTGACTATCTGATGTGAAAGAGATATGGAGACTTTCCATAACACCATCATACCTTTCATCGAGCCTAAGGTCAAAGGAGAGTTGAGCTACCACTCGTTTGAGATGGTGTTTGTCACTCACGTGTCTATTGGGTCGATCATCAAGAAGCATCGGTTTTTAAAGGCATCCTTAATGTCAAGTAAAGAATTGCTCAAAAACGGTTTTGCTATTGGGAAAGGTTTGGGTAAGCTTGCCCAAGGCATGCCAAATCCCATTAAGATGGTCAAGATCAACAAGCGTGAAGGCCTGAGTTATTAGGGCAACCGTAAGGGTTAAGGTAATCATAAAGGCCCAAACATTATAGGTAAGAGCTACCAACATCTCTTGCCTCCACCTTTGAATGATTTCTTTCCTGGTTCACCAAAGTTCTTGCAAGAAGAAGATGCTAATGTCTACCACTTTGCTGATTTGTTTGAAGATGGTTTGGTTGGCACTATTGGTGAAGATGAGGAGCATATAGTTCCCATTGTGTAAGGGATGTTTCTAGTTCTTGCATTTCATTTTTAGTCGTATTCTATTCATTTCCCCCTTCGGAGGGAATTCCATTCATTTCATTCATTTACTTAATGATCTGGATCATAAACTCTATGAATCCAAGATGATATACGTTGTAATGCAATTTTTGCATATCAATAAAATTCACATTTTGTTAATAGACGTGTGAGGTTTCCCAAATCAATCCTATGATGATTCTTTGAGGCTTGAGCCTCCACACGATCCATAGTTTCAAAATGTTTTAGTGGAATGAGAATGTTCAATGACATGAGGGCTAGTTCCCAATAGTTTTTTTGAAAACTTGAATTTGAAAATAAGTTCTTCATGACATTTACATACATTGCATTCATTTATATGCATATATACTAGCCATTTTTTGATTGCATCTCAGGCATGACATTTCACATCATGATAGTTATTTGCATGGCTCGGATTCGCATTCAAAATTTTTTGACAAACCCGATTATTCTGACTCAGAGAATGAGAATGATCCTCAAGTTATTGAAAAAGAATGGCTCAGACATGAAGAGTCCAAACCTCCTATCACCGAACAACCGATCACTTTGTGAATTTAAGAGATTAAGATAACCCTAAAGAAATTGATATTGGGCAGGTCTCTCTCAAACGGATGCCAATAGATTAATTGGATTTTGAAAGAGTACCAAGATGTTTTTGCTTGGTCATATGTTGATATGCTGGGTTTAGACCCTAAGATAGTGGAACATGCGTTACCAATTGATCCTAGTATTCCACTGAAGAAGCAAAAGCTCGGAAGGACGAAACTTGAGTTGTCGAAAAGATTTTATAAGAAATCATGAAGCGCTTAAATGTTGATTTCATTAAAGTCACCCATTATTGCTAATATAGTCCCAGATTATCAAGAAGGATGAACGAATCCAAGTCTGTGTTGATTCTTGTGACCTACATAAGGTAAGCCCTAAGGATGATTTTTCTTTGCCACACATTGATGTCTTAGTTGACAGTATTGCTGGATTCAAATTGTTCTCCTTCATGGATAGATTTTCAAGTTATAACCAAATCCAGATGAAAGAGGAAGACAAAACTAAAACTTCTTTCATCACTCCATGGGGGACAATTTACTACAAAATTTGGCCCGTGGCTTGAAGAACACGGGGCAACATATCAAAGAAGAATGGTACCATGACATGATGCATAAGGAGATTGAAGCCTATGTGGATGACATGATTGCAAAGTCAAGACAAGGTTAAATCATGTTGAAGTCTTAAGAAAACTATTTGACCGATTGAGGAAATTCAAGCTAAGGCTTAACTCCTCAAAATGCATATTTGGGGCAAAGTCTAGGTAGCTTCTTGGATTTATGGTTAGTAACAAGGGTATTGAGATAGATCTCTTGAAGGTGAAAGCCATATGTGATCTAAAACCTCCTTATACTGTTAAGGAAATCCGAAGCTTACTAGGAAGATTGAATTATGTTGCAAGATTTATCTCTCAATTGTCGAAACCACTAAACCGTTCTTCAAGTTGTTGAAGAAGAACGCCAAGGTCAACTAGGATGAAGAATGTCAAAAATCATTTGAAAAACTTGAGCAATATCTTTCACAATCTTTTGTACTCGTGCCATTTATCCAAGGTGTGCCTCGATATTGTATCTCACCATTCACGAAGAGTCTTTAGGAGCCATGTTAGCACAAAAAGTACTAAGGAATGGAATAGAACGTAACATATATTACTTCAGTAAGAAGTTTATTACTTTCGAGATCCGATATGTCGAAGTGGAAAAGACCTGTGTAGCCTTGATTTGGGTTTCACACCTGTTAGAGAAAACTTATTTATTGTTTTAAAACTAACAAAACATTTCCAAAAGTCTAGTCCGAAGACTTGTAGACTCAAGTATTATAGTCGAAGAACTCCATACTCTATCGTTAAAGTCTAAAGACCACTAGACTTTAATCTCAAAGTTTGCCCTCACCGACAATTTTCAAATCGAAGAATGAAGACTTATTTAGATGTAGGATTATCTTCAAGGATTCGATTCGTATGGTTTTGGAAGTCCTTATGGCTGGATATAGCACCTTGTGATCAATTATCTTTATTGGAATTAATTCAGATAATAAAATCTTTTGAAAGGCGAAAATACTTGGAATGTTCTACTTATGGAAACCAAGATCCTGCTTGTATGGGCAAACAGGATTGACGAGCTTTTATCTCAATCTTCAAATGACTTGAGATCTCCTTAATTGATTCTATCTAATGAGGAGATTGGAAGAATTCATTTGGAAAGTGCCAACGGTCGTGAAGGCATGAAAGAGTATTTAAGGTAGACCCTTAAGTTGTTCAAGAGTGTGTGTGAAAGAAAAATTCCAAAGTCTGAAACTTTCGGTTCTTTGCTATTTCATTTGTCAAGCTTAATTTGTACTCAAAAGAGAGAGCAAACACTTTTGAGACTTTGGAAGAGTGTAGTAAAGTTTCCACACTATAAAGTTAAGGACGTGAGACTGTAAAATCTCTTTTGATTCATAATAAAATCCAGCCAGTGGGTTATTAGTGGAGGAGAGCGGATGTAGGCTTGATCTAAGCCAAACCACTATAAACTTTGTGTTTCTATTCTCTTCCTTGAACTCTTTTATTCATTCGTAAATTAATAAACGTTTCCGCAAAAATTTCTTTTAACACCTATTCACCCCTCTCTAGGTGTTCTTACTAACCTTTTCAACACCGATTGAGGTAATACACTCTGCACCACCACATCCTTTTAGTGATCGAGAATGACCTGATCAAATATCTTTTGGAGAAGCTTGTATTGGTTGAAAGGCTCGCTAAGGGCGTGTTTGGTAACGTTTCTATTCAAAAATTGTTCCAGGGAACAGAAAAAAAAAAAAAAGTGTTTCCGTTCTGGGGAACAGTTTTTGAACAAAAGAACGCGTTTGGTAAGTGTAAAAAAAAATTGTTCTTGAAATAAAAAAGAACATAAACACGTTTGGTAACCGCAGTCAATTTTTGTTCCTAAAATAGAAAAAGAACATAAACACGTTTGGTAAACGACACAAAATTTCTGTTTTAAATTTTTCAAAAAAGTGATTTTCTTTAATATAGTTTAAACTTGATATTGAATTCTCATTCTTATGAAATGCTCATTAATTTTATTTTGTTCATGGTGAGTGAAGACAAACATTTTACAGAATAATAGATTGGTGCAGTCACCATTTGTCTTTACAGAATCGGTACTCATTGAGCAATTCAAGTGTATTCCCTCCATACATATATGTATAAACGAAGCCAAAATTCTCGCATTTTCATGTCCATTCTTGTGCCGATTGGACTAGCTTTAAGGAGCGAGTGCAACAGAGAGACGACTGATGAGAGATGAAAAGCATTAATGATCGACTCGAAGCACCTGAACCCGCCGCCGAGCTAACATGAGTTCGTTCATCGGTGCAATTTGAAGCAGAGTTGACCGATCTTCTCGCGCAGTCCAAAAGATTAATCCTAAGTTAGTGGTCGTAAAGAAGATAGACGCTTCTGTACAACTAGATGTGAGAAGCCATGCTAAACAATGAAAGAGTTCCAGGAAGGCGAAACAGACCATCGAATTGCAATATTGAACATCCAAAAATGTGACGTTTGTACAACTGAAAAGCTCCCTATTGACATCGACTCGAATCTTCAATAAAGCAATACACGCAGTTCTTGACTTCTCATTTTGAGTGATAGCTACGCAAGTAGATACTATGAATCCGGGATCCTACCGCACATCAATAACCAAATAGATAAGAGTTCTCACATGCTCAACATGAGATATTCTGTACCCTTTTACTCGTATTCTATTTTTCAAATTGCATCGTTTGATCAGTTAAGACTTTAAGGTTTTTTCTGCAGAAGAACAAATTCTAATCGAACACGCATCGGCTTTGCACGAGTGACAAACCATAAGTCAGGTCAGCCTGAATTAAAAAATACCCAATTGTGCGTTAACTACTCCTACCCACATGTTTCCTAGAGAAGTTCAGTTCTTTTCGTTTCGATTATGCGGGAAAACTTGTTAATGCAAGTAGTTTCTACTTGACTGCACTGATAGATTGTTCAGAAAAGTAGCATTTTCTCATAAGTTTATATGGATCTACATCGTTTTGTTGCCTCTGACATTGTTTTTGCTCCAAAATCCAGTAGGATCCTAATTCTTAGGACCCTAATAAGGTTGTCTGAATCTTCTGACATTGAAAGCTCTAGTGCTTGAGAAACAACTAAACCTTCTTTCAATTCCCACCCTCGCCAACAATTTTCTAGACCATCGACGACATAAGCCTGCTAAATTTTCCCTTGTTTTGTTCTCGCTCAGTTCCTTTTCTCATTCTACATGCTGAAGAAGCACATGAATCGTGTAAGCCTTGAAAAACCCAAAAGAGAAAAGCAATTACAGCTAGAAACAAGGGTGAACCCAGGTGAATTCTTTTAGCTCTGAATCATCGGCTCTACCATGCGAATCAAGAACTAGTGGAGTGACCAAGAAATTGAGAGTGCTCGTCCGTTACCTGGTCCTTATCTCGATGAGGAGGAGGAGGGGGTTCTCACTCACCTCCGCCGCGAGGACTCTGTCCTGCTCCACCACCACTGCCTCCTCCTATTCCGCATTCTCGCATACGCCAACGACAGCAGGATTACCGCCGCCACTCCGGCCGTCGCTGCAGCAAAGCCGAACGACCAGAAACCTCCCACGACGAGCGTGCAGTGGCGGACTCTCGAAGCAATCCCATGGACGCTGGACCAGAGGATTCCGCACGGCGGACGGCTCGGCAGTGGCGATGGCGGCGACTCAATCTCTGTCCCATTAAGAGAAGGAATAGGCGAGGAAGAAGACAACGATGGCGACGACAGAGATGAGGAAGAGGGAGGTGAAGTGGGATGATGTGGTGGTGGTGATGGTGGGAGATGGTCGAGGCCATCGTGGTGGAGGGGAGGGAACACAGAGGGGGAGGGACAATGCTGAAGTCCGAGGAAGTTGTCTTTGCCAACGCCGCCGTCGCCGCCGTAGATTTGGGCAAGCAACACTCGCTTGAGGCTTGAGCGAGCGTCCTTACTGTCGGCGAAGGTGGCTCAGATTTGCGAGGGGTGGCTCTCGCCAGAGCCCTCGTCGAATGGAGAAGAAGGAGCCACAGAAACTTACCTGGATTTGGAAGCTTCAGCCGGTGAATGAGCACCAGATGTCGACGCCAAAGAGTCAGCCGAGTGGGGAGGCGTCGGAGAGTCAGCGGAGTGGGGAGTCACCGGAGAGTCGCCCGAGCGGGAGGCACCAGGAGAGAAGGGAGAGACGCCAGAAAAGGGAGAGCACGAACAAAGCCTTCGGGCACGAACGAACCCACCTCCAGAAGTGTTCCGATTTTGTTCTTTTATTTTTGTTCAAGAAGTGTTTCGGATTCAGTAAGTTTTTTTTCCTTTTTTTTTTGTTTCAATTTTGTTCCGAGATAAAAAAAAAAAAACTGTTTTTGAACAGAAACGCAAACAAACGCATTTCTGTTCTTTTTTTCTTTCCGAGAACAAAAAAACAAAAAATATGTTCTTAAATAGATTTCAGAAATAAAAAGATGCACACCCTAAATGGCAAATATTACTCTCTGAATTTGATATTCAAAGCATGGCACAAAAGTCTGTCAAAGGGCGAGTAATAGCCAATAAGTTAGTTGAAAATTCCGAGAAGTCTAATGATTGGGATGAAATTGATGAACGGAATTATTTAGTCTCATCTAACAAGTGGCCATGTATTTTGATGGTGCGAGTTAAGCTTTCAGTTCGGGTATTGGGGCTGTTTTAATATCCCCATAAGGTCAACATTATCCAAGTAGCTACAAAGTTGGTATTCCCTTGTACCAACAATATTTCTGAATATGAATCTTGCATCCTTGGTTTTCAATTAGCCATCAATGTGAAAGTCAGAAAGCTTCAAGTTTATGGTGATTGTGCACTCATTATTCTCCAGACATAAGGTAAATGGCAAACGCGGGACGTAAAGTTGATTCTCACCATGAATATCTCGATGACTTGGTCAAGGAATTTGACAAAATCTCTTTTGATTATTTTTCGAGATCACAAAATTAGTTTGCTAATGCCTTTGCAACTTTATCTTCAATGTTACAAGTAACTGATGGTTTAAGCATTGATCCTTTGCAAATTGAGTCTTGAAAAAGCTTGCTTATTGCACGATGATTAAAGAAGAACTTGATGGTCAACCCTGGTATTATGACATCATGAATTACCTTCGAGAATGCAAATTTCCCCAAAGGAGTCAAGCTAATGATCAAAATATTTGATGAAGTTGGGATCCAAATTCTTCCTCAGTGGAAGAGCCCTTTATAAAAGGTATTTCGATTCAATTTTACTGAAGTGCGTTGATGCACAAAAAGCTAAACTCTTGATGAAAGAAATATATGAAGGAGAGTGTGGTCCTCATATGAATGGTCATCTCTTGGCTAGAAAATTTGTGAGGCTTGGTTACTATTGGTTGACCGTGGAAGTCGATTGTATTCAACATGTGAGGTGCTATCACTAATATCAATTATATGGAGACAAAATTAATGCTCCTCCTAATGAGCTACATCAAATGTTCAAGTCCTGGCCTTTTTCAATGTGGGGCATCAACATGATCGTACCAATTAATCCTAAAGTATTAAATGGACACAGTTTTATCTTAGTAGCCATTGATTACTTCACCAAATGGATTGAAGCTAGTTCTTATGCCCATGTTACTACAAAGAGCGTGGTAAAGTTCATCCGCCGTGATATCATCACTCGATATAGAGTTCCTGGCGAACATCATAGACAATAGATCAAACTTGAACAATAAGGTGGTGAATGAATTACTTGGAGAATTTCACATTCACCATTTGAATTCTTCTCCTTACTGTCCACAAACGAATGGAGTTGTGGAAGTGGCAAATAAGAACATCAAGAAGATTTTAGCCAAAATAGCAAAAAATTATCATGATTTTCATGATTGGTTACCATATGCTTTGCTTGCTTACCGAACCTTAATTCACACTTCAACTGGGCAACACCATTCTCATTGGTTTATGGGATGGAGGCTCTATTACCCGTGGAAGTGAAAATCCCTTCATTGAGGGTACTTTCTCAAATTAAGCTCTCTGAAGCTGAATGGGTTCAACAAAGATTTGAACAACTTAATATGATTGATGAAAAGAGGGTAAAAGCCTTATGCCATGAACAAAGCTATCAAAAGAGAGTAGCTAGGTCGTTCAACCATAAGGTTAGGCCAAGACATTTCGAGATCAACGATCTTATCTTAAGAAAGGTCTTACCTATCATTTTAGATTCTCGTGGGAAGTTTACTCCAAACTATGAAGGTACATCTATTGTAAGGAAAGTGCTACCTGGTGGGGCACTAATTCTTGTAGAAATGGATGGTCAAGAATTGCCAAAACCTGTAAATGCTAATGCTGTCAAGAAGTATTATCCATGAATAAAATGAAAGGTCTTTGAGCCACTTTTGGATTGAATCCGAGACACTTTAAAATGTTTGCATCATGCATTTCATGCATACATATTGCATCTGCATGTTCATTTTGCAGGATCTCTAAAGAAGATTCTACCTGTCAATAGAAGGTTGATCTCGAAATGCAAAACTTTCAAAAATGTCCATTTTCTTTAGAACTTAGGAGTGACCCTGTCTTTTAGAATGCCAAAAGAGTCAATTAGACCTTTAGAGTTAGTTAGAACTCTAGAAGCGAACCCTTGTGTTGAGCAAAGCATGTTCTATCCATAAATTTTATTCAACCTTATTTCCAAAAGTCTTCCTAGTAAGGTCAAGGGAACATGTCTTTTTAAACAAAATTTCATTACATTTTCATTCCCCAATGAGTTAAATTTAACTAAAGCATGCTTTGGAAAACCCAAAAAGGATTGTTAAATATGCCAAGTGGTAGTGCCTAAAGTAATGAGAGCCAACCCCTTTACCGAATATGTCATTATACACTCTTTAAGAGAATTGAGTGAAAAGAACCATGTCTTAAGGCATAGGGTTCATTTACAGTGAATACATGGTTTGAGATTATATAGGCATTTCCTTTCTCAATCTCAAACACTATCGATACCCCTTGCAAGCCACTTTGAGCTAAATAGGGAGCATTTCCAAAATAACCCTGTCAAGAACAACCTCACGTTAGGGGCAAAATAGGGGGTCTTGGTTGAAAATTATGGAGTAAAAGATCAAGAAAGATTTTATTGCTCTCACTTGCATTAATATTCTTGTGCTAGTTTCAGGTGATTTCTTATCGAAGCTCAAAGTATCTCGAAGTGACGAAAAGCATTCCATTCATTACCCCAAACACAATTACCCTTTGCTTAGCCAATTTGAGCCATATACAATTCTTTCGTAACCCTAGGTGATGATTATCTTCCTACATTGAGGCAAGGCATTTGATTTACCAACAAGATTAAAGATATTGGTCATGTTTGTCAATGCCACTCAAGAGTCTTAGATGCTCAAAGGAGAATGAAAACTAGGGGTATGAAAAAGTAGTGTGCCTAGTAAAAGTAAGGCTAATGCTCATGAAAGAATGCAAGGAACAACAAAATCAATGGTCATGCAAAATACCATCAATTGAAAAACAAAAGAAAAGCATTGCAAAAGAAACATGTATGGCGAGCAATGTCATTAGAATAGATAGCAAAACTCTCATGGCTCAAGACAAATAATCAAAAGGACTCTTTAGATAGGTTAAATTTCAAAAGTCAAATTTCTAAAAAGTCTTGTGATGGGTAATGATGCCAAGATAATTACTCACTTTTAACCTTTCAATATCTGAAAATTTTTCAAGCCTTTTTAAGCCTCACCTAAACCAACATTACAATCTTTATCTCAAGTCTCTTTTGAATAGGATGGTTCAAGTTGAAATGAGAGTATCACACAGAACTACCACTAGATGGAGCGAAAGCAATCCTATCTTATCTTATCTTTGAGGTTCTTGACTTATAAACTTGATGAAGATATTGATTGAATATTCATTTCTTGGCCTCAAAGTGCATAACCTTTGTGTAAGCCCATGACCAAGCCATTATTACGGTCATTTCAAAAGATTTTTTGATCAATGAATTGTATCCATTGTGAAGGTTTCCAAAAGCCTTAAACATAAGTTGAGTGAGACATTTCCGGTGAGATTTAAATAGTTTTTCCACATTAATGGTTGGGAATAAAAGCCCCTTTTGAGAGTCAGTGTGAAATACCTCTTTTCATTAGGATATTTTCATTTGGCATATTTGACTTAACTCTTATATGGTTAATCGAATCTCATTTTGTTAAAATCCTCTCCGAAGGGATTTGACAATCGACATCGTTTAGCAAGATTGACTTTCAAGCAATCTCGAAACCCCATTTTAAAATATGTGTTCCTTAGTGAACTGGTTTTTGGTCATCCTAAACCATAATCCTTGCTTTTGGTTTTTGGTAACCCTAAACCATACCCTTTGTTTTAAGTTACTTGGTTAACCTTAAACCTCATCCCTTAGATTCCTAGTTAACCTTAAATCTCATCCTTTAGGTTCTTAGTCAACCTTAAACCTCGTCTCTTAGGTTCTAGGTTATCTCTAAACCTTGTCTCTTAAGTTATAGGTTATCCTGTAATCTTGTCTTTATGTTTTGGGTTATCCTTAAATCTTGTCTTCATGTTCTAGGTTATCCATAAACCTTATCTTTAGGTTCTAGGTTATCCTTAAATCTTGTCTTTTAGGTTCTAGGTTATCCATAAACCTTGTCTTTTAGGTTCTAGGTTATCCTTAAATCTTGTCTTTTAGGTTCTAGGTTATCCTTCAATATTGTCTATAGGTTCTAGGTTATTCTTGAACCTTGACTTTAGGTTCTAGGTTATCATTGAACCTTGTCTTTAGGTTCTAGGTTATCCTTGAACCTTGTCGTTAGGTTCGAGGTTACCCATAAATCTTGTCTTTTAAATTCTAGGTTATTCTTAAACCTTATCTTTTGGTTCTAGGTTATCATTAAACTCTATCTTTAGGTTCTAGTTATCCGTAAACCTTTTCTTTTGGTTTTAGGTTATCCTTAAACATTGTCTCTTAGGTTCTAGGTTATCCTTAAACCTTGTCTTTAAGTTTTAGGTTATCCATAAACCTTATCTTTAGATTTTAAGTTATTCTTGAACTTTGTTTTTAACTTCTAAGTGATCCTTAAACCTTGTTTTTAGGTTAGTGGTTATATCTTAAACCATTCATTTTTCATTTAGTGATTTCATTTCCTTCATTCCATTCCTCATGAGAAAAGAGAGAGTGAATAAACCCCAACAAGAGTTCAGATACCTCGGTAAGCAAAGGTAAGTGTCAAGTACTTCCCTATCCAAATATCATTACTTCGTGTTTTTCTATTTCCAAAGTAGAGTCAACTAAAAATTACAAGTATCAATTTTTTTTTTGAGTGAAACCTTTTCGAACTCCTATTCAAAGATAGGCAGCTGTTGACACATGATTTTTAGTCGACGCATCATTAAAGGTAAAAAATCGAGATTTAGGTTTCGATAGCGACGAAACCCCATTTTTCAACCAAAAAGTGTCGTTTTTCATTTCTTTCTTTTGCATTGTCGTTTTTAAGCAATTTCTAGCTCACTTTCAAGAAAAACCTAAAAAGTCAAACAATTGACTTTTAGGTTGACTTTTTGGTCAACCCTTTGACCAAAAGTCAACCTCGGGTTAAAAATTGACTTTTCTCCAAAACAAGATTCAATTTAGTTTTAATTTCACTTTTTTTTTTTAAAATCAATTTCTTGAAATTTCAAAGATTTGACCAAAAAATCAACATTTTAGGAAAAGTCGACTAAGTGGTTGACTTTTGGTTAAACCTTTGATCCAAAAAAATAAAAAATTAAAAATTAAAAATGCACAAATACATTTATTTTAATGCCAATTTAACCTTGTGTAAGAAAATCACAAAATTCAATTAAGAATCTTGATTTTTGAATTTTTCAGTTTTAGGTTTTAAATTGACCAAAAATAAAATTATTATTTATGGAAACCAAGATCCTAATTGTATGGGTGAACAAGATTGACGAGCTTTCATCATAATCTTCAAACAACTCGAGATCTTCTTGATTGATTCCGTCCAATAGGTTGATTGAAAGAATTCATTTGGAAAGTGCCAACGGTCGAGAAGGCATGAAGGAGTATTTAAGGAGATATCTCTAGTTATTCGATAGAGTGCGTAAAGGAGAAATTCCAAAGTTCAAAGCTTCCTATTTTCTTGTACTCGAAAAGAGAGACTCATAATGTAACTTCGTGAGAGAGCAAAAACTCTTCATTGTGAAGTTGAGATCACAAATTGTAAGTTCTCTTTTGATTCTTAGTGGAAACTTGCCGGGAGGTCGGCATGGGAGAGTGGATGTAGGCTTGATCTAAGCTAAATCATTATAAATTCTATATTATTGTTTTCTTCCTGAACTCTTTTATTTTATTCGCAATTCTATTTAACTTCTAAAGTTTAAACTCGCTCAAAATCTGTTGTTCTTCAGACTTAATTTCAAAAGCAAAATATTTTTAAATTTTTCTTCACTCTTATTCACCCTCCCTCTAGGTGTTCATACTAGCACTTTCAATTGGTATCGGTTCTTGTGTGCTTAATTATTGAAGTGTTTTACTTCTAAGCTAAAGATCTTTTATGGCTAGTAATTTGGCTCTAAGATTGGTTGAAGGTCAGAGCAACACCAGACCTCCTTACTTTGATGGAAATGAGTACAATGTATGGAAGAATAAGATGAAGGCTTTTCTCGATCGAGAGATCCCCGGAGTGGGATGTTGTTGAAAAATGGATTAATCCTAAAACAACATCAACCTCAAATAGAGGAATATACGTTGTTGATGCTAATGAGACAACACAAGCTGAAATTATCAAGAGACAACCTCTTGACGCTAAAGCTATCTACTCTTTATATTGTGCCTTATCTCCCATTGAATATAACCAAATTTCTTTTTGTGAAACAGTAAAAGAAGTTTGGGACAAATTATATGTTACCTATGAAGGGACTGACTGTGTGAAGGAAACCAAAATAAACATTCTATTTGGACAATATGAAGCCTTTAGAATGAAGCCTGGAGAATCTATAGCTGATATGTTCGGTCACTTTACGAGATTGTAAATGGCACAGCGTATCAAGGTTAGCCAATCTTAGGACCAATGAAAGTCAACAAACTGCTGCGTGGCTTTGGAAAGATTGGAATAATGTGAAAACTTCAATTAGAGAAACTCAAAGGATCATGCTTTTATCGTTGATGAACTAATAGGCACACTTCAGTCATACGAAGTGGAGCAGATAAAATGATGAAGAAGATCCTAAAGGTAATAAGTCAATGCTTTGAAGTCTAACATTGATTTTGATGATACATATTCAAATGATGATATGGACGATGATGAGCTAGCGCTTATGATTAAGAAATTCATAAAGCTGAATAGAAAGGGAAGAAGTAGAGCATGTTGAATTTCCATAAGAGACCGGCGAGGACAATGAAACCAACAAAGATGTGATATGCTTTGAATGCAAGAAAATTGGGCATATCGGACCTAAGCTGTCCTATGTTAAAGAAGAAGAAAGGAAATAATAAGAAGTACAAAAAGGCTTTCAAAGCAGAAACTTGGAGTAACATCGAGTGTGAGGAAAGTGAAGAAGAATATACTAATATATGTCCGATGGCTCATCCCGACTCAAACTTAGAATTAGAAACAGACTCGATTTAGATTCAGACAAAGAAATTGAGGTTAGTGACTTAAAAATTCTTGTCAAAGTCTCTAAGTATATAGATGAACTATGTCTTAGTCTTAAATCCTCTCTTAAAAGGATTTCGAGCTAAAATGGGAGAATTCAAAGCTCAAGCAACGGGAAGTTTCTTGGAAAGAAAAATTTGGAAGTTTAAAAACAAGTTTTGATAATTTGAAAGAAATTTCTGATTCTCTTTCAAAGAAAAATACTATTTTGAAAAGAGATATTTCAAATATAACAAAAAGATTTTCAAAAGGATCCTAAAAATTGGAGAAAATTCTTTCAGCTCAAGTACCTTACTTTAACAAATCTAGTTTAGTTATGACTTTGGAAATTGTTCCTTTAATTGATTTTCCTAAAGTAAAAGAAAGAATTAAACAAAGACCTGCAAAAGCATTTTACAAAAATCATTTTCAAAAAGTTTTTGTAAAACCTATTGGCCGAAGTGCACTCAAATGTTTAAAGTATAATAGTTCGAACATTTCGAGAAAGAATGTCCTAATGTTTTGAGGCTAGTTAAGAAGAATTGGGTTAAGACTGTTTTTAATACTAACTATCCTGGACCTAAGAAAAGTTGGGTACCAAAGAAAGTTCGAGTTTTTTTTGATTACAGGTCACTATTAAAAGAAAGATGAAATGGTATTTGGATAATGGTGTTCGAGTTATATGACGGGGGAGACTCAAGCTACTTCATAAAACTTGTTAGACTGAATGGAGGAAAAGTTTCTTTTGGTGGAAACAACAAAGGAAAAATTATAGGATGTGGAACTGTGAAGATTGGAAGGTTGACTATTAATAATGTTTCCTTGGTAGAAGGTTTGAACTACAATCTACTAAGCATAAGTCAGCTTTGTGATCTTGGTTTCAGAATAAACTTCCAAGAAAGTGTTTGTTCTGGAACAAGTTAAGACTTCTCTCAATACTTTACCAATCAAAGGCATGGCAACATTTACATTCGGATGTAAATCCAGAAAGTTCTTAGTGTCTTATTTCTATTCAAGATGAAGCAAGTCTGTGGTATCGAAAGCTTGGTCATGTTAATATGAAATAGATTGCCAAGATTTCTTCTAAGAAACTTGTTCGAAGACTTCCCAATCTGACTTACCAGAAGAATGAGTTATGCACTCCGTGTCTTGGGAAAACAAGTAAGAAGTTCCTTTAAACCCGTGAATCAAGTCTCTACCAATCGAGCTCTGTAGCTTCTTCATATGGACCTTTTGGACCAACTAGAACTCAAAGTATTGGTGGAAAAAAATATTGCCTAGTAATTATGGATGATTACTCTTGCTTCACTTGGGTACACTTTCTAGCAAGTAAGTCTGAAGCCTTCTCTTATTTCTCGAAGTTTGCGAAGAAGGTTTAGAATGAAAATGGTTATGCTATTTCAAGTATACAAACTGACCATGAAGGTGAGTTTGAAAATTAGGATTTTGCTAAGTTATGTGATGAATATGGTTTTCAGCATGTTTTATCTTCTCCATACTCTCTAGAATAAAATGGGGTTGTGGAAAGGAAGAACAAATCCTTAAAGGAGATGGCTAGAACTCTCTTGATAAAGAGCAAGATATCCTTTCGATTTTGGGTAGAAGTAGTCTCCACTGCTTGCTATATTATCAATAGAGTATTCTTAAGGCCTATCCTAAAGAAAACTCCTTATGAAGTATATAAATGAAAGGAGTCTATTGTTTCTTACTTTCATGTCTTTGGCTGTAAATGTTTTATTCGAAGAATGCAAATGATCAATCTGGAAAATTCTAGGAGAAATCAGATGAAAGAATCTTCTGGGCTATTCGACTTCAAGAAAAGCCTACGGGGTCTTTAACAAGAAGACACAATCCGTGGAAGAATCTATGAACTTCAAGTTTCGGGATTATGTGCAGAATCAGCCAGATTAGACTCAACTTGAAGAGTCTGAACCCGTTCTAGACTTTACAAAGTCTACTTCCCCCAAAGAGGTTCAGAATTCTGGAGAACAACAAGAAGTAGACCAAGAAGTTTCAAATGAAGCAAATGATCAATAGACACTTAGACCAAACAGCAACTGGAGGCACAAGTTAAGTCATCCCAAAGAACTCATCATTGGCAATATTGATGAAGGAATTCGCACAAGATTAAAAGGAAGAGAAGAGTACAAAGTGCTCTAGCACTTGTTTCGAGATAGAACCAAAAGGTGTAGATGAAGCCTTGTCGATGAAAGCTAGATAGAAGCTATGCAAAAATAACTCAAACAATTCAGCATCAATGATGTATGAGAGCCGATTCCCAAACCCAAAGGCAAATTCGTGATTGGAACAAAGTGGGTTTTTAGGAACAAAATGGATGAGAAAAGAAGACTGATCAGAAATAAAGCAAGACTCGTGGCAAAAGGATATATACGGGAAGACGGGATAGACTATCACGAGACCTATGCACCAGTAGCGAGATTAGAAGCAATTAAATTATTACTTACTTTTACTTATTATAAAAATTTTAAGTTATTCCAGGTGGATGTCAAAAGTGCGTTCCTAAATGGGGTCATACAAGAAGAAGTCTATGTGGAACAACCACCAGGATTTGAAGATCTAAGGAAACCAGACTTAATCTACAAACTAAAAAAAAGACATTGTATAAGCTGAAGCAAGCACCTCGAACTCGGTATGAAGGTTGAGTAAATTCCTAACCCATAATGGTTTTGAAAAGGGAAAGGTTGATACTATCTTATTTATAAAGAAAAAAGGAAAATATTTTCTACTAGTACAAATTTATGTAGATAATATTATCTTTGATTTTCCTAACGAAAAACTGTGCAAGAAATTCTCTAGATCTATGCGGGATGAATTCAAAATGAGCATGATGGGTGAGTTAACCCTTTTTTGGGATTGCAAGTAAAACAATCAAAGAAAGGTATATTCATCAAGAGAAATATGCAAGAGATCTCATCAAAAAATTTGGGTTGGAGAATTGCAAGAAGACAAAGACACCGATGTTAAGTTCCTTGAAACTGGACAAGGATGAAGGAGGGGAGAAAGTAGATCATAAGCTATACGAAGCATGATTGGCTCTCTTTTTACCTTACTACTTCTAGACTTGATATTTTATTCAGTGTTTGCATCTGTGCTAGATTTAGTCTGATCCCAGAGAATCTCATTTAAGTGCTGCAAAACGCATCATTAAATATGTTGTGACTTCTCCAAAGCTGGGTTTTTGGTATCCAAAAGAATAAGACTTTACTTTTCTTGGATATTCAGATGCTAATTTAACTGGTTGTAAAGTTGATAGAAAGAGAACATCTGGCACTTGTCAACTATTAGGAAATATGCTGGTATCTTGGTTCTCAAGAAAGCGAGTATTCTAGCATTATCAATAGCGAAGCATAGTATGTTGTTCTTAGGAGTTGTTGCTCTCAAATCCTATAGATAATACAACAAACTAAGGGTGCGTTTGTTCGCGTTTCTGTTTAAAAATTGTTCTAGGGAACAGAAATAGAAAAAAGTGTTTTGTTCCGGGAATAATTTTTGAACAAAAAAAAAACGTGTTTGGTAAACTTGTTCCGGGAATAAAAAATAAACAGAAATACGTTTGGTAAATTTGTATAATTTTTTTTATTTCTTTTATTTTTCTATTTTTTCTTATTTTTCCTTTATTTCTTTTTTTTTTTCCTTTTTTCTTCTTTTGGCCGGTAGTCGGCCTCGGCCATGGCCGGCGACCGGCCGACGAGGGTCGGCGACCGGGCGACGCGGGGCGGCCTCGCCCGGCCATGGCAAGGCTCACCGAAGTTGGGCGAGATCGAGCTCGCCCGGGCCGGCGTGAGGTCGGCCTCACTTTGGCTGGGTGAGCTCGAGCTCGCCTAGATTCGGCGAGGCCGAGCTCGCCCGGCCGGCGAGGCTCGGCCTCGCCGAGCCACCGCCAGTCGGCATCGCCGGCGGTGGCCCGGCGAGCTTCGCCATGGCCAGGCGAGGCCGACCCTCACCCAACTACGGCGAGCCTCGCCGTGGCTAGGCGAGGCCGCCGGCCCTCGTCGGCCGATCGCCGGCCATGGCCAAGGCCGGCGGCGGCGAAAGAAAAAAGAAGAAGAAAATAAGAAGAAAAAGAAGAAGAAAATAGAAAAGTGTTTCTCGATTTTGTTTCAGAAATAAGAAACACAAATTTGTTGTTTCTTATTTCTGTTTCTTTTTATTTCAGGAACAAAAGAACAAAAAGGAACGAAACGCACCTAAACGCGTTTTGTTCCTTTTTTGTTCCCAGAACAAAAAACAGAAAATTTTGTTCGGGGAACAAAAAGTGCCAAACCAAACGCACCCTAAGAGACTTTGAGGCGAAGAATCGTGTATCGAGATCGATGGGACAACACTAGTGCTATAAGTCTCACCAAGAACCCAATTCTTCATTCAAGAGCGAAGCATATAGAGATACAACATCATTTCATAAAAGGGATCATGTCCAAAATGGGGAGATTATGATTCGGTTCATTGATTCGAAGAATCAATTAGCAAACATCTTTACGAAGGCTCTGGAGAAAAATCTATTTGAGTCTATTCATACCAAATTGAATGTTATATCTCTAATCATTTAAAGCCCGAAGATGGTCAAACTCATAATTTAAAGAAGCTACTTGGTATGAGAATGTATCGAATCCGGGTATTTTAACTTTTGGTATGAAAATGTAGGATTATCTCAATTGTCGCTTGCCTAATTTATTTTTAGAAATAATTATTTCTTTGATAATTTTCAGTTTTTAAATTTTTGGAAGTTACCTTTATGAAAATTGTTCTTAAAAGGCATTTTATTGTGATGCTTCAAATGCCCCTTTTAAGTTTCTTTATATACCATCGAGTACTTCTTTCGAACACATCGTTTCAAAACCCTAAAATATAGACTCTCCTCTCCGACTTTTACTCTCAAGATTTCTCTACAAGTCTTCATTTTTTTTTTCTACTCTCGAACTCGTCTTTGAAATCCTCCAAGTCTGCAATCATTTCTTACCAAAGAAAATCCTCTCGAATTGCAAGCAAGGGGCCTCGGAATATGCCGGAAGGGCGGACACATTTCAATCTCATGAAGAAGACTCTCCACAGCAATCTTCGCAGAACTCTCCGAAGAACTTTACAGAATCCTTTGCACCAACCTTTGGAAGAGGAAGTCAAGCAAGACGTAGTTCCCCTCGAACCTTGACACCCGGGTTCGTACAAGCACTATAATTATCTGAAAATTGGTGGTTCTCCGATGTCTTTTATTACGAATTTTCTTATAGGACATGGACATGGGAATGAAACAGTGTTCTTAAGAACCATGGAATGCTTAGGACTAGCGCCAAAAGGATCGGCAAACAAAGCCTTTCTTTATTTTCTTTCTGACCCTAGGTTTAGTACTGAGCATCTTGAAAACATGGATGATGATGAGTGGTTTTATTCAAATTTCAAACCCATAATGGGTGTTGCTGTTGAAGTTCCTGGAGAAAAAACGAAACTCTTTCGTTCTAAGGAGCACAAAAAGGTTTATACCTAAATGCTGAAGAGAGGAGTGATGAACCCTCAAACTGTCGATTTTGACTTCTTAGACTCAATCAAGGTGAACTTAAGGGAAAAGTTGGCCTTCCTTCAACTCGAGAATTTCTGTTCTGAGACGGCTATTGTATATCTAGAATTGATTGCATTTTTCTACTCAAATATGTCTTTTCTTGACCAAAATTGAATCCAATTTACTGTGAGTGATAAAGCCTATGTGGTTGATGTTGACACACGGCGACATTCTTGGGGTGGAAATGAGTGGTTTTCAACTAATCAGTGTCTTAGTTGGTCAAGCAACAAGGTTTCTTGTCAAGGACAGATTACGTAATGTGGCATCACATATTCTAGACTGACCAGCCTCAAATGTTCTATTACACAAACTTGTCATTAACTGCATCAAATCGAAGGCTGCATAAAAAATAGATGTTTCCATATTCGAAGCAAGACTCATGTTTTCCATATGCAATGGGATGAGATTTTCACTACCTCATACTATCCTGATGCACATGTACATGACAGTTATGAAGGACAAAGGACAATTGCTTTATTCAACGCTGGTTACAAAGTTGTTTAGACATTTTCAGATCTCGTGTCCCGCCTCACTTTGCTCTCGAACTGTTGCTCCTATGGTAATAGGACTGAAGATGATTTCGAAGATGAGGTTGAAAGATCTGAACAAAGCTATTGAGTGCTTGAAGAAGGAGTCCTCAAGCAAAACCAAGGAAGATTCTGCTGGAAGAAAGAGGAAAGGCAAGGAAGTTATGAAAGAACTCCGTAAAGAAAAGAAGATCACTTATCCTGTAGGACAAAGAGGATGAAGATGATCTTACAATTTATGCCATTGCCTTAAAGAATCTTCAAGGTTTTGTTGGTTTTGAGAAACCAAAGGAAAAAGGAAGGAGGAAACAGAGAAGAAACAAAGCAAGAAGAAGAAGAAACATAGAAGGAAGAAGCGGAAAGAGAAGAAAGAGCAATAGCTAAAGCGGAAAAAGAGGTCATTCTAAAATAGGGGTGAGAATGACTCTTATGAAGAGACAGTTGCAATCACATTGTCCGGAGACTCAAAAGCAACTAGGAGTGGACCTGAAGGAGTACGCACAAAGAAAGAACATCACTCTCGTTCTAAAAACGAGAAGACACAAGAAGAAGGAATCCATTCTCTAACTTAATGTTGGATTGTATAATCTCACTTTTGCAGGACACTTCCAAATCTTAAGATGATTCAAGTTATATTTACGTCTAGTCTATCACTCAAAGAGAGTTAATGGAACAATTTTGGTAGAAACACAATTTTGTATATGAAAAGTTGCTTTCAAAGCATCACCTCATAAAAACTATGTAAATTAGTCCTACTAATCATACCCCTTATCATGTCTATTATAGTGCAATTACACCTTTTGATCACATTTTTTCCAGGATTTTTAGCATAGTAAATTGAGCTATTACCTGAGAATCCTCCAAGTATTTGGCAATGGCTTATAAGCTATGCAATATTGCCATACTTGCGAAAATACTCACCACCGTGATGAAATCGACAACCTTTATGACTTTTCCCAATTATTTCTCAATTGTAATCCAAAAATTTTGAACTTATCAAGAGATTCAAAATTTTCCTTAATCAAGTAAAGATATCCATATTGGAAATAGTCATCAATAAATATGATGAAATAAAAATTTCTACACAAGATTGTCATATAGAGCCTACTAATATTAGTGTGAATGATCTCCAATAGGACAAAATTTCGGACTGCAGTTTTTTTCTTTGTCTTGGTTGTCTTACCTTTATCATAATCTATGCAAGTCTTTATGTCACTTTGAAGAGTAAACAGAATGTTTGTTTTATTAGTCTTTCTACTCTTTCTCTAGAGATGTGATTGAGACTTTAATGCATAACACTACTTTAGGCAAAGGTCTTTTGAAAATAACATTTTCAGCCGTACAAGCAACCTATATATCATTGATAGTTAAACGCAATTTGTATAATCCATTGGATATATTGCAATACCCAACCTTACTTGAATTAAAGAATGTAGTAATAATATTATTCTTAAATTAAAAATAATAAGCCATACATGTCCAAACATGATATGAAAATTAAGTTCATTCTCAAGAAATGTACATAAAGTGTTTCTTAATATCAAATAAAAACCATAATGTAGAATTAAAATGATATCTCATATGAATTCAACGTTGACTTTATTGTTGTTTCCCACTATGAGCTATGATTCTTCATTATTTGGCTTTCTTTGGTTTATGAATCCCTATATAGTAAATGTAACATGATTTGTTGCATTGCTATTTAGCCACCAAAAACTTGACGGAGTTTCTAATAGGTTGGATTCATAAACAAATGTTAAATAATCATTACCTTTAGACTCATGCTTGGACAATCAAGTTTTATTTTTTATCACAATCTTTCGTTATGTGACATTCTTAGAAAACAAGTAACAGCCACTATCCTTTGAATGATACTTTCTCATAATCCAAATTGTCAAAATGATCGATGGTTTTATGAGTTCCTTTATAAGTATGATTTTTAGATTTCGGGTCTACCATCCATACGGCGTAATCCATAATACCACCTATCATACCTTATGTTGAAGAGTCCTTATAAATGTATCCCTATTTCAGCATTAGACGAGACATAGTTTCAAGCTACTAAGGCTTTCATCATTTGTCTAGTAGGGCAGTCAACTAGCAAACCATTTTTTGAGTGTTCCTAAATGGATTGCTTCATAAATAACAAGCAAATCCAATTGCTCTTTTTCCAAGCAGCAAAATGTGCTTTATGGGGTCTCGTTGTTGGTGGTGTAATCTACCAATCTATCATCAATAAGAGCAATATGAACATCCACCAACTCCATCGCGATACAAAAATACTCATCCTATTTCTTAAAGTTTGAACTAGTAAGAACCTCGATAGTTATGGAATTACGGTTTACCGATAATGTGACTAAGTAATGTATATAATTAGCATTATGTAAGTACTATGTAACTTGAAACCATATAAGTTCACATCACAAGAGTTACATACATTATCATATAAATACCTTTAGGCAGAATACATATCATATAATTATATACTCTTTACATGACAATGACCATAAAAATATATTCCAACTTTTATAAATCCATTACTTTTGGGTGTATGAATCACTAAAATCAGTCATTTATCAACCATAGGCTATTTATGTATCCCTTACTGAACTTATACACAATTACCTCTTTTTGGAGTATGACCACGCATTAGTACATGAGACAGTCTACTAAAATATGAGAATGATATTTTTCAAATCCAGTCAAGTGTGTCACTTTGGTAGTTACAACTCAATTGAATTCTTGGAAACTCTCTCATAGAAGGGATATAAACTTCATGTCTCACACCGACTACATACACATGATTTTAGATTTGATGACAGGGGCAATTTGTCACTAAAATCACATACAATGCTAATTACATTGCTCCAATCATTAGTACATGTTTAACCTTATACATATTATCCACTAGTCACACTCTACACATTCTTTATATGGTGATACTTATGTGAGCAAGAGCTTGTATTTCCAAAATCATAGAAAGTATAGGAAAAATACGGAAAATTACCAAAAAATACACGTATTTGGGGTTCTGTATGTACTTTTACACCTATAAACATGTAAAATAAATTTACCATGGTGTAGAGCATCTTCATGCAAACACGCAAGTACTAAGAACGCTCCAATTGGAGCTCGAATGTGCACATACACACAGCTAGAGTGTGCAATGCGCGTAGTGCACGCATGGGCTTTCCTGGACCGGTCCAAACGGCCGATCTGATTGGTCAATGGGCAATGTCCGATCTGACCATTGACTAGTCCAGTCAATGAAGAACTAGGTTGGACTTAGGTCAAGTCGATCAAGTCGAGTCGATTGAGTCTTGAGTTGGTTCACCCCAATCACCTTTGCATGGGACACCAGCATTAGCCCTAGCGAGCGGATGCACACGCTGGCCACGCTGCACACGTGGGAGCATGTGTCTGCCACGTGTTGACGCCACAACGGCACGTGGTGGTGTGTCCATTCAAAATGCTCATCTCAATGAGCACGTTTGAATTATGCAATCAAAATCAATTTTTATTGCACACAAAATATGAAAAATGGAAAAATCCGTACGTTCAAGTTCTAGGCTATGGCTGCTCTAATTCCACATGTAAGCTACGAAAGCGCATATAATTAAGTAAAGATATTTTAGCACCTGATTTAGAATCCATTTTTTTTTTATTTGAAATAACAACAATCTAAACTCAAGAGTTTCTTCTCAATTGTCCTCTATATTACTAGCTCAATGAGATTGCCTCTCGCCCTTAGCATTTGATCAATGCTCCTTATGTGAATATATTTGTGCATTAGAGTTAGATGAGAGATTTTAGCATTATTTATAGAGTTTTTAGCCACGCGCTCTCATCATAAGCAAAGCTCAACTCGGCCCACACTAGTCAGTTCCATAAAAGACTAATTAAGAAACATTATATCTCACTTTATTAAATCAATCCCATAAAGTAGTAAATTACAATATTAATTAATATAGCTCACTTTATATTGTGATTTTTTTTTTAAATTTTAGTTGGTAGTGGCGATGCCAGCCTATCAGGAGTTGAGGCAACTCTCCCTAGTCAAATTGCAAACATTTTGATTATTGGCCCATATATTCTAATTGTCGATTAAGATAACCTCAATAAATTATAGCTCTCAAAACTTCGTCTTTGCATGACTGTGATTTCGGTTCTCAGTATCATTGAATTTATTTGACAATGCATTCAATTGAGCTAATATTGATGGATAATTTTCAACTACATCTTGTTAACAAGGGACTTGAGATGTTTATTTATCAACCCTACGTAAGAAAAATTTACATATTTCAATGCATTTCTCGTGTCATGTATAATCAGTTCAATGAAAATTGAAGCACTTCTTATCATGTATGTTTAATCGGTGACCCAAAATCACTCGTTAACAAATAATAGACCGCTTTTCGGTTATCTTTGAGCGACTTATGTCAATAACGATGAAGCGGGAGTGAAGGGACATGACAAGTAGTGGCCACTCCAACTACGTGTGTCAATAAATGGGCTATGGTGCTAGTTTATGTGGATGACCTCATCATCTCCAAAGACAATGAAAGGGAATGCACTTGTTGAGGAAACCTATCAATTTGATTCCAGAAGAAAGAACTTGGCAAGCTCAAACATTTTCTCGGACTTGAAGTGGATAGATGAGATAATGTTCTATTTCCGTGCTTAGAAAAATATGGCAAAGATTTATTGGCAAGATGTGGGATGCTTGATTGCAAGCCATTATTAATCCCCATGGAGGTTACTGCAATTTTTTAAGCAGAAGAAGGGAAAGATCTCGAGGATGCGACCATGCATCACCTATTGGTCGGCAGTTTGATTTGCCTGACATTGACAGATCCGGATATTTCCTGGGTAGTAGTCATAGTGAGTCTGTTTATGCAAAAACTGAGAAAGTCTCACCTAGATGTAATTCGACGTTATAGGCACCATTGATCTTGCAATATGAATAAGGCAGGTGGAAGTTGTGAAATAATTGGCTACTGCAATGCCAATTTTGCTCTTAACTACAGTACGCATAGGTCGACAACGGGTGGTATGTTTAGCCTCACTTCAAGAGCCGTCTCTTGGTGCATTAAAATACAACCGTGTCATTGTCGACCACCGAAGCGAAGTATCCAGCTGTAGCTATGGCAGCTCAGGGAAGCACATGATCAGTGCAGTCGCTAAAGGATCAGCACCAAAAATTAATGAATGCCCAGTAAGACTGCACGGTGATAATCAACCAGCAATTCAACTAGCAGAGAACCCAGTGTTCACACCAGAACGAAGAATGTGGAAGTCCATTATCACTTTGTTGGTGAGAAAGTGCTTTGTGGAGAAGAGAAAGAGATGAAGTTTACTAGGAAGGATGGACAAGTTGCTGATATCTTCATGAAGGGACCTACCAGCTCCAAGTTCGTTAAGTTTGGGAGTTCATGGGCATCAGAAGCAGAAGGAAAGAAATAGCTGTTGAGGGGGAGTATTAAAAATCAACCTCTTTGGTGAAATGTGAAACTGCTTTCAAATAGTAACGCTAATAATTATAAACTACTTGGGAGACCTGCAAAAAATGCTTTCAAAGTACAAAATGTTGGAGAAATATGGCTTTGAATCAATAGAGCAATCAAGTCTAACTTTAAGGTGTGATATCACTTTCTTTAAAGATTTATTTGTCCGATAATGTTGCTAATAGTTATTAGCAAATATTCTCAATGATACAACAAAGTGTCAAATGAAAATACTAGATAACAATTTTAGTATTTCTCCAAGGTTTCTCTAAGAAATAATTGAAAAAATGGTTGTGGGTTTAGAAAAAAAGAGTCAAAAATGATTTCATGGTCGTTCATCCAAAAATTGACACGCACATATATTTATATGTGAATATATATAAAGAATCTAGGTAACTCTTTGCAAAAGATTGCAAAGTGAACAAATGTGTCCTTTCAAAAGAAGTTACAAATGAACAAAGGTATCCCTTCGGAAAAAGTTGAAAAATAAACAAATGCAATCCTTCGGGAAATGTTGTAAACTAACAAATATAATTTCCAAATGTTGCTTTCAAAAACACATATAAAAATTCGGAATAATAAAAATAATAAATAAAATTTCATAATTTCATAATTTCCAAAAATACTTAATAAAAAAACAACATTTGAACTAATAAAGGTTAATAAGATAACTTTACGAAATAAAATAAAAATAAAAGGGTTAGTGCTAATTAAACTGCAGGCGCACAAAGTGTTGTGCGTGTAATAATCACGCAATTATCTGTGCACCTATACGTGAGTATTGTGAGGTTTAGCCTACACCCAACCTTTTCTTTAAACACACTAAAAAAGGCTCACATTTATAAATTAGCCCATCTCCTCACATTTAAAAATTAGCCAATCTCCTCCCAACTTTCTTATGTGGGACAAGGAAAAGCATACTTTGTTTATTTTACAAACAAACTTCCAACACAAAATGCAGATGAGGAGTTCTTGATCAAGGTCTTCAAGTTCCTAACCTCTTCAAATCACACAAGATTGAGAACTTCTTGTACAATTTTTCCATTCATTTTTGTGGTGATCCTTTGCCTCTAGCATATTTGTAACACTAGTTTATACATGTTGATGGAAAGTTCCCGTTTGAGAGGTTTTTCTGTTTGTTTGAAATGCAAATGCAAATGAATAATTGATAGGATAATCCCATAGAAAGTCTTCAATTATTTTCTTAAAATACCAATATCCCAAACATTTTTCATCTCACAAACGCTCCAAAACTTGTATCAATGACCCAAAAAAAAAAAAAAATACCGTTAGACCATAAACATGTTCAAATCTTCTCCTCTAGCAAAAAGCTGTCTCATTGTTTCTTGCATATGAGAAAAGGAAAGTTTTTATCTAGGTACTTGGTGTCATGCCCCGATCCTCTGAGCTCATGCCTATTTTTGTGCGGTCGATTAAATAATAACATCCCAGGGCGCATAGCTAACCCTTTCATTTTAATGCACATGCGGAAGCGAATAAATAAATCCCCAGACAATAATAACCAGATGGGATAGAAAAGTAGGGTTACAATTTTTAAAAACCAAACCACACATTTATACATAACAAACAAGGTCACATACAATATTAGCCGACAATATAGAAGGTCGGAAAAAGGGGGTAGAGTGCTACAAGTCCCCAAGCATTTGAAGACCCTCCGAATACACTGGGGACCCCGGATTCAACAAATATGGGTCCACCACCGAACCACCTGGAGGGTTGACCGTTCCTTTTCGAAAGCAACCTTTGGCACATACACAGGTATCTCAGATTCCGGTATGGGACCATCTCTTTGTCCATTCCATGCATGTCAGTACCATGATCTGTATTGATGGGGTACCTTATGGGGTAGAGCCTCATCAACCTAGACCACGGACCTTATGAGCTCATAGACCCATCCTCTTAGGCTTCCATGAAGCAAGATGTAAGATACCTGCTCTGTGACCTTCTTCGGCTGTCCGAAACGTTCAAGAGGAGCTACCATCTAGGGACATGAAATGTTATCCCTCAACGGGGTGAGACGACATCTCAGCAAGTTTACCCCCTAAATCCCGATTATGAAGAAAATACGCCCCAAAGGCTACCTAAGCACAAACACGAGTCAAAAAACTTACATTTGCCTCCATTCTTTCCTATAAGTTAGTATAATTTATAAATTTAACAAATCATTTCAACACATCAAAGCATCAAATCGGATCGAGTCATCGATCAATCAACTCAATTGATTCCATGTTATCAAGATCATCTCTCGATCCACTCATTCAATACTATCTATCTAGCTCAATCATATCAAGAACTGTTTACCCTAAGCTAAAGATAGATATTATAGCTTACCCAAAGCTAATAATAAACATAGCCCGCTAGAAGCTGATAACAGAGTATACTGCTTATCCTAAGCTGATATATCAAGGCCTGCATGTTGATATAGTATACTCCTAATGCTCACCAAAAGCTGCTAAGGTATACTGCTCACCTAAAGCTGATACATCAAAGCCCGCAGGCCGATATAGTATACATATATACTGCTCACCTTAAGCTGACATATCAAGCCTGCAGGCTGATATAGTATACCATCCTAATCATCTAACAATTTCACCAGGGCAAAATATACTCCATGTTGCCGCAAAGTATGGAAGGGCCTCCGTAGTGAAGTACATACTTAGTAATCCCGAGCTTGAGAAGCTCATAAATGTGAAAGACAAGTTAGGAAATACGCCTCTACATCTGGCCACATTGCAGTGGCAACCCGAAGTTCTACTATCTCTCACCCGAGACAATAGGGTTGATCTTAAGCTTGTAAACAACAGCAATTTGACGGCTCTCGACATTGTAGATGAGCAACTAAAAAAATCGATGCTCCACTTCACCAGGTATTAATCTCCACATATTGAATTAACAGGTTATCTACTTTTGTTTTCCACTATTGTTTTAGCCGCTTCCATTGTGGGAGAGATGGAAGTAATTAAAGTTTTGAACTACCTAAGTAGTTACCGAGTGGAATTTAGTTTCTACTGGAAGCTTAGAAAATATTGCATTTGCAAGTTTGTGTATCACTTGAGAAGGTTTCATTTTTCCAAACTCCAAATCTATATTCATGGATAATTAACAGTCTTGTTTATATGCTTGACTAGAGCTTAACACGAACGATATTATTATCTGCTGGAGCACCTAGAAGCAAAGACAAAGCAATTTGCCAACCAAAAGGCTTAGGCCCGGGGAGTGATTTGGAGCCTCCAGATTTGGATAGACTTAAGGACGAGGCCAATTCCCGTATGGTCGTGGCAACGCTAGTTGCTGCTATGACCTTTGCTGCTGGATTTTCTGTTCCCGGAGGATATAAAGATACCGAACCAGATGCGGGAATTGCTACACTATTGAATAAACCCATGTATGACGTCTTCGTGATCTGCAACACTGTCGCCATGTTCAGCTCAATAATTTCAGTTGTGATCCTTCTGTGGAGACAGATCAATGATTCACACGCCGTGCTTCACGCCCTTGGAAAGGCAAGGCAACCACTGCTTGTAGCTCTTGCCACAATGTCCATGGCCTTCATGGCAGGGGTCTACGTGACCGTAAGCAAACGCACTTGGATCGCCGTTGTCACCTTGATCATCGGAATTAGTGCCCTCTTCGTTATCTTGAGTCTTTACATGGCCTTGTTTGTTCCACTTGGGTACAAATGCCGTCTTGTCCAGCTCTTGGGTGACTACATCCTTAGAGCTGGTATATCAATTTCAAGAAGTGTGAGTGTAGAAAGGGCTGCGTGGCAACCTGAGTATCCTCTTGGGTCCCTCAAACTTCGTGCAAGGTCTCTAGAAATTGATCCGGAACCATCAACAAATGCCACCTATGGAGAATCATGACATTGGGCACGTTAAATTATATTTCAAGTTTGAACCACTTACAAAACCTAATCCAATTGGACGACATGGATCAATTTATTAAACCGTTGGAAAGAAATTCAGTGAATATCTTGAAGGACATGTAAATATATTGTTGCGATTTGTTTTGATTGAGTTGTATAAATATCCAAGCCTGACCGCAGAAAGAAGTTTAAGAAAGGGAGCTTCAATTACAGTTTAAAAAAAAATTCTCTCTGGCACTACAAGATAAAATTAGGGGCTCACATATTCTATTTAGTAATATATACTTAATTTTATGGGTGGATCTTTGTGGGAGAGAAATAAAAAGCAGGGGTTTTGCTTTGATTCTTCTTGTCTGCCAAAGCCGCACAAAGGGAAAAGAAAAGAAGTGTACAGAGATGCTTCATGGATAAGCCGTAGTGAAGTTTTTGCTTTGGGCTAGAACACCTGAAGGTTTGTGCCGTATCTTTTACATTTGTTTATTTATAAATACTTTATGTTTGAGTTTAAGTTTGTTGTGAAATATTTGAGTGTACGAGCAATTGTAACTATAATCTTCTTAATATAATAGATTATTTACTGCTGGCTCTCCATGAGTAGATACTGAACCAAATCAGGTAAATCTTTGACGTCATTGTCTCTCATTTATTTCTTTAGTGATTTCGCATTAATTTAATTATGTTAGTTTTGGTGTTATGTGATCACCTTACTTTCAAAGTGATTTTTGCCTCAATTATGGAGCTTCAAGGTTAAGCAATGTCATTTCTAGGATAAAACATTCCACTCGTACTTTTCTTTTCAGCTTCTCTTGAATTCCATAAAAGGTTCTAAATGAGCGAATTATACATTTAAGAGAGGTCAAAGAATATTGCAATTGCAATAATTTGTAAAACACTATCCCCTATTCTCTATAATTATTACATCGTGCAAGATCTTCTCTTGGATAAAAAAAAAATGTCTTTTCACTCAAAATGGTACATTTTCAAATGGAATTCCACCGTCTATAACGGCTCGAGTCAGACTTCGAAAGGATATTAGAAGATATAGACGCTACTCATCAGTCTTTTGGTTCTCTGAAGGCTCTATAGCCCTAACTTTTGGAAACAAAGGTTCATTTTTAGGTAGCTCTTTGCCAAAAACGATTATGTTTTGCCTTGATAGGGATGTAATGAACCAATTGATGATTCTCATGCCAGTAATAATGTTAATCTCTCTCTGATGTACATGCGTGTGTATAATACTCTAGATATCAAATGTTAAACCATAAAAACAGAGAAAATATTCAATGATTTGCAAGCATCACGTCGCTAGCTAATGTGGCGAGATTTTTTTTTATTACATCCCCTCAGCTCGCAGTGCTGCCCATCATGGCGGCTTGTCCAAAGTATCTTGACCTTGCCGCAAGACACGCGACCATTGACGAGCCGCTGTCATATCTGAACGCATGGCCAGATTTATGAGTTTGGCTCCGTTTGTTATTTACAATGTAGATTTTGTAGTCGGCTTCATCAAGGTTCTTCGCCAAATCTAGCAGTTTTTGGCTTTGTCTTCTATTGCAGTCTCTATGGTTGGCTCCATCAAGGGCCATGGTCGTCGCGGACTTTGGTCAAGCAGAGCCATTCCCTTTATTTTTTCCGTCAAGCTTGCGGTCTCCATCGGGATTGTGGCGGCTAGATTCGGAGGCATAAGGGAGGTGAGGCAACAAAGGTATAGGGAGAAAAATTGTGATGGGTGCGGTGGCCACGGCAGGACGTCGAGGATGGAGGTTGCGATAGCTTGGGCAGCGCAGATGACCGAAACAAATTCTCATTTGGCTGGGCTAATAGTGGTTGTGTTGGAAGTACACATTAGAATCACGATAGTTTCATTGTGGAGATCCCCAAGGGGGAGCACAGATCTAAGGCAGTCAATATTTAATTGGATTCACTTTCACTCAAAAACTTAAGTAAATAAGTTAATAGATCAATTATGATTTATTAATTGCTTCATACCACACCAATTCTCCGATATAGGACTTCTATAATATAACTCATACATGCATCCTAACAAGGTGGATGGACGAACAGATAGTGGCTGGATGGAGGGGGAAGACAAAGAAAAACAAGATTACTATTTTATTTTATTTTATTTTATTCAAGACATATGTTAATTTGTAAGTGGCTCTATTCACAAAAATGATCAGCAAATCAACTAACCATGTGGTACTCGCACTCATGATATGATATACATACCAAATCAAGCATAAGTTATTTCATTTCAATAAAGTTTTACATATATTAGAAATACTTAGTTGATCAAGAACATCAAATCAAACACCAACAATCCATCCCATTGATCAATGTTAATGAAATCATCCGTCAATGGTCTATTCCGTTGACTAATCTAGTTCCCAAAATCCAATTGCGGTCACCCCTAATTCCCCATGACAAAGTTGACCAAGATTCCCCTATGCTATTCTCCACTTATATCATTGGTGGCTTGGCACACAGAGATCTTAAACAATTCGTATACCCATAAACCCCTTAGTGGGTTTAGAAAACATCGACAATGAAAATCAAACCCAAACCCACCATTCAATAATCCACAAATCAAATAAAAAATTTATATCATTACCCTAAAGGCATTTCACAAACCAGATTCATAAATCAGTTCATATAACCCTTCGCAATTCATTTCATAAACCATTTCTCAAACTAATCACAAATATTTTTATCAAATTACATACTTTCTTTTTTATTTGCTTCTTCTTTCCTTTCCCTTCTATTCCCATCATAAATATGCAAGTTCATCCCCCTTATTGATTAGTCAATTTTTTATTGCGAGCGCCTACCCTTTTGACCAAGTCAAAAGCCAATTATTCATTTTACCCTCCTTAAAGAGAGCCTGTGCTGCTTCTACATGAAGCTAGTGGATTACACTACCAAATTTCAAGCGCTACCACAACACTTGTATACTTCTCAAAAGAGAATACAATTAGTTACACGGAGCTAGTAGATCACACTATTCGTATACTTCTCAATAGAGATTACAATTAGTGACAAACACTCTTACTAAATGAACTTTCTCACGCAACAAGAGTATGAGTGAATCAAAAGTAAAGCTTTCTTTGGCAGTAGTTGTTCTCATGACTTGTGATTTCTTTATCATGCATTGATCTTATAGAGTATTTCGTTGAAGATAAACAACCCAAACACCTAGATATCTAGTCATCGTACAATGAACCTAGCAGTGTTGTAGCTTCCACAAATAGAGTTCCCTATATTAGGAAATAGTCCTTTTCACCAAAGTGATTGAGGATTGATTGGGTTCTCCCTTGTTTATGTTTTTTGGAGTTCCAGGTCTATAGCTTGCCATTAACAATCCTTGAGACTTGGATCAAATGTCAAAGGAACATTTAGGTCTTCAAATGTGTCATCACATGACACAAATTCATAGGAGATATAGCCAGTTACTCATTTTAGTGATTTGTGAGTTTATCTAAGCTTCTCGTTGGTGGTCAAGTTACATAAACCTTTCCATTTGATCTTCCGGCAGAAATTAGTGACCAAAAGCTCTATAGATCTATTCCCCTTATGATATTTTCAAGACTCCATGAACTTACCATTCCTCCAACTTGTTCACCCTTTATTAAGGTACTTCTACACAAGCCTTTCCACTTGCAATTTAGAACTCATTGATGGTGATAGAGGGTCCTTTATATCATTGCAACTTGAAATAAAACAACATATGCATTTACCAAGTAATAACAAGAATTAGATGGTTTGGTCAACTTTAAAAGATCAGAAGGCTTTCTCAAAAAGAAAGTCGTGACTTGGAGCATGACTTTGAGGCTAAAAGAGCAATATTCACTAGAGGAAGAGTAGAATGTGGGGATTGAAAAATTGAGAAGATGTGTGAAAATTTATGGGATAAAAACATCAAAGTGCCATAATTCTTGTATGATATTTACTTGAGTGCTATAATTTATTTTTCAATCACTTGAGTGTTATGACTTTTAATCAAGGTTCACTTAATAAGGCCATATCTGGCATATCTATGGTGAGATTTCATGCTAACTTTGGAAATCAAGTTTTATTTTAAGTAGCTTTGCCAAAAGTGGACATAGGTTTTGCCTGGATAGGGATCTAATCTGACCCTAATGATTATTCTCTTGTTACTATTTTATTGGACGTCCTTTTGTTAGTGAATATTAATGTTAATTTCTCTAGATATTTGTTTTGAAAATAAACTTTGGATATCACATGCTAGACAGTAAAAACATGAGTCATGTGAATAGTTTTGGGTATAACAACAAATTGTAATTCAATTTCAATTTAACTTATCCTTTTGTATCAAATAAATTATTCTAAGAAGATGAACAGTCAATAAAAACATGACACTTTCCTTTATGTTCCTTTCGATTTAATTAATTAGGTGCCTCCTGTTTTCATAGGCGTGAAATCTGACTCTATAATTTCTTCTGTTATTTTGTGTCAAGTATATATCTTAGAGCAACATAATTTACCAACGATGACGTCTTTAAAAATGAGTAATACTATGCTATCTATAAAATCAATATAAAGTCGGTTTTATCCCTCCAAGAGTTACCCCAAAAAAATTTTAATACATAGATGCCAATTAAAGGTGACATCCTAACGAACTTGTTGTGTTTGTTGGATAAATTGCAGCATAAAATTGTTAAAAAAATTACTGATATTTATGGTAAATATCATAAAATTGTCGGCCATGATGAAAAATTATAGTCTGATTAAAGGAGACATTAAGATGATTAGAATCTCCAAATATATCACCAAAACACAAAATCTTCAAAAAGTAGTTGATTCAATTGCAAAGGAAGAAATAGGCAATTCAGATTTGAGAACTAAATAATACCTCCCAAAAGTAAAAGAAAAGAAAAGGAGATCAAGTAATTGGCACATGATAAGGTGGACGTTCATACGCCAAAGGGGACTGACTCTTATATCAACTTAGAAAGTTCAACTCAAATACTTAAATTATTAGGTGGAGAAATGCTACATGTATATAAAAAGGCATATAAGACTATTGTTAAATGATAAAGGATAATATTTCAGCATCACAAATAACACTTCCTAGTTCTTGGATTTGGATTAAATGTGCACCCTATTTTGGTAAATAGTAGGTTTTGATGTCTTGGATAATGTAAAATTCGGCAATGCCATGCTCATGCAATGATTTTTTTTTTTTTCATTAGAGGCATTTAAATACATAAGTTTTGTGATGATAATTTATATCCTATTTATTCATTTGAAACATTTTGCAGTTGTTCTAATCACCAATTTATTATAAATTTGGTTTTGGAACTACAAAATAATTAAGAGAGACTAACAAACCCAAAAATAATTTTCTCACAATAAAAAGTATTTTTTAAGGGATAAGTGTATTGGAAATCCTAAAAATTATTATGAAAGTGCAATTGAATCATAAATCTTTCAAAAAGTGCAATTAAGTGCTAAAACTTATCAAATTTGTGCAATCAATTAATACAAAATATTGATGTGGCTTTTTATTTATTTATTATTTTCATTTTCCTATGTGACATTGATGTGGTTGAAACGATGCTTTCATTCAAATCTAATTTTTTAATACATATTTTACTTAAATTATATTTAAAAATAAGCTAACTCAATAAACCAAAAGAAAAAAAAAAGGGGAAAATCCAAATCGGATATTTAATTTATTAGATTTTTTAAATTTAGCTCATTTTAAAATAAAAGTTAGATCCAAAACGATGTCATTTTAGCCTTATGATCTGCATCTACATTTTGCATCGCCTTCCACTTTCAATAAATTGGCTGCAGTAGCAATTCCCTCTTAAGAAGTTTTTTTTTTTTTTTTTTTTTTTAAGCAAGCCCTCTTAAGAAGTTCGATCAATAGTCTTATGCCTCATATCCTTCAAGTGTTCTCCGACAGGAAAGGAAAAGGTTTTTAATACACCTTTCAAGGGTCAGTTTTAGTATGGATTTGACATCTTGTCTTGCGTGTGCCGTCTTGTTAATAGCAAATGAAGGGGTGATGATCCGCCCACACACATTCGTAGTAGGAGAGGCAGTCACTTAGGGCCTATCCATTCCATACCCAAACGCAACTCAGAATGGCTATGATTAGTATAGTTAACCGTCATTGCTACTTCCTTAGTGAAGTATCCTATTCCGACTTTTGTAAGGTATGTTTACCTATCATAGTTTAAGCATGGCACATCACTAGGACAGTTTTCTTTCTTCCCTTAGCATATGTGTCATCATAGTAGTAGTAAGAGTGGATATCCGAGTTTGAAAAGCTTAAGTCAACAAGTGATAAGGAAAGTCCACAAGGTATTTGAGTGCAAACCAGAAGGACAAAAATACACCATATCAAGAGAGAGGAGAGAGATAAGCTCTGAAGAGAGTCTGATGGAAGGCATAAAGATAAGCCAATAAAGCCAAGAACAAAGACAAAACAATCATGATAAGGAGTGTAGAAAAAGAAATGGATTTACTAGAGAAATAGATGTTAGAAGCTACCTAAAGAAAGTGGTGGGGAGCTCCTCAAAGAAGTAGGATAAAAAGAAAGAACCAATATGGTTCAACAAGGCTACTTTGTTTAATCTTGATAAGATTGAACTCCTACGCCTAAATAACGAGCATTTATACTGAATCAAGGGGATCATAAATGGAAAGAATTTCTCGAGATAGGAGAGAGACAGTAATCATAATAATAAAAAAGCCATGGCAGCATTTATATTAGCCAAGTTGGGTAAAGTTAATGGAAAGACTTGATTTGATCAATTTGACAAGTTTTAGAATTTGAAATGCACTTTTTGAAAGTTTTAAGACTTAATTATACTTTCATAACAAGTTTTAGAATTTCTAGTGTACTTAGCCCACATATATAATGAGGATTAGTAAGGTGAGCAGTTCCAGGGTCAGTTCAAGTTCCACCTAGAACTTGAAATCAATTCCTAAATTTTTGAACATACCCTATATACTCTGCAACTTGAACCTACCCTATCATAGATTCCAAAGTCTGCTAAGTTTCCACCTATATTCTTAATTTAACATTTACAGGTGAATCGTCATCTCTAATAACCACCATTTGTTTCTACAATCTATTAGCCATGACTCATATCTAGACACATAAAGAATATGAAACATTAACAAAGTAAAAAATACCAGTCATAAATATCACTAGAAATGGAAACTCAGACTAGTGGTTTCAGATTACACCTCATCATTGGATGTCATAGAACACCACAAGATTCCGCAAAGACATAGATAAGAAAAAAACAAATACTTGAATCCTGTAACCTACTTGTCCGAAATGGTTCTCCAATTTTTGGAACCTAGAAGTTATCTCCATACCCTGTAGCATGCTCATTCTTAGGATTATGATATCAGAGTTTGGATCTGTATAAGTGCTATTGCCAGCCCAATGATGTTCTCTCTTTTGTTCTTTCCTTTTCCTTTTTCGCTAGCCTTGCCCTCATTCTGTCCCTGCAAAATTGGAGCATATCATATATAATCGAAGTATGCAGGTAGGAAATTTATAACATGCTTTCATTATCATTATAATTATTCTTTCTCATTGCGCATGTCCTGATTTTATAACCAGGTTGATTGCATAACCTACAAGCCCCTGGAAAACCTGATCTGGACATCTTCTCGGAATTCTTTGGCTCGTCCTGCTATTTTCTTCTCTATCTTTGGTCTCCCTGGCATACTCCTAAACTTTGGTGGGATCACCAAGGATAGATAGCTCTTCGCCCATTGTGCTAGTCCTGCAAACGCACATAAACCTTACCACTTGCAGTCTCTAAGGTAAACAAATATGTTTCTGGTTAACTCTCTTTCTTGTACCAGTTAGACAAATACTTTTGAGGTTCCTCTTGCTTGTAAAAATATTGTAAATTGCATGAGGACATGGTATACCATATATGTCCCATGGTCTGCAAGAGCAAGTTTGCTTTTCCATGTTAAATTATCAACCACAAACTTGTTTGGTTTGGGCTTGATGGTTTTAATTATTAAATGTGATGGGCCTAAGCTGGCCCGTTCGCCCATGTTGGGCCTAAAAGCCCGGCCCATAATATTAGGGCCCATGGATAGAGGGATGTGATGAAAGGACACGTTTCTTTTTGGAGGAGACGTATATAAGGGGGAAATAAAGAGAGAGGAACACCTTTTAGCAGTATGTACGTTCCTCCTCCCTCTCTCCCTCCAAAAGAAAGAACAAAGACTTAAGAGACGACACTCTCTTCCATTCAAGACCAATTGACGTCATCGGATCGAACGGGATCAGTTTCTCTTCCTCATATTGGCATCGGTATTTAATCTGTGGTTAACAAGATACGTTTGATTCTGTGATGTGCTTAGGATTGGTGATGCATGTGTTTTTCCCGGGCTCGTCTTTCGCACAAGTTTAATGGTTCGATTTAGTGTCAAATCCGGTTTCAGGGAATCCGACAATCCCAACATTGGTAGCAAAGCCGTAGTTCTTGTTTCCCGATCCTTTTCCATGTTTTTCCCAACCCTTTTCATGTATATGGATGATTTCTTATTGATTTTTCGTGAAATTAATCGGCCGACACCGATCGGAGTGGAAAAATCCTGACACCCGAGCACTGTTCATCCATTTTTTCGAATTTCTGTAAGTCGAAATCCATTTTTGATGGCATTGGATGGAATGTCTCGTCGAGACGAGCGCGATGAGTGGCGGAACGCCGCCAAAGGCCGCCGCATGAGCCCCCACGTGTAGCCGGAGCGAAATGACGTCCCGATTCGCAAGGGCAGGGGCGTGCATCGCGCGTGCACGCACGGCCGACGCACGCACGTGTGCACACGGCTGACGCGCACATGTGCGCGTGTGCCGTCATTGGCGCGTGCGAGGCACGCGCCCCGACATCACCGCACGCGTGCCGCACGTACTCAGGTTGGTCCGTCCGACTCGACCGGCTCGACCCAACCAGCGGCCCGACTCGGATGACCTCGACCATTGACCGTTGACGACAGTTGACCGTTAACTGTTGATGACGGTTGACTGTTGACTGTTGATGACGGTTGACTGTTGACTGTTGACTTTGACCGTTGACCAAAAGAGAGAGAGAGAGAGAGAGATGAAAAGAATGTGTTTCTTTTTCCAATTAAGTCTATGTGGATTATATGTGATCCCTTATACGTTTTGCATTTGTTGCAGGAATAATGCCTCCCTTTAAGTTGCGAACACCTATTTGCGCAATTACCGATGAACAAAAGGAAAAGCTTTTTAAGTTGATAGTTGAGTTAACCAATCATCAATGGGAGAGTGGTGACTTAATTAATTATGTTCTTGAAGTCAACGGGAAAATTCAGAAGGTCATATGGAATGGTCGTCCCTTGTCACAATCTGAGATGGTGCGATTTTTCATGAACACTCTTTCACCAAAATGGTAAAGAGTGTTGATCGCATATGGGATGTCAACAAAGCCGCTTCATATAGGAAAATTATGATATATTTTATAAATAATTATTACTGGATTGTTACAAGGGAAAAAATCAAAAAAATGAACAAAAGAGGATCTTTCTCGGTTCGTGTATTGACTTGGTGTTAGATGTATTAGCTAGTCTTTAATTAGTGTGCTTTATGGACATCTTATGTAATGTTTACTACCTGATTGTTGTTGATATAGCAACCGATATGCAAATTGTATTATGTGAAAGCATTATTATTCTATTGTATGTTAAATATTATTTGCTTTATGTTATTGTTGATTGTTGTGGGTAGTTCATAGAAATTTTTGTAGCTTCATAGAATTTATTTTGCATAAGACAATTATATTAATGATAGTTTTAAGTTAGGATTTTTGGAGGATGATTGGAAACATAGTGACCTTTTAATTCTGAAACTTTACTTGAAATTGTTCATTAATATGATGGGTCTGTGCAAAATGGATGCATAAATGATAGGCATTAATTATTCGTGCATATATGTTTGAGTGTTCAGATCAATGGCTTCAGCCACAAAGAGCATAGTTGCCGAGCTGAACAAAGGTGAAAAGTTCAATGGCGATAACTATAAAATCTAGCACATGAAAATTCAATATGTGCTGGAAGAGCAAGAGGCACTAGAAGCTCTTAACCCGACCATGGTAGAACCCGAAGAAGGAAATACTGCACAAAGACAAGAGAAATAAGGAAGCATTTATTGTATGGAAAAGAAAGAACTCTCTTACTCGCATTACGTTGCTGAGTAGCATGGAAAATGACGTCATGCGAGAGTTTAGGCGTTTTGAGAATGCCAAGGAAATGTGGGAAGCATTGGCAGCAAGATTTGGTCATACTTCGGTGACCAGACTGAGGCAGCTCACTATTATGTTTGACTCTAATAAGAAGCCTCATGGTCAAACCATGAAGCAATACCTTAGAAAGATGTCAAACATGATTAATGAGTTGAAAGATGCTGGCCATGTCCTGACTGATGAGCAACAAGTGCAAGCGAGTGATTCGTTTCTTGCCTCAAAGTTTGGAGCATATGAAGGTGTACCTGACCCATAATGAGAATATCAAAACCTTTGAGGATGCAGTGCATCATCTTGAGCTGGAAGAGGACTGCCTCTTGGCGGCTAAGCCGAAAGCTGAAATCTATCATGCTAGTTCCCCTTGTGCTTTTAAGAAATTTGTCTATGTATCAAGTTCTGTATTCTTGACTGAGTCTAATCCTTTGTGGACTGTAGATTCAGGAGCGACAGACCATGTAGCGAAGGATAAAGGATCTTTCGTGGAATTCCGACGAGTACCAACTGGAACTAAGTGGATCTATGTGGGAAACAACTCTAGAGTTGAAGTAAAATGAATTGGCACCTACCAACTAAATATGTGTGGTGGACGCACTTTATTCCTACATGATGTATTGTATGCTTCAGAGATTTGTCGAAATTTAGTGTCTGTTTTAGTGTTGGTTAAGCTAGGTTTTAATATGAACTTCCATAATAGAGGTGTGGACTTATTTTTGGATACAAATTACTATGGTTATGATTATTTTCTGGATGGTTTCATTGTATTAGATATTGACTATGTTAATGCAAATGTTTGTTATTCCCTTCTCACGTCTTCTAATTCATATGATAATGATGTAAATGTGTGGCATGCTAGACTTTGTTATATTGGCCAACAACGTATGAATAGACTAGCCAAAGAGGGCTTGTTGGGCAATATTGAAAAAGTTGATTTGCCCATATGTAAACATTGCCTAGTAGAGAAAAAAACGATAAGGAAACCATTTGGAAAAGGTAAAATAGTTGAATTTCCTATGCATTTAATCCATTATGATGTCTGTGGTCCAATGAATGTAAGAGGAAGGCATGTGACTATTTATTTCATCACTTTTATAGATGATTATACTCGATTCGGATGTGTCTATTTGATTTCTCATAAATCTGAAGCATTAAGTTGTTTCAAAAGGTTTATGAACTTGGTAGAAAATCAATTAGATAAGAAAATAAAAGTATTGAGATCCGATCGAGATCGAGAATATTTATCCGATAAGTTCAGAAAATTATGTGATGAAAAAGGAATAGAAAGACAGTTGTCAATTCCATATACTCCTCAACAAAATGGTGTTGCGGAGAGAAAAAACAGAGCCCTACGGAAATGATTAGGTCCATGATGGCACATGCTAACTTACCTATCACTTTTTGGAGTGATGTGTTGTTAATCGCTGCCTATATACTTAACCGGATGTCTTCCAAATTAGTTACTTCCACTCCATATGAGTTATGGATAGGTAGAAAATCGGACTTAAGTTTTCTTAAACCATGGGGTTGTACTGCCTATACTCATGAGCTCTCTCACAAGTTTGGGAAATTGTATCCCAGATGAAAGAAGAGTATTTTCATAAGATACTCTGAACACTCGAAAGGGTATGTGTTCATAGGTGAGCAGGAAAGTTGAAGTATAATTAAATTCGAATCATGGGATGTCATATTCTTAAAAAATAAATTTCCTAAGAAGGGCGAAATAAGTGAGGATTACTCCCTATTTAAAACATTGGATTGATATAATGAACTTAATGGAGTTCGTTCAAGTGGGAGTAACATAAGAAGTGATGAATTTAATTCAACTCACTCTCAATTACAACCACATGATGAGATGATATCATCATTATCTAATCTGAGTGGGAGCATGATAGGGAATGATGTGAAAAGTGTACAATCTCCCATACGGTGAATAAGTCGCAAAAGTATTCCCCGTCGATGTTTTGACATTGAAAGGGAAACTTTCATGGTTGCTCCACAAGATGAAGATGAGCCAAGAAATTTTAATGAAGCTCTAAATTGCCATAGTAAGGAAAATTGGATTCATGCAATGAAAGAGGAGATGGAGTCAATGAAGTCAAACCAAGTTTGGGAACTAATTGATCTTCCAAAAGGACGCAAAGTTATTGGGAACAAGTGGATTCTCAAAATAAAACATAAAGCTGATGGCTCGATAGAAAAGCATAAGGTTCCCCTTGTGGCGAAGGGGTATAATCAACAGGAATGAATTGATTATGAGAAACATTTTCTTCCGTAGTAAGATTTATTTCGATTCGCATTAATATGGTAATAGTGGCTAGTATGGATCTTGAGTTATATCAAATGGATGTAAAAACTGCTTTCTTTAATAGAGAATTAAAGAAAGAAATATATATGAAACAACCTACTGGTTTCATTATAGAAGGCTAAGAAGGAAAGGTATGTCGACTTTTGAGATCGATATATGGCCTTAAGGAGTCATCAAGACAATTGTATATATGTTTTCATAATGTCATATAATTTTATAATGATAGATGGGGATCATGATGTATATATGAAAAGATCCAAATATCAATTTGTGATCATATCATTATATATTAATGATATACTAATTGCCGGAAGTAATATAGAGTTTGTTAGTACTATCAAAAGTTGGTTATCTTCCAACTTTGAGATGAAAGATATGGGTGAAGCTACATACATTCTTGGAGTTAAGATTTCAAGAAATCGTTCAAAGAGATCATTGTCTCTTTCACAATAAACATATATAAATAAGGTTCTTGAACGATTTCGTATGCAAGATTGTAAACCCATAGACACTCCTATTGCAAAAGGTGAAAGATTGAGCCATACTGTGTTTAAGGACTCCACAATATAAGGAACAAATGAAACATGTTCCTTATGCTAGTGTTGTTGGGAGCTTGATGCACGCTATGATGTGTACAAGACCTGACATATGTTTTGCAATTGGAATAGTGAGTAAATACCAATCTAACCTAGGTCAAGCACATTGGAAGGCCGTTAAGAGAATACTAAGGTATCTAAAGGGAACCACCGATTATACGTTGAGTTATTAAGGAAAAATCTGCGGCTCTAAGACTATTCGATGCTGATTGGGGATAAGATTTAGATGAAATGAAATCTATCTCTGGTTTTGTTTTCTTACTGAATAATGGCCCCATATGTTGGAGCAAAGTAAGAAACAAACGTGTATAGTCTTGTCCACGATGAAAGCTGAGTTCGTGGCATTATCAGCAGTAATACAAAAAAGTGTTTGACTTAAGATATTTTTTTTTTGATCATTTAAGTGTTATTGGAAGTGCTGCATATTCATTGTTGGTTAACTGTGATAGCCAAGTAGCAATAGCGTACACCAAAGATCCAAAATATCATGGCAAGACCAAACATATAGATACCAAGTATAATTTTGTCAAATATATGGTTACATGAAAGGATATGAACTTATAGTACATATCTACGCATAGAATGGTAGCAGATCTTATGACAAAGCCAATACTTAAAGATGTGTTTTGTGGTCATGTAAAATCTCTAGAATTGCGTAGAGTCTCGATGTACTTGGATATTATAATTTTCCTGAGTTGTTCACATTTATGAACTTGTGTTTTTCATTATTAATGCCTATGAATCTATTTTTGATCTTTATGCATCTTAATGCTCAGTGCATTACTTTAAGTTGAGAAAATATATCGGACAAATATAAGATTGGCCCACTCACACAAGTAATCGCCTCTATTTACTATGTGATCAATAGAGATGAGACAGTTTTTAAGCTTATTAACTAGGTGATAATTGAGAGCTCAAGCTTAAAATATATATGTTACCTTAACTAAGTGTTAAGATGATGGTATGATATGTACTATGTCCAAAAGTAAAATACTCCACATATTTTACTTTATCTGTCTAAAATGCCATATGTGAGTTATGATGAATTATGTGAATGAGTAGATACATGAACTTAAGTTAGACATTGGGTATGTTTGAACTATCATCTGTACGGTATTTAAGGTGTAGACATACGCTCTATGGGAAATGAGTTAATACCATAATACGTATTTCATACTATGTATGCATGAGATGACCAATAAGAGTGGCAAAAATTTGATCTCAACTTTTATGCCATATGAGACTCTTGAGGAAAAGAGTTCCTTAATATTTCTAATAGATGTATGGTAACGAGCTCTCAAAGTATGCTGGTCATATGGATTATTCACCGGTATGAATGTTGAAGAGAGGTAAAGATGATCCTGTTCGGCCACCATGTGCGAGTGGGAGATGATGGTTTTAATTATTAAATATGATGGGCCTAAGCTGGCCCACCCACCCATGTTGGGCCTAAAAGCCTAGCCCACAATATTAGGGCTCATGGATAGAAGGATATGATGAAGGGACACGTTTTTTTTTTTTTTTTTTTTGGAGGGGCGTATATAAGGGGGAAATAAAGAGGGAGGAACACACATTTTGGCAGTACGTACGTTCCTCCTCCCTCTCTCCCTCCAAAAGAAAGAACAAAGACTTAAGAGACGACACTCTCTTCCATTCAAGGCCAATTGATGTCATCGAATTGAACGTGATCAGTTTCTCTTCCTCATATCGGCGTTGGTGTTTAATCGTAGCTAATAAGGTACGTTCGATTCTATGATATGCCTTAGGATCAGTGATGCATGTGTTTTTCCCGGGCTCGTTTTCCGCACAAGTTTAGAGGTTCAATTTAGTGTCGAATCCGGTTTTAGGGAATTCGACAATCCCAACAGGGCTTCTCTTCATACCTTTTTTTGCCATTCCAATCCACATGGCAACAACGTTTTTCAGCCTTGCTTTCCTCTAATTTCAATTAGTAACTCGTGGGCAATACTCTTCATTGAATCTTGCAGCAACTGACATCTTTTCTCGAATTTTTCTCATCCCCTGGATTCTTATGTCCTCAAGCATGGATATAGGGACAATGTGCTTCCTTCAGAACATATCCATAAGCGCTTTTGTCAGGCCTTGCCTTTGTGATTCTTCCTCCAACTCGCATAAATATGTCTAATGCATATTCTGCGTTCCACTAAGGGTAAAAGCTCTTGGATAGCTGGAACAAGGTTCCCTGCAAAACATATCGAATTTAAAAGTGTATCTAGATATATAAAAAGACATTTAGAAGAACAAGACATAAGAATAATTACATAATAAAGAGAAAAAAACAGATACCTTTTGTTGATTGGCTATTAAGGTCATCCCTTGTCTTAGCTTTCAATTCCCATCCCCATATTATGTATTATATTAGAAACCATGACCAAGAATCCTTTGTTTACCTGCAGTTTTGAGAAAAGGGATTATGCTGCTTGTTTTTTTTTTTTTCCTTTTCATTGTCAAAGTTCTGAACAAATGAACGATTTATTCATGTTTGATTATCTAAACAACTAATGTTCCGTTACTCAAAATGTAAATTGATTATTGACATTAGATCTGATTACTTTTCTTTGGACTTTTGTGGAAGTTTATCTTCCACATAAAAGAAAACACTTGAGAATCTAAGTTTTATAAAAGTTCTTTCGATTTAAAATCGATCTAAGGTGTACAACACTTTTATTTTTATTTTTATTTTTATTTTTAATTTAGAAATTGGTATATACCAGTTTTTTTATGATAAAAAAAAATCCTAAACCTATGGCACTTGTGTTAATTCAGTTTTATACTTTTCAATTCAGCCAATTTGATCATAAACATTTTGACAATTAACTAATATAGTCTATTCTGTCAATTTTAACCGATAATCACTGATGTAGACATTGTCCATCTTACGTGGCTAAGCCAACACCAAGATGAACAATTTTTTCAATTTTTTAAATTATTTTTTCATTTTCTTTTATTTTCTCGGTGATGGCCAAGATGCTTTCTTGTCAGCCCTCACTAACCATTGAGCAAGGGGCCATAAGTCGACGAGGGTTGCCAACCCTCACTTATGGTCCTCGACAGTTGCTGACCTCATTTAGAAAAAAAAAAAAAAAGTAAAGTAAAGAAAAGAAAAATAAAAATATTTAAAAATTGTAAAAATTATTCACGTCGGTACCGATCGTGTCAAATTAGATAGTTGGTGTCCACATTAGTGCTTTCTGTCCAAAATTGGCCGGATGAACTATATTAGCAAATTGTTAAAAGGTTTATGATTAAATTGACCAAATTAAAAGATTTATGACTGAATTGAAATAATTGTAATAGGTTTAGGACATTTTTTGTAATTTTCCCATGAATTTAATGTGCTTTGATATTATAGCAGCAACGTAAATGAAGAAAACGCAGTACGTTTTTCAATTTTGATACTTAATCATTGATATTTCAACTTCAAAATTTGGCTAATTTCGATTTTGCCACCATATAAATAACTGTGGTTAAGTCTACCCTACGATTATTACCCAAAAATAGTGCTTGTGCATAAATCCATAAATTGCCTATGTACTGAAGATAATCACGGAAGAGTGCAATAAATTACATGCGTCAACTCCATCCATTTTGACCTTTGCAAAAATCTGACAAGTCATTTTTTAAATAGAGTTGATGCCACAAAAAATAGCAAACCAATATACTGTGCCAAAATTTTCCCAAACCAATTCTCGTGCCACAAAAAAAAAAAAATCCCAAACTAGTATACCTATAAAAAAAAATCTACCATTCGTTTGCTTATGTCCAATATCTCGTTAAATTGTTGACACGGAAACATTTACATGTCAAACAATTTGAATGATTGGTGAATAACATGAATCTGACACGGAAATTCAACATAAATAGGTCACCTCACGGTGTTGTTTTGAGAAAGCCAGATCTGAAGAAAATCAATTAACATTGAGAAATCTGCTAAAATCTACTAATTTAGCCCCAAGAGCTCCCTAATTTTTAGAAAATACGCTAAAATTCCTAATTTCGCCTAAAGATTTTTGTAAATTTGTCACGGTTGGATAAATTTGAGATTTTGTTTTACACCAAATTAATTTGGGGGGTAAACAAGATATTAATATCAAAATTTAAAATTTTCGTGGTATTAATCATTTTTTATAACACAAGTGGTGTTAGATGCGGTGCCACATTAGAAAAAGTCCCAATGTTTTTCGAGAACAAATGGCATTGATATAGTGTTGAATAAGAAATACACCCAATAAAAAATAAAAAATAAAAAATAAAAAATAATAAAAAAAAAAAGACAAAAGCTACACATCTCTCTTTGCCTTGCACGTGCGCTCACACCAATATTGAATGATTAGGAGGACTACAAGTAAACACCTCAACATCACGGGAAGTTACAATAAGGCATGTAATAAGTCATGAGCAGTAAGATCGAGATGAAGTCGAGAAAACAACTATTGAGAACGTGAAGAAATTAGTGGGAAAAGGAGAAATTAGTTGCAGAGCTTCGATATCTTTAATAAATTTGAAATAGAGGAAGAAGATTGACACGCTCAACTATCCAACTTTCCTTTCACTATGCGTCCCGTGAAATTTTGAATATGAATTCTATGTTTTCATGAGTATTGTGTGTAAGCCGCGAAAGTGCACCCTAAGATCTCCGTAGCTAAAATCAATAACACACATATAATTATTTTTTTTCGATAACACATATAATTAAGTAAAGAGATTTGTGCACCTAATTTGGAATCCATCATTCTTGATGCGGAATATTAACGATCCAAAACCAAAAGCTTCTGCTCTATTACCCTCTATATTGCGGCTCAACGAGACCGGCCCCCACCCTTAGCGCTTGGTAAATGTTCCTTATGTGAGTATATTTGTGCATAAAAGTTAAAAAGAGACTTGAGCACCATTTATAAAGTTTTAGCCAAGCCCTCTTATCGGGGACCGGGCTCAACTCCGCACACACTAGCCAGCCTTATATTATACTAATTAATAAATTTTATATCTCACTTTATTAGACCAATCTCATAAGATGGTAAATTATAATATCAATTAATATAGCCTACATAAAAGTTAAAAAAAAAAAAAACTCTTACATTCTCCCGCTTGAGATATATTAATAAATTTTATATCTCACCTTTGGTCTAAAGATAATTTTTAATAGTCAATTCGATTCCATAGAACCTCAAACATCGAATCATTACAATAACTATATGTATACACATAGAGCATTTTATGGTTATGAGTGCTTTTAACTCTACTGATATAGATTCAAAATGGTAGTGTGGTAAATGAATAACACCTCATAAAGAGTAATGCCATATGTGTCATTTTCTTTGTCAGTTACAGTTCTTTTACCTTAAGTGTTACAAAAAGCCAATGTGTTATTAGAGAATATCTTTATGGTTCCAATGAACCTATATATATATATATATATATATATATATATATATATATATATATATATATATATCTTATTGTAATGGTTAACTTTTCTATAAGTGTAATAAGATGTATCCTTAATTCTAATAATTGGATGCCCTTAGTCTTTACTCAAAGTTTACACAATGCTTTGAGATTTTCATCAAATATATGTATTTAACTTGATAAAAAGGCATTCACAATCACTTTATTGAATGCAAAAGATTTGACATATAAAAAAATGTTACTAAATATAATAAATACAAATATAAACTTTATTAGAGTAAAATCGAAACAGCTCTCACTAAACAATAGTTCCCTATGATGCTTCTAAGCCCATGCAAACGGCACGCCGTTTAGATATACATATACATATACATATATATATATATATATATATATATATAGGCAAAGGGATTTACTTAATGTATTTGCAACCATATTATATGTGAAAATATGCTCTATTGTAACGTCATAATTCTAAACTATTTACTTTATGGTCAAAAACTTTGACCACAATATGCTTAGACTCATTAAGACATCTGTTATTGTTAATAAACAACATTGTAGAGTTATTGTCACAATACAACCATATGAACTTATCCACAAAGTCTAACACAGTCAACTCCTTAATTAGGTTCCGAAGCTAAATAGCCTAAATAGTAGTTGAAAAACAGGATAAAACTCCTCTTATAGGGTAGAGGATGACATAGATTTCTGAATTTACTTTTCAATGATATTGCACCTCTTACTAACATAAAGATGTATCTTGTTGTCGACTTCATGCTCATCCTAATAGCCAACAAAGTTTGATCCAAATATTCTACTAGTTGCGGGACCTAAATATGTCTGTAAATCAGTATTTAGTCTATTATCCTCTTTAAGTACCTTAAGACCTTTTTAGTAGCATCCTGATGATCACCTCTTGGATTTTATTGATATTTGCCTAGAAGTCCTGTCTCAACTGTCTCAAAAGCGATTTCTGGTTTAGTGCAAATTTAACCATACATGATATTTTCAAGCGTATTAGCATATGGTACATCCTTCCATTAGGTTTTCTCAATGTTTGAATAAGGACCCTATGATGTATTTAGTTCATCACTTTTAATGGTAGGAGTAATACCTAGCTCGTAATGCTATATACTGAATCTTTCCCAAATACGATTGACATATGTCCTCTACGATAAACCCAATATATAACGGAGAACGATCTTTATGGATCACAATGTCAATGACAAAAGATGCCTCATCAAGTTCCATCATATAATTTTTTTTTTTTGACAATATTTGTCTTCTCTCATGTAGTAATTCAAGATCATTGCTCACAAGCAAGATATTATGTACATAAAGTGCGAGAAAAACAAATTTCCTCCCATTGACCTTATAGTATATACACTCAACAAAATTCAGCAAAGTGACAACATTATGAAACTTCAAGTACCATTGGTTTATTTGAGGCCATAAATAGACCTTTCAGTCTACACACAAGTCTTATACACTCATTTGTAGCTGATGAGCTTGTGACCCTCGGCAACTAAACAAGCTTCCAAATACCATTATTTTTCATAGACTACATCTTGTCTTTCATCGCATCTAATCACAAATTTGATTAATGACAAGAAAAAATATATGTATAAGTCACTAGATAACTATGCTACAAATATCGTAGTTATATTGTCATAGATAGACTATATAGTTTGGTGGTATAGTTGATTGCCTCTCTCTAATAGATCTTCTAAGTAGAGCTACTACAACCTCATCTTGCACTTAAGAGAGGCTTAGGGAACTTCATCATGAACTGTCTCAATGATAGTATCATGTACCTCAACAGCTCAATCTATAGTATAGGCAAAGACAACGATACAGTGGTTTCCACTGTATTATTATCCTTAATAGTCCAAGAGTAACCATCCTCTGCGGCAATGTCCAAATCTAGAAATTTTACTGTTTATGATTCCACAATTATTATACCTCCATTGGGGTTATAAAATCAATTACCCTTTCGAATGATCTAGGTAAGATATGAAATAATACTACATGGTTTTGGATTCTAACTTACTTAATGTTGGATTATATAATCTTACTTTTGCAGGACACTCCCAAATCTTAAGATGATTCAAGTTATATCTACGTCCAGTTCATCACTCAAAGAGACTTAATGACACAAATTTTGGTAGAAACACAATTTTGTGGCGATAAGTGCTATGAAGCCTTGTTTTCCTCTAATTTCAATCGGTGACTCGTGTGCATCTCACAGCAACTTACTTATTTTCTCAAATTCTTCTCAGCCCCTGGACTCTTATGTCCTTAAGCAAGGATGTGGTGTTGCTTTAGATCACCACCAAAAGCGCTTTTGTCAAGCCTTGCTTTTGTGGTACTTCCTCCAATTCGCGTAAATATGTCCAGCGCACATTCAATGTTCTGTCAAGGGCAAGAGTTCTAAAATAACTGGAACTAATACCTGCAAAACATATATCTAAATTAAAAGTGTGTCTAAACATATCAAAAAGCATTTACAAGAACAAGATATAAGAATAAATACATAACAGAGGCAAAAAAAGAACAAAGAAAAAAGATACCTTCTGTTGATCGGATATTAAGGTCCACGCTTTGTCTTTGCTTTCAAGTTACATCCCCATATCATGCCCTAGATTAGCAGAGACCATGAGCGAGAATCCTTTGTCTATCTGCACTTTTGTACATCCATGCTAATTTTTTTTTTTTTTTTTTATTGCCAAAGTGCAGACACAAAGGTAATGTCTTGCATGAACAATTCATTCATGTTTGATTACTAAACAACTAACGTTCCATGATTGAACATCTAACCTAATTATTGTCATTAAATCCCCATTATTTTTCTTTAGATTTTTGCAATTTATCTTCCAAATAAAAGAGAATACTTGCAAATCTAAATTTCAATAGCACTTTGTGAATTAAAATCGATTTATTGTATTTGACCCCTTTTTTTTTTTTTTAATTTCGAAATTGGAATGTACCACCGTCTTGTGATAAAAGAATTCAATAACAAGAGTATGTGCATGTCGTCACATATATGAAGAAAATGCAATAAAATCTTTCAATTTTATACTCAATACATAATATTTCAATTTTGAAATCTTCCTAATTGTGTGGTAGATGTGTTTTTTGAAGAATTACTCTCGGTGTGCACTGACAGTTAGAGAAGAAAAAATCTCCAAGTTGTGGTTGTGCAATTAATATTGGAGAAGAGACCCCGCAAAAGTCTTAACTCTGGAGGAGACCATATTCAAATTTCAAAGTCTACAGATGAATGGCGATACCGCAAGCATAGATATGGGCGATCCTGAATGGGAGCAGAATATAAACAAATTGAGAGCACTAGAGTCGGTAGAAAGACGACAACGCCAAGTAGAATTCATAAGTCTTGCACCTGTATACACCGCCGCAAAAGGAGGCGACTTGGACGAGTTCATCAAAGCCCTCGAAAAGTATTCCGCTGAAGAGACGGCCTCTTTATACGACATCATTAGCACAAAGAGCCCGTGTGGGAACTCGTTGTTCTACGTCACAGCGAGTATCGAGAATGCCGACATCTTCCAAGCACTCCTCGAGGTCGTTGATGACGAGCAGCTCGTCGCCCAGGCAAACAAGAGAGGGGACACAGCCCTCCACGTCGCAGCAAGAGCCCGCAGGAACCACATGGCCAAGCGCCTCCTCATGTTCGACAGAGTTGTGGACCAATGGAACAATGCGGGGAACAGGCCTTTGCATGAGGCCGCGAAAAACGGTGACTATGAGTTGACCGATCGGCTTCTGCATCAAGGCTCAGAATCGGTGAATAAGAACAACGAGGGAAAGTGCCCCCTGTACTTGGCGATTGAGACACAACTTGGAGATTCTCTCGCTTTTACTGCAAGCGGTGGATGGGAATGAAGTCCTTTCCTCCTGGATTGAGGCATGTCGCCGGTTCACGGAGATGTGGCGCATCGAAGGTTAGGTCAGTGATTGAACTTACGGTTCACACTTCGGTGAATTTATTAGCCAGTCCATTTATGTGTGTCTAGTTTGGATCCATCGTTGAACCTATAAATCTTTTTCATAAAACAGCTAACCTCACATTTTTTACTCTTCTTCTAGAATGGTTTGACCTTTTCCTAGACCCTGCATCAATTATAGAAGAGTTCCCATAAATTTTGGACTTGGACCCGGCAAGACTTACCTTGAAGATTGTCATCACTTTACTTCAGCAGTCGATAGTCATAGTGTAAGCCATTATAGATACTACACTACTTATAGTATTGTCCAAGGACCTTTTGTAAAACAGGAAGAGGCTCATGTCATGGTTGTTCTTGATTACTCCCATAAGGTAAATCACCACTTGGAGATGAATGTCCATGCTTTGAAGCAATCTCTAATGTTTATACTGAAATTATCCCCCAAAAGTTTAGAATTCAGTTATGTATTCCACGTAATATTAGGAAAAATAGAATGGATAGAGGGCAAAATTAACAAAACCTTTGTCATGAGCATGACTTCATTTCCTACTTTCTAATGACGTAGATATGCTGAAAGAGATGTCAAAGAAGAAGAAAGAGCTATTTGATTTAAAAGATGCTAGAGAGGATACGCCCCTCCATCTAGCAGCACGCAAGAATTATGTTGATGGAGTCAAATTCTTGGTCAATGAGTTCACTTCAAGCGCCTTCAAGCACAATATAAAGGGCAATTTTCCGATTCACGTTGCACGTAGGAAGGGTCATCTCCAAACAATTAAGGTGCTGCATCAACATTGGCAAGATTGGCTAGAACCAGAAGAGTTGCTTACTTTAAACAAAGAGTAAAATATACTTCATATTGCAGCAAAAAACGGAATGGCCTCCGAGGTGAAATACATACTTGGTGACCCAAGCTTGAGAAGCTTATAAATGCGAAAGACAAGTACGGAAATACGCCTCTCCATGTAGCCACAATACGATGGCAACTCAAGGTTTTGCTCTCTCTCACCCGGGACAAAAGAGTTAATCTTGGGCTTGTAAACCACAACAACTTCACGACTCTCGACATTGTAGATGAGGAACTGAGAGAAATCGATGCTCCACTTCACCAAGTAATGATATCGACAAATAAATTAACAAGTTATCTACTTTTGCCTTTCACTGTTGTTTTGGTTACTTCCTTTTTGGAGAGATGAAAACTAAAGTTCATTTTGACCCGTTGAACTCCCCCTAAAGCCACCAAGTGGAATTAAGTTTCTAGCGTAAGCTTAGAAAGATTGCAATTGGGAGTCTGTGTATTATTTGCAAAGGCTTTGTGTTTTTGAATACTAAACCTTTGATTGTGAGTACACCTTTATGGAAAATGACAGTCTTTTTTCTTTTCTTTTTTTTTTTCTATTACTCCTAACCAAAGGTTAACACGGACAATCTTAATATCTGCCAAAGCACCTAGAAGCAAAGACAAAGCAATTTCATAGACAATAAGCTTAGGCCAGCAGAGAGAGCCTCCGGACATATATATACTAAAGAGGCATGCCAAAGTCCATATGGTTGTGGTAATGCTCATTGCTGGTGTGACACTCGCCGCTGGCTTTTCTATTTCCTGAGGATATAATAGCTCTGAACCAGATGCAGGAATCGCTACATTGTTGAACAAACCGATGTACAATGTCTTTGTGATATGCAGCTCCATCGCCATGTACAACTCGATAATTGCAATTGTGATCCTTCTTTGGACACAGATCGATGATTAACATGCAGCACCTCATAACCTTAGATATGCAAGGCTACCACTGCTCATAGCTCTTGTCACAATGTCTGTGACCTTCATGGTGGGGTCTATGTGACCATAAGCAAATGCATTGGGATCACGGTTGTTGCCTTAATCGTTGGAATCACTGCCCTCTTCATTGTATTGATTCTTTACATTGCCTTCTTCATAACACTTGGATACAATTCTGGTCTTTTACAGCTCTGCACCAACTACATCATTAGAGCTGCTATATTAATTTCAAGGAGCGGGACCAAAGGAGCTTCCCAGAAGTACTACTTTGCAGGAACCAACATATTAAAAACTCATATTGACACCAGACTACTGAAAGACGAAGGACGTAAATGTTAGTAATATTATGCCCTAAATTAACTTGTTTATTTATTAAAAAAAAAAAATTACGCTTCGTGCATGTGCACGAATTTAATTTGTATCATAGTTAATTTTTTTTTTTATAAATAAACAAGTTAATTTAGGGCATAATATTACTAACAATCTCCCACTTGCACTAAAGCCAACTTGTTTGGTATGTTAACATATATCGACTTTGGGCATGCGTGTGCATCATATGCAAGTAGGCCCGTGACTATGATACAAATTAAATTAAATCTCATTTAATTTAATTTCAAATCGACTCAATTCGATTGTAGTAATTGCAAACACATTTGCAAAATATTTCTCTCTTGTTCCATGTCATCCTAGTTGTTTATGGTGTGTGACATCCCTAGGTTCATCACTAAGCTGGTAGTAAGACTTGTACTAACACATTAGTACTTCCAAAAGAATTAATTGTCCTGATTAATCTTTTAGGTCCTACAAGCCACGATTGACATCTAGCAATATGTCATGGCTACCCAGATAGTGTGAATGCTTTAAGAACATAATGAACCCGTCGGCTTTGGCTACGGTGTAATTCAATCCCTCTGTCTTACTATGTCCCGATCAAACAAAGACCATGGAATATTTGTCAAGTCATTAATTCGATCATATGCACAAATCTAATTGACATGCATTTTATTCGAGACATAAACAATTTATTCTCGGTTACAACCCCGGCCGAGGATTTCAATGCAGTGTCACAATTAGATCGCATAGGACATCATTATCATACCTTGCATATAACAAGGAAACAGATTCCATATTGCGCACACATGTAACTTCGTATATGAACAAACTATGACCATCAAGTATAAAGACGGATCGACGACCCGGCATTATGTGCACCCGTGAACCATAGTTGTTCGATACACAAGTTAACACTGTGCCTCAGGTCTAAGGATTATTTACACAAGACCAAAGTATGAACAATTAAACATTGACCATGGTAAAAGCTTCAATGTCGGTAACTGTTCCATATACGTCACGTTCAATGAATTTGTCTAATACAAACACCTATGTTCTAACTTGGGCATCATAATACTCAATGACATGTGACTCATCATTCCCTTAAGTATCCAATACTTAATGGTGAAGTTAAGAACACACCGGTCTCAATAGGATTATTAATATCCACTTAATAATCCATTGACCGGGAACAATTTAAAGATTCAGTCTAACTATGAACCCGTCATATATATTCTTGACGTCTCAAGAATAGGTCTAGTTGCAACTGATCTTATGGAATCATTCATCAATATAAAATAATTGGACAAATGAATGAATGCGCCATTGCCATTAATTAAATAATAATAATGAAAGTACAACTGAAATCCCTAATATGTAACTATTACATAGTAGCTTTAGGGCATACATCCAACAATTTCCCGGTTGCACTAAAGCCAACTTGTCTGGTACCTCAAACCCATTTTGTCAATATGTCTTTCAAAAGAAGCGAGGTAAGGCCTTAGTGAAGGGATCTGCCACGTTTTCTGCCGAGGCAATTTTCTGCAATGCGATATCACCTCTCCCAACAATTCTCTCGATGAGATGGAAGCGTCTCTCAATATGCTTGGACTTCTGGTGAGACCTTGGTTCCTTAGCTTGAGCTATCGCCCCATTGTTGTCACAAAACAATGTGATCGGTTGCTCAATTGAAGGAACGACTCCAAGTTCAGAAATGAACTTCTTCATCCAAGCGGCTTCCTTTGCGCTTCGTAAGCAGCTACATACTCTGCCTCGGTGGTGGAATCGGCGGTTATGCTTTGTTTGGAACTTTTCCAACTAATCGCACCACCATTGAATGTGAAGACAAACCCAGACGTAGACTTATAATCATTAGGATCCAATTGAAAATCGGAATCGGTATAAGCTACAACTTTAAATTCTCCTTCTCCATATATCAAGAATAAATCTTTAGTCCTTCGCAAGTACTTAAGAATATTCTTGATTGCTATCCAAGTGCTCTTCTCCGGATCGATCGATATCTCGCTAGTAATACTTACAGCATGCGCAATATCGGGTCTAGTACATAGCATAGCATACATTATGCTTCCAATAGCGGATGCATATGGTATCTTTGCCATCCGCTCTCTTTCTTCAGGAGTGTTGGGACACATCTCCTTAGAAAGACGGATCCCTTGCCTAAAAGGCAATAATCCTCTCTTGGAACATTGCATGTTAAACCGTGTTAACACTTTGTCTATGTACGTAGATTGTGAGAGGCCAATCAATCGTCTTGATCTATCTCTATAGATCTTGATACCTAAAATGTAGGTTGCCTCTCCTAAATCTTTCATGGAGAATTTCTGTGACAAGAATAGTTTTATCGATGATATCATTGGTACATCATTTCCAATCAATAGTATATCATCGACATACAAAACCAGAAATGCAATTGCACTCCCACCGATCTTCTTATATACACAAGGTTCATCTGGATTTTTGATGAAGCCAAACGATTTGACTACCTCATCAAAACGGATGTTCCAACTTCTCGGAGGCTTGTTTGAGTCCATAAATGGATTTCTTAAGCTTACACACCTTCGTTTTTCACTATTGGATTCAAAACCCTGTGGCTGTTCCATATAGATGTCCTCATCGAGATAACCATTTAGAAAAGCCGTTTTGACATCCATCTCGGAATATCTCATAATCAAGGTGTGCAGCTATAGCCAACATAATCCAATGGATTTTAGCATGGCCACAGGTGAGAAAGTTTCGTCATAATCAATTCCTTCTTTTGACGATATCCTTTCGCCACCAGCCGTGCTTTGTAAATTCCAATTTGACCTTCAACATTCATCTTCCTCTTAAAGATCCATTTACAGCCAATTGGTACAATACCATCGAGGCAGGTCGGTCAAGGTCCATACCTCATTGGAATACATTGAATCCATTTCGGATTTCATGGCTTCTAGCCATTTACCGTAATCGATGTCCAACATCGCCTCCTCATAGGTTTTAGGATCACGGGTTGATCACTATCATTCACAATGAATAATAGTTCAATATGATCAACCGAGTGTCTATAACGAGCAGGTGGGCGAGACATTCTCGCACTTCTCCTAAAAGGTTGTGTATCGAAGCTCCCATCGAATCGAGATTGGTATCGAACTCGGTTGTTTGATACTTCATTATTTTCTTCTTGTAAGACTATTTTCCGCCAGCACCACTTTCTTGGATGAACCGATTCTCCAAGAAAGAAGCGTGCTTGCATACCAAAATTCTTTGGTCTGAATGAAAATAGAAATAATATCCAAGAGTTTCCTTTGGATATCCAATGAAGCGACCTTGTTCAGATCTTGCCTCCAATTTTTCCACTTTCAGCTTTTTCACAAAAGCTGGACAACCCCAAATCTTAATATGATTAAGACTAGGTTTCCTACTATGCCATATCTCATAGGGCGTAGTTGGAACAGATTTGGACGGCACTCTATTCAAAAGTATATATACAGCTGTCTCAAGGGCATATCCCCAAAGGGATATTGGCAAATCGGTGTAACTCATCATAGATCGTACCATATCTAATAAAGTACGATTTCTTCGTTCAGATACACCATTATGTTCTGGAGTTCCGGGAGGTGTCCATTGTGATAAAATGCCATTCTCTTTAAGAAAGTCCAGAATTCAGTACTAAGGTATTCACCTCCTCGATCCGATCGAAGAGCCTTAATACATTTTCCTGTTTGTTTCTCAACTTCAGTCTTGAATTCCTTGAACTTTTCAAAGGATTCAGATTTATACTTCATGAGGTATAAATAACCATACCGTGACTGATCATCAGTGAAGGTAATGAAGTAATTATAACCACCTCTAGCAGATTCATTAATTGGTCCACATACATCTGTATGTATTAATCCTAATATGTCAGCAGCTCGCGCACTTTGTCCCACAAAAGGCGCTTTGGTCATCTTTCCTAGAAGACATGCCTCACAAGTCGAGTATGACTCAAAATTTGAAGGATCAATGTATCCATCATTACTCAACTTGTTAATTCTGTCTTCTCCAATATGACCTAATCGGAGATGCCAAACATACTTTTTATTTGGACCGTCTCTAGGGCGTTTATTAGTTATGGCATTTATATCAATTCTATTTTGCTTATTGACATTGGTAATCGCATTACCGGACATTGTAATGGTATAAAGATTGTTGGTTAATAAGCTAGAACCAACACATATTCTATTAAGATAAATAGAACATACATCATCAGCAAAAGAAAATTCATAATTCTCTTTACCCAGACGAGGTATAGAGATGATGTTCCTAACAGCATTCTTATAATGCAAACAGTTCTTTAAAACCAATACATGTCCAGAAGGCAAACATAAACGAAAAGTCCCTATAGCTAATGCAGCAACTCTTGCTCCATTGGCAAATGTCGAGACAATCTCATTTCGCCCTAGCATCCCCGTTTATTTCCAGATTCTGCAAAGACATACAAATATGTGAAGTTGCAGCAAAATCTAGAACCCATGAGCTGGATTCAGCACTAACCATAAGATTAGTTTCAATAAGCATAGACACCATACCTTCATAAGGTCGGTTCTTGGGCTTGACCTTCAAGCTCGCGAGGTACTTCTTACAGTTCCTCCTCCAGTGCCCTTTGACACCACAGTAATGACATTTCCCTTTATCAATCATGGGCTTTGGTTGCACAACAGGTTTGGCAGGCCTCTTCCATTTATTCTTCTTTAAAACAGTCTTACCCTTTGAAGAAGAAGCCTTAGCTATAGCCACTATATTTGGCCTCGTGTTATGCATTTCCTTCTCATAAACTACCAGCATGCTATGTAACTTAGCAAGAGTTTTATCCATCTTATGCATGTGGAAGTTTTGGACAAAACCAGAGAAGGAATCGGGTAAAGATTGGAGGATCAAATCCACAGCTAACTCATTATCCATAACGAGATTCAGCCTAGCCAATTCTTCAATGTGCCGAGATCATTTTCAAAGCATGATCATTAACGAGATGATCCTTCAGCCATCCTCATACGGTACAATGACTTAGATATCTCATATCTAGAGGTTCGACCATTCTCATCAAAGTATTCCTTTAAGTGCAAAATGATCGACGCAGCATCTTCCATAGATTCATACTTCTTCTGTAATTCATTATTCATAGAAGCAAGCATATATGACCTAACTTTTAAGTCATCATCACGCCACTTATCATAAGTGACACGCTCCTCTTGGGTCCCACCCTCAGGAAAGGAGGTTGGCATCTTTTCATCAAGCACATACCCAATTTTTTCTGAATTGAGAACAATTCTCAAATTCCTCACCCGTCAGTGAAATTGGGTCCAGTCAAACAATTCTTGTCAAGTATAGAAGCGAGTGGGTTTGTGGTCACAATTTTCAGAGTAATAATATATCTGTTGCAGAAAATAAATTGTTAGCCATTGTATCTTTCAAAGTAACTATTTCATTTTGGTCTTTAAATGAAACAGATCCTCCCACTAAATTTATCTTCGAATCCCATACTCCTTAAGATGGGAAGCGGTAATCTTTGTTGGGTAAAGATTACTAGTGGGGATTGAGTCCCACCAGTCCAAAGTCCACCTCACCTAACAGTTATTGGTGTCCTATGAACTTAGTGAGTGAACCAGCTTGTTCAACGCATCATATGCGAGTCCCAATCATAACTTCAGCCTCTAGACCATGAAAGCCTCACCTAACAGTTATTGGCATCATGATCATAGTTAAGTCTAGCCCATCGTCTCATGCAAGTATTGAAAACACAAATGATTCCCTCACCGACGGTTATTAGAAATCATTTGGCTCCAACCCCACAGCATCATATGCATAATGGAGTGGTCCAATATTATAAATGGTAATTAACCCCTATGTATCCATAACCGGTTAGTTAACCACTATAATATTGGATCAAACCACGACGATGGAAGGCCACGAGTCCGAAACCCGTTTCGACTTAATATTCTTTGTAAGGAGATTTGGGTCGTTATTAACGGTCTCACTCTGCACATTAACCGGTTTAACATGCACGATATCATAAACAATAAATAAATAGATATCACATAAACATCTATCCTATGTGGTGATCATGGAATTATGGTTCAATGGGTCTCGAGCCAAAGAGACCCATTTAGCCATTTTAATGTTTTAATTATATGGACTGCTCTTCACTTTTCTTCAATCTTTGAACTCTTCAAAGACCGGGCCCAAAGAGCTCACCGGTTTAATGGCTCCTCCAATGGCTCCTCCTCTCTTGTAGTATTTACATCAACAATTGAAATACTAAACTATACTAAAAATTACATATCAAGAAAAAATTAAAGTAAAATAAAAGGAAGGACGCAGCCTCCATTTAATAATTACATCCCCAAAAAGAATACCTGTAATCATCATACATTCATCCATACAACAATCACAACAATTAGGGATTTTTCCATGATCACCACCCTTCCTTACGAGCCATAAATTCAAAATTTAAAGCTCTGGAAGGCATGCATAAAATTCTGCATATCATTTGCAAAATATAAACATCAAGTATAACAAGTTACGGATTTTTGATTCAAAATTGATTTAGTTCTAATTTTTGCTTTGTTGATTAAATTTATCACATAAATCAATCAACTTCTATAGGCCACATAAGAGCAAGAGAACCAATTCTCTTAACAAAAGTAAATTGGCCATTAGAATGCAAAAATATATTTGAACTATAAATCAATTAAATGCACAAAAACGCCTAAGGTTGGCTCGATATACTTTGTTGGGGTTTCATGAATCATGTATAAGAAAATTAACGAAATAAACGCAGCGGAAACAAAAATATATTTCACACATGATTCTCCTTAGGCGTTGTTCGTGCATTTTAATCAAAATCTAAACATAAAAAGGAGTTAAACGAAATACCTCTTGAAGCGCTTTGAAACAAGTCGGTTTGGATGTTCTGCAATACGAGTCCCACAAGCGTCGGACCTCTAGTTCAGACACACCAACAACGAACGTCGAACGGAAGAGAGAATCTTCGGATATCCACCACTTCGATCGTGCTAGCAATCTTGTATTTTTTGAGACGCAAGATAAGAGAAACAATTTCTCGTTCGGGCCGTGACTACTATACACCAAGAATACGACGGATTCTTTCCACGTGATTGCTAGCACGATCGAAGTGGTGGATATCCGAAGATTCTCTCTTCCGTTCGACGTTTGTTGTTGGTGTGTCTGAACTAGAGGTCCGACGCTTGTGGGACTCGTATTGCAGAACATCCGAACCGACTTGTTTCAAAGCGCGCTTCAAGAGGTATTTCGTTTAACTCCCTTTTATGTTTAGATTTTTGATTAAAATGCACGAACAACGCCTAAGGAGAATCATGTGTGAAATATATTTTTGTTTCCGCTGCGTTTATTTCGTTAATTTTCTTATACATGATTCATGAAACCCCAACAGTAAACACGCTCCTCCCCGTTCTCCTGCTCCATTCTCTGCTTCCTATCCACCCTATCCACCCTCTCCACCCCCGTTCACCTGCTCCACCCTCTCCATCTAGACGACCCCGTAGACACCCTCCACCCCGTAAACCCTTACCAGCCGGTCCACCACCGCTCCTTTCTACCGCTTCACCCTTAGACATACGTCTCCCGTAGAAGCCTATGATTTGAAATTTGTGATCACTTTTCTTAAAGTGATATTTTCCCCACTACATTGCTCGCAGGATAAGCAAAGTGGCTTCTAGCATACAATTAAACCACCAAATCACGAAGATCGTCATTTACTAACTGGCTGATGACTCTTCCAACTTCTTGAATTTGGACTGATTGCACATCCTATTTTTAGCATACTAGATTTGGATGTCATGGATGATGAAAAGGTCAGTGATATTATGCTAATGTAATGATTTTATAATTAGAGTCATTTGAATATATTAAGTTCTGTGATGATAACTAATATTTTAGTTATTTATATGAAACTTTTGGTGCCCATTCCAATCCCCGATTGATGAGAAAGTGATTTTAAGAATATTAAATAATTGAGAGAGATTGATTAACACGAAATTAATGTTCTCAAAATGAATAATCATTGTTTTTTTATAATCACCATGTAGGAATTTCATGATTTATTAGTCCCAGTCCCTACTCATTTAAGGAATCAAATAGTTGATATCAATTTATTACATAGCTCTAAAGTTATCTTAAGATCCTCATGCCTATTTCAAACATATATCTAAGATATACGAAATAAATTAATTATTATTAACGTGATTAATATTGGAAAGTCCAAAATATGACAAATGCGGGGATGATATTTTAGCATCACCGCCCATCTCATGCGCAAACAAAATACTAAAGAAACAGAGCCACGAGCTAAATAAACTTTCAAGGCGTGAAAAAATTGCGCTAAGCTCTTAGACCAGATAAAAATTTTCAATTCAAACTCCTGGAGCAAACTATCGAACAGGTGAAGATCTTAATGAGCGAGGTGATTGACAAACAAAAACATATGTGATTGGTCAAAAACAAGGTCAGAGGAGCTACGATAAACCTTAACAAAGACAAATCAATGAATCCGAGGCCAGCCGAGAGACAATCGTGCACTGAAACATGCTCGATTCAAATCAAAACAAAGCATAGTAAACAAATACCTTGATAAGGAGTTGTTCTGGTCACGATCGGTTGTTAGGTTAGTAATACAAGGTCTTGGAAACCACAGCAACGAAAATCGGAGTCGGAGATGGTAGAACAAACAAGTCCGAAGTGAACATCGACTCAGAAACAGGGGCGAGCGAACAGAGGAGCTCCGGCACTGTTATGAGTGGACTGGAGGTGGAAGAGAGGAATGAAAGTAAAAGGTCCCTGAACGGAGATCATCTTGCTGAACTCTCTGTATCTCTTAGTATGTTCTGTTTTTATGCGTATGTATGTTGCGCCGCTGGGTCGGGGTCGGCGATGGAGAATGGACAGCAGCTAGCGGAGGTTGGAGGTGGCGCGATTGAGTAGGAATAAAGGTGGAGAAGCTTCTGGTTGTGGTGTGCCTCCTCCGCGGCTTCTGGTTGTGGTGTGCCTCCTCCGCGGCTTCTGGTTGTGGTGTGCCTCCTCCGCATACTCTGCTTCCCTATATGCGCACGTGCGACGTTCGTCTATGGTATTTGTCTTTGAATATCCGGGGAGGGGGAGGAGGGGGAGGAGAGAGGCCTTTCTCTGTTGGGCTCAATTTACCCGGCTAAGTGGACCGGGCTGATGGGCTGAGGGCCTACTTCATGGGCTTGGTTGGGGGTAATATAATGGTCTGGGTTGTGCTTGGTGATATGGTGAGCTCGACGGACCGAGCCCAATGAAGCTGAAGTGGTCGGGTTTTATGGATGGGCTGGAGAGTGTTGGATCGGTCTGATGGGATTGGTGTTTTAACAAAGGGTAAAAGTCACAAAAAATCTCAAACTTTACCCATTCTGGTGCCATATTTACCCTAAACATTTTATTATGATACCAACAATCTCAAACTTGTACTGTGACATTTACTCCAAACTTGTACAGTATGACACATTTACTATAATTTTTTTTTTGTGACACCAAAAAACCCCAAGCTTATATCCATGTCACGGAAAAATGTTTAGAGTAAATGTGATACACAAGTATAAGTTCGGAATTTTTATACTAGCATGAATCGATGGTAAAAGGAAGTGTACAGTTGAGAACTTTTATTTTTTTCCTTTCTAATTCATTCTTGATATTTTGCTTTTAATTGCTAATTCGTTTTTTCTTATTAACAAAAAGTTATTTTAAGGAAAAATGCACTAGAAATCCTTTGACTTTTATAAATTGTTTGACCAGGTCGATGTATGGATGAGTTAGTTCTTATCGGCATTTTCTATTTCTATTTTGATGGACGAACCAACTTGAACAATCTATATAATTTAGGGATCCAATTCCACAAAACAAAAGATTGGAGAGCTAATTAAATAATTTGAAAAAGTTCAAGACTTTTGATGCCTTTTTTCCAAGTCTTTAACATAGAAGAGGTTGTAATATACGGAATGAATCATTTTGATAGTTGGTCGGAAATAGAGATATGATACATTGATTCAAAACTTGAGTATAAATCATACGTTAGATCAGATAGCATACATTGCATTAGCCTTAAGGTGGGTTTCAAACTGAAGTGGGACCCAAACTTCCAATTACATCCCTAATTGATGCCTAATGGGAAGCACCATTGGATAGACATAGCGAAAATCAAGGGTTAATTACATGTGGAAATAAATTCCCTAGTCATCCAGAGACTAAAATCTACTTCAACAGTTGCATCGGTAGCTTGTGCAAACGTCACCAAAGGCTTCCCTCAATTCAAAACAATCCTCGTCGAAGGCCGAAGGAGCCAGAGGTTTCCTTGAAGTGCCATCTGATGCACGACCAGAGAAGTTTACAGCCCTCTCACTCCCGCCTTTAGCACCACGAGCCCTTTAAAGTGAAGGTCCCAGATATTTATGCTTGGCAAAACACACTTGTCTATGGGGCAGCTTGAATCAGGAGCAGGATTATATTGAAAGTGCTAGTATGAACACCTAGAGGGGGTGAATAGGTGTTTAAAATAAACCTTGGCAAATATATGCTGAGTAAAATAAATTTTGAGCAAAATAAATGAGTTAAGGAAGAGAATAAGAACACAAGGTTTATAGTGATTCGGCTTAATCCAAGCCTACGTCTACTCTTCCACGTTAATAGCCTTTTAGCTGGATTCCACTATGCAATTAACAAGAGATTACAACTTTGAGTGCAAACACTTAGTAATAGATCACACTATCTCACTAAGTCACTCTTTTGGTATTTCTCTCACGATCACAAACGTTTAAGCTCACAAGAGACAAATGTATGATCGAAGGTCGCTCAAACTTTGGAATTATAAATTCCACACTTCGTCTCTTACTTGCTCATCAGTCCTTCATCTTCTTAAATACTCCTCCACTTCCAAACTAGCTGTTGGACAGTATCTCAATGATCGTCTTCCAATCCACCCATTGGACAGCTTTGTATCTAAAAGATTTGGTAGCCGTTGAGTGACAAAGGTAGAATCTCAAATAGATTTCGATCGCCCATACAAATAGAATCTTGGTTTCCATAAGTAAAGCTTCTTCGTATAGAAAGTTCTTGTCTTCAAGATCCAATTGTCAATCAATTATATTGAGTCAATCAAATCAATATTGATGTGGAATCCAAACCAGATCACTAGTCGTTATATGATTGGGGTTGTATTACGTTCTGTCGAATATGGATGTAAAGTCTTAGAGCCATAGACTTTACAATCTGAGTCTGAGTGTAATAGACTTTACAATCTGGATTTGAACATATTCTGCTTTTGAACAGATTTAACTTTAAGGTCTGGATATAGTATGAATAAGTTCAGCTTCAAAGATAAAGTCTGTCTTTTATTTCTTCATTCACATTTAGTCCGGAATTTTTCAGAGTTGGCAGACTTATGATGTAGAACAGACTTTGACACTAAAGTCGCGGTTTTCAAATTTTGACACGAAGTCTTCAATATATACTTTGGACATATGTTACGTTCGGTCTTACGGCCGTCTTCGAGACTTTGACAATATCCTTTATATATTTTATCATTTGCATGGTCTATTACTTAACCATTAAACATGTTAGTAGCCTTTGATTTATTTTGTCATCTTCAAAACATCATAAGGGATTTCCCTAACAATTTATAGCCCTCTCACTCCTGCCTTTAGCACCATGAGCCCTTTAAAGTGAAGGTCCCATATATTTATGCTTGGCAAAACACACTTGTCTGTGGGGCAACTTGAATCAGAAGCAGGATTATATTCATTCCTACGGATGATAGGCAACATACCAATATGTAGCAGCAAAGGATCCTAAAGATAGTACCGCCTCTTTTTCCATATAACTTAGCCCGTAAGAGCCCTAAAATTGTCGCCGACAACTAATGTTCCAAGTCCTAGTTCGAAAAGCAAGACGCGATAAGGGCTGTTGAGCCTTGATAACAAGCCCGTCTTTTCACTTGTTTAGATGTTGGTATGTCGACCTGGTTTCTTGATGTGCATATCATAGTAGAAATCAAGGTTTACTTACCTAGGCTACTATCACCAAATAATATGGTACGGAGCTATATGGGAGATATCCAATGAATGCTTTATCATTACAAAATGAAGATGGGAGCTATTGGTCAAATTCTTAAAGTGACACGTGAAGCTATCCTAAAGTCAAGAGTTTTGTCTTTCAAAGTTTGTAAACTTCAAAATTTGGAAAGCCTAAGAATGCAAGTCACAAAGCCAAAGTATGAGCTTCTCTTAAGGCTAGCGAGCTTCAGCATAGAGAGAGAAGAGAGAGTTTGCTCGTATATGAGGGAAAGAAATAAAAGAGTTACAAAGTGTGTCCTTCTATAAGCTAGTTAACTCGAGTGTTTGTATGTGGTGTGAGAAAATTAAATAAAAAATAAAATAAAATAAAATAAAATAAATAAAATAAAATAGTGACTTGTGGTTTTTAGCTATTTATATATAGTGTACGTAATAGCTGTGCAAAATAATATTTCTTATTTGAGTTTTACATTGTACTGCATTTTAGTATTAGTATGTCTCGAGTTGTCAATTACAATTTTCTCGTATTATCACAATCACGATTTTACACTCAACAAATGGAAGTGGTATTAGAATAAGATTATTAGGGACCAGTTCATTAAGGCCAAGTCAAACGGGATGGACATTGAAAAGTGCATGATGGCACAATCCAACTTTTTGAAGTTGATTGGTTTGGGACAGACTTTCTCTTCTTCTTTTTGTTGGTCAAGAATAAAACTTAAAGAAGTGTTCAAGCAAACAAGATCCCAAAGGGCTTGATGAGGTCTAGAGGCCCCTAGCTACGAGGTAGGGCATTACATTTTGGGCTTTTACTAACCAATCAACAACTTTGTATCTTGTATCCTCATTACGAGACAAAAATATTTGTTAAAAAAGAGAAAATCAACTTCAGTCCACTAAGATTTTTCGTGTCCCCAGTGAGTCACTAAGCTGTTGTGATCCTCTCGAAAGTAAACCACCAAAGGAATTGGCTAATGGTTTTCTAAGCTTGCACCTAGCTCGAACTTAAGCCCATACCAATTCACATCTAGGTTCAAAATATTTAACATGCCAGATCTTTTCGTTTGAGATTCGTCACTAATATATTTTCTAGTGGGTCAATTAGGAACCAAGTAAAGTATTGGGAGATTTACTCTACTCCTATGAACCAAAGATTAAATGGATTCGAGAAATTGATTATACAAGATTACTCTAAAGCTCTTTTGATAACTTAGACTAATGTCAAATTGTCAAAAGATTTTGAACTCAATTGGCCAAATTAAAAGTCTAAGACTAAATTGGCAAAAATTTAATGGGTTTATAACCTTTTTGATAATTTTCTAAAATATTCATTGTTATATTTCCAGCCAAAGAGGACATATTGCTCATAACAAATAATACAAATGAATCATATATAAACTATTCATAATTTGAATTATAGATTCTTTCATGATTTGATTTAACTTCATTTGATATTAGCTTAATAAAGTATTAAATTGAAATTAGTTAAAGAACATTTCGAAAGATATGTCTATAAAAGAAAATGGAAATCAAACAAAATTAAAGGAATTTTCTTACTAAACTATTTTCCAACAAAATATATGTCTTTATCATTACATGACTAAATAAACTTGCTTTATTATAATAATATTAATTAAAAAATTAAAATTTGCATCTTATAAAAGTAAAATGTTAATACAAAAAAAAAAAAATTCTCCCAATAAAATTTGTATGATATGAAGTATACCTACTATTAAGTGTAAATTATACAAAATTCACTTGTAATATAATATAATAATTAAGTGTAACTTATTTATAATTATTTTTTTATTTCTTAAATCCTTTAACCATTTAAAATATACTTGGAATGAAATTTAAACAATTAAAGAATAGCATATTATTATTATTTTATTGTTTATGTATTTGCCCTTACTTTTAACATCTATTTATTATAAACTAGCAATTCCCCTTAAGGGTGAGCATCAATCTAGGGTCAACCTTGGGTGACCCTAGGCGGCCCGAACTTGCTAGTCTTGGTCCAGTTTCAAGTGGACTGGTCGGTCCTTAGTCCTAAGATCCTTGGACCAATACTTGTGAGAGCTGGTCCTTGGTCTTGGGAGTTTAGGGCCGGTCAAATTCAATTCAACCTTGACTTTATATAATATATATAATATCTAAAATATATTATATATCTAATATATTATTTATAATTTTTTATATACAGTGTTTGACTTCAATAGCATTAAACAACTCCTTAGTGACGTGAGGAGTCTGAGTAATTTGACATTGTTCTTTAATAGTTTAGACTTTTAAAGTCTTTCACGACATCAACAGTCATATTTACGAATGATAAAATACATATAAGCTTGATGCAAAAGCTAAAAAACGTTTTTTCATTGCATATGGTTCTAATTATTTTGGTTATCGATTTTGGGATGAATAAAATAGAAAAATAATAAGAACTGCTAATGTTACATTCAATGAAAAAAAGTTGTATAAGGACAAATTTGCGCTAGAATCTAGTGTGAAAAAACAAATGCTAGAGAATAGAGAGATTAAATTAGAGGAGGTTTCTAAGAGTGTTCTGGTTGAAATTCTTGAAACTATTGTTGTTGACTCTAATAAAAAAAAAAAAACTAGAACAAGAATTACGCACACCTGAACCACCTCTCAGAAGATCTAGTAGAACAGCCTAAACTCGTAAGATATTCTCCATTATTGGATTATTTGCTTTTGATTGACGCTAGCAAACCAAAAAAAATTTCGGAAACAGTGTAGGTTAAAAATTCTGTTAAGTGGGAGTCAGCAATGCAATATAAGTTAGATTCATTTGAAGAAAAAAATGGTTATTAATTGAGATAGTTAGTACGAGCATCTAGAGGGGGATGAATAGGTGCACAAACAACTTTTGCAAAATATAGTATAAAACGTTACTTTTAACCTGAGTGTGTTTAAAGTAGATTTTGAAGATGAAAATGGACTCTAACAATCAAGTAGAGTTACGAACAAAATAAAAGAGTTCATGAAAGAGAATAAGAATACAAGGTTTATAGTGGTTCGGCTTAATTCCAAGCTTACGTCCACTCTCTTGAACTGATAGCCCACCGGCTAGATTTCACTATGAATCAAAAGAGTTGTTACAATATCACGTCCTTGATTCCACAATGTAGAGACTCTGCTACACTTTCTCAATGTCTCACAATAATCTAAACTCTCTTTTGAGTACAAAATTTACGCTCAACAATTGAATCGGCAAAGAATAAGGAGTTTCGGACTTTGGAATTTATCTATCGGGCACCATTTTAAACAACTAGAGCATCCTCCTTATATACCCTTTCATGCCTTCGTAATCGTTGGCACATTCCAAAAGAGTTCTTCCAATCTTCCTATTGGACAGAATCAATTAGGGAAATCTCGAATTATTTAAGGAATGTGATGATTGCCCACCAATCCCGCTCACCTATACAATTAGGATCTAGGTTTCTATAAATAGAACATTCCAAGTATATTTCGCCAATCAACGGATCCAAATTACTCGAATTAATTTCAAATCGAATAAAAGATCTTGAGATGCTATTTCCAGCCGAGAGATATTCTTTAGCCGCTTAAATCAAATCCTTAAAGAAATACTTAATTCTTGATAAGTCTTCTTCAACAGTCTAGAAATTGTCAATGAAGATAGACTTTAAATCTTGAGTCGGTGGTCTCGGTAGTCTTCGGACTTTAACGAAAGAGTCTGTAAATCTTCAGACTAGACTAATGGAAACGTTTTGTCAACTTCAAAATAAATAAAAAAAAAAAAAAATCTCTAACAATCTCTCCATTTTTTATGGTAACAAAACTTTCCTGTAGATTTGAATTTTTTTTTGACCCGCAAGACAATACTCAAGCAAACAAAGATATCTCATAAAAGATAAATTGATTAGAATAAAGATAGTATCGAATCTACATTCACAGGAAATGAGTTAGTCCTGTAAAAACAACTATCTTTGCCATGAGAATATCAACAATGCTTAAGATATTGCAAGCAATAAGCAATCAAAACAACATTTAAACCATCAAAACATAGTCTAAGCCAATCACAACCAAACAAAAGTAAAGTCAAACAAAGGTCAAATAAGAGTGAGTCAAATTTGCAAATTTCTCCCCCTTTTTGTCAGCATTAAAAAGGTAGAGACAAAATAAAGATTGGGATAAAATTAAGATTGCTTTGGAATGCGAACAAGCTGAAAATCTCCCATCGACTTGACAGTCTCCTCCAGCTTTTTCAAATCCTCCTTGATTGATCTACTTCCTGACCCTTAGATCGCTTGAACTTGAAGAGAAAGGGCTTGAACTTGATTGAGCAACAAAACTGAAGAGTCTTGATTGGCATTCCGCATATTCTGAACTTCGCATCCCAAAGCATAAATCTGGCCTTGCATCTCCAAAAGAACATCAAGCAATCTTCGAAAGTTTGCTGAGTTATCAATTTGAGTGCTTGCTTCAGCATGGTAAGATTGTGGAGTTTTAGCAGACGATGGCATTTCAGTATGAGCACCCAAATGTGGAGATGAAACCTTATGACCTTCTTCGGGAATTGAGAGGCATATACTTCTTCTGGATTTGCGGGTGAACAACTAAAATCATCACTAGTGAAAACAAGTGAAGAAGTACCTATTTTCTCTACAGCTCCCCTTGTTTCAGTGCCTTTGGGTGGAGAAAAGTATTCTTCATGCTCTATCTCGTCCTCAGTGACATGTTGACCCTGTTCTCCTCTATCCTCTTCTTCTGCTGATCTTTCTTCCTCTGCTGCTTTTCTCAATGCTTCCCTTTCTTCACTTCTTTTCTTTGTCTCTTCTCTGTCTTGATCCTCTCTCTCCTTTGACTCTGGAACAAAATGCTAAAAGTTTCTTAAGGCAAGAGCAGAAATGGTTACATCATCCTCATCTTCTTCATCCTCTAGGATGAGTGCTCTTCTTCTCTTGGATGGAGCTGTCATCGGCTCCTTGCCTTTCCTTTTGCTATCACAAAGTCTTGTCTAGTTTTGACAGGGGTTTTCTCCTTAAATTGCTCCAAAGCTTTGTTCAGCTTCTTTAGACTCATTTTGGAAACCATCTTCAGTCCCACCACCATTTGATCACACATTCGAACACATAAGATTTTGGAAGGCTAAATATGAAAATGTATGAATAATTAAGTAACAAGAGCTGAATAAGGAAGTTGGCCCTTGTCATTCACCATCGATTTATACATGTGAAACATGATAGTGTGTGGCAAAGAGAACTTTTGCCAGCATTGATAGCATACATCAGCTTTGCTTTTGAATTTGAGACATCAGTCTTTGAGATCAATTTGGGTCTAAGACAATTGATTACAATCTTGTGAAGCAAAACATTTGTGGCATTCATCCTCAAGTACGAAATTCATCCTTCCGCCATTCCATCCCGAACAAGCTCTACAGTCGCATGATCAATAGACACACTAATTGATCGGAATACCCCTCTCTCTACTCTAATCACATCAGCCAATGTGTCCATATCAACTACATAGTCTTGGTTTCAAACACTGAAAGAAAATCTATTCTCATCCAAGAAACTTAGATTAGAATAGAAATACGCAGTAAGTTCTAGATGAGCCACTGTTGTCTCAGAACAAAATCGTTCAAGTTGAAGTAAGGTGAATTTCTCTTGCAACTTCACATTCAAAGAATCAAGAAAATCAAAGTCCACACTTCTTGGATTCATCACCCCTCGCTTTAGCAACTAAGAGTAAAGTCGCTTGTGTTCCTCAGAGCGAAAAAAATTTGTCCTTTTGCTTCGAATATTCCCTGCAACACCCATTCTAGGCTTAAAATGAGTGTACATCTTGTCATCATCGTTCCCATCAAGTTGACTAAGTCCTCAAACACGTGAATCGCTTGGAATATTCGCAAAGGCTCTTTCGCCGACCCCACAGGAGCAACTCCCAATCATTCCATCGTTCGCAAAAAGTGGGTTTCAATACCATTTCTCTTTCAAAAATTCATCAATAAAGTTCAAGGGAGTACCTCCCTCCTTCAAGGCAAAGTAGAGTTTAAAGGTAAAGGCAGGCTTTTGAGTTCTTACAGGTTTTGCATCTTCAATAATTTCTTCCTCCGCTCGATGATGAACATCTTGAGGTCTCGCTTGAGGAGAATGACGCGGTTGAGAATGTTGTGGACTTTGCTACTGTCTTGGAGATCTTCTTCCTCCGTAAGATCAAAGTGTGTAAAACCTCGCGCATATATTGTGGTCCCCTGCTCGCAAGCCTTGAAGACTTTCTTTGGAAAGACATTTTAACAGATCTTTGAGAGATTCCAAACTCGTTTCGCGAGAAAGATGAAAACTTTGAGGATTAAACTAGAGAGTAAAAGTGAGAAGGTGATGTTCTGTGCTTTCTAGGGTTTTGTGAGTAAAACGGAAGAAAACAAACAGTATTTAAAGCAAATATCGAAATGATGTATACGGATCACCGTAAAAGGAAAAATAAAAATGCATTTTAAAAAATAACTGTCTTTTTAAAAATAGATAACTGAAAAAAAAAAAACAACTCCTTTTCGAAAAGGAATTATTACAAAATTTGCAAAGATAACATCAATCAATTGCAAATTAATAGGCATTTGTACCTTTTCGAGTTTTTATCCGAGAGATAAAAAGGAAATAACTTACAGTCATGAATCTTGATCTTCTGAATTTGAGTATCCTTAGACTTTTATCATTGAGTCCGAGCTTCTTCAAACTTTAAGATATTAAGTATGGAATGAATAGACTCAAATTGACTTTTCTCCAGAGGTTTTGTAAATATGTCCACCAACTAATTCTTTGAGTCAATGAATTGAATCAAGACTTCTCCATTTTGAACATGATCTCTAATAAAATGATGTCGAATCTCTATATGCTTTGCTCTTGAATGAAGAATTGGATTCTTGATGAGATTAATCGCGCTAGTGTTGTCACATTTGATCTCAGTACATGAATCTTCTATTTCAAAGTCTTTTAGCTGTTGTTTTATCCATAAGATTTGAGAACAACAACTTCCAAGAGCCACATACTACGCTTCTGCTGTTGAGAGAGCTACGGTATTTTGCTTTCTTGAAAACCAAGATACTATCCTGTTACCAAGCAATTGACAAATGCCCGAGGTGCTCTTTTTATCAACTCTGCATCCTGCTAGATCTGCGTCTGAATATCCAATGAGAGTAAAGTCTCATTATTTAGGATACCATAGACCTAACTTGAAGGTTGTTGCTACATATTTGATGATACGTTTTGCAGCACTTAGATGAGATTCTTTGGGATCTGATTGAAATTTGACACAAATGCAAACACTAAACAAAATGTCAGGTCTAGAAGTAGTAAGGTAGAAAAGTGAACCAATGATACTCTTGTACAACTTCTAGTCAACTTTCTTTCCTTCTTCATCTTTGTCCAGGTTTCGAGGAACTTGACATTGGTATATAAGTCTTTTGCAATTTTCCAAACCGAACTTTTTAACAAGTTCTTTAGCATATTTTTCTTGGTGAATGAAAGTCTCTTCCTTCAATTGCTTTACTTGTAGTCCAAGAAAAAAGGATAGTTCACCCATCATGTTCATCTCGAATTCATCTTGCATAGACTTAGAGAATTTCTTGCACTGATTTCGGTTAGGTGATCTAAAAATAATATTATCAACATAGATTTGAACAAGTAAAAGTCTTTACTTTCTCTTTTGATAAAATAAAGTAGTGTCTGCTTTACCTTTAACAAACCCATTTGGATTAAAAATTTACTTAATCTATCATACCAAGCTCGAAGTGCTTGCTTTAAATCATATGATGCCTTTTTCAGTCTAAATACAGAGTTTGGTTTCCTTGGGTCTTTAAAACCGGGAAGTTGTTCCACATGGAGTTCCTCTTGGATAAAACCATTCGGGGAATGCCCTTTTGACGTCCATTTGAAATAACCTAAAATTCTTATAACAAGTAAAAGCAAGTAATAATCTAATTGCTTCTAACCTTGCTATTGGTGCGTAAGTCTCATCATAGCCTATCCCTTCTTCTTGCGTATAACCTTTGGCCATGAGTCTTGCTTTGTTCCTTATGACTTTTCCTTTCTCGTTCATCTTGTTCCTAAAAACTCATTTAACTCCAATAACAGATTTACCTTTTGGTTTAGGAGTCAATTCTCAGACATCATTGATACTCAATTACCTCGAGTTCTTCTTGCATAGCTTCAATCTAGCTTTCATAAGTTAAACCTTTCCCTATGTTTTTGGGTTCTATTTTAGAAATAAGAGACACAAAGCACTAGACTCTTCACGCCTTTTGGATCTTGCACAAATCCCTTCATCAATGTCACTAATAATGAGTTCTTTGAGATGACTAGACTTGTACTTCCAGTTGCTGGTTGGTTTGACAGACTGTTGATCTTTTTCTTCATTTGATTCTACAACGATCGTTCGTTGTTGATCTTCCGAGTCCGAGTTATTTATGGGGATTTAGACTTTGTAAAGTCCGGAGCAGATTCAGATTCTTCGAGTAAAGTCTAGATCGATTGATTTTGTATAAAGTCTTGAAATTTGACATTTATCGATTCCTCCACAGATTTAGTCTTTTTGTTGTATACTCTGTAAGCTTTGTTGGTGGTTGAATATCCAAGGAAGATACCTTCGTCTGATTTTTCTTCAAACTTACCAATTTGATCATTTGCATTTTTCAATATAAAACATTTGCAACCAAACACATGAAAATAGGAAACAATTGGCTTCTTTCCTTTGAACAACTCATAGGGAGTTTTTCTCCAAAATAGGCCTTAAGAAAACTCTATTAATAATATAACATGTTGTAGAAACTGCTTAAGCCTAAAAAGAAGAAATGTTACTTTCAATTAAAAGTGTTATAGCCATTTCTTGCAACAATCTATTCTTCCTTTCCACAACTCCATTACGTTCTAGAGTGTAAGGAAAGGATAACACATGCTAAAAACCAAATTCATCACAGAATTTAGCAAAGTCTTGATTTTCAAACTCACTTACATGGTCTGTTCGTATGATTGAAATAACATATCATTTCTTATTTTAAACTTTCTTAGCAAATTTTATAAAATGAGAAAAGGTTTCAGACTTACTTGCCAAGAAATATACCCAAGTGAATTGTGAATAATCATCCACTATTACTAAGCAATATTTCTTACCACCAATACTCGGGTTCGGTTGGTCCAAAGAGATCCATATACAAAAACTGCAGCACACGATTAGTGGAAACTTGATTTATTGGTTTGAAAAAATTTCTAACTTGTTTTCCCAATACACTTGGTATGCATAATTTAGATTTTTGTATGTTAGATTGGGTAGTCCGCGAACAAGCTTCTTTTGCTGAGATCTTGGCTGTTTGCTTCATGTTGATATGACCAAGTTTTCGATGCCAAAGATTAGCTTCTTTTTGAATTGAAATCAGACACTAAGATTTTTCTGGTTTGATATCCAAGAGATAAATATTCCCATGTCTTCGCCCGTGAAAGTTTGAGAGAAGTCTTTACTAGTTCCTAAACATATTCCTTCTTGAAAGTTGATTTTGAAACCTATGTCGCACAATTGGCTGATACTTAGCGAATTGTAGTTGAGTCATTCTACTAAGGAAACGTTGTTGATTGTGAGACATCCAATATTTATTGTTTCGCAACCAACAATTCTGCCTTTGCTATTTCCACCAAAAGAAACTTTTCCACCATTAACTTGCATAAGCTTTATGAAACAACTTGAGTCTCCGGTCATATGTCTCGAGCATCTACTATCCAAATACCATTTGACCTTTTTTTCTTGATATGACTTGCATTTAAAAAAGAAACTCAAGCTTTCTTTGGTACCCATACTTTCTTGGGTCCAATGGAGTTAGTGCAATATACGATTTTTGCCCAAACCTTCTTACTAGGTTTCCAAACCATGGGACATTCTTTCTCAAAGTGTTCAGAGCTGTTACACTTAGAAGATTTAAGAGCACTACGGCTAACGGGTTTTACAAAAAAATTTGAAAATGATTTCTATAAAAAAAATTTGTAGGTCTTTGTTTGATCATTTCCTTTACTTTTGGAAAATCAATTAGAGGGATGATTTCAGCAATCATTCCCAAACCCGATTTGTTATAATAAGGTTTTTGAACTAGGAGAATCTTTTTCAATTTCTCAAATCCTATAAAAAAATCTTTTTGAAACGCTTGAAATATCGTTTTCAAAAGTGTATTTTCTTTTGAAAGAGAGTCTGCATTTTCTTTCGAGTAATAATCTCATGTTGCTTCGGTGTAGAATTTTCCCTTTTTAGTTCACAAATCCTTTTGAGAAAAGTTTTAAGACTAAGACACAGTTCATCAATATATTTAAAGACTTTAGTATGAATTTTTAAATTACTTACCTCAATTTCACTGTATGAGTCTCGAGTCTCGAGTCTGTCTTAGAGTTTAAATATGATTACGATTGTGCCATTAGATAAATATTAGCATAATCATCATCACTATCTTCGCATTCAAGTATCACTCCAAGTTTCGCTTTGAGAGCATTTTTGTACTTCTTAGTTTTTCCTTTCTTTTTCTTGAAGAAGGAACAGTTGGGTCCGATGTATCACTTTTTCTTACATTCAAAACAAATCATATCTTTATTGGATTCATCGTCCTCAACTGATTTATTTTGAAACTTTTGAGAGTTTTGTTTCTTCCAATTGAATCTTCTTCCCTTTTTGTTCAGTTTTCTGAATCTTCTTATCATGAGAGCAAGCGTGACATCCTGATTTTCCAATTATATTTTCAATAAATTGAGACGGGCATTTCGTTGGCACGCATATAGTTCTTTTCCTTGAGTCGGCCACTCATATGAAAACTAGTCTATCGGGTGAAGCGTTAAGAGTTTCTAATGCATCGACTCGAGGATTTGACCGGGAAGCGACTTTTCGATCGAATTAATCTGCAAGGGTCATTACGGCACGAATAAAAATCGAGTAGAGACCGGAGATAGGTTGACTTGACAAGGGCATGTGATCGAGTGTGGGTGATTCCACGGGATCACACAATTCTTGTTGATCGACTTTGGACCGACTTTTCTATCGATTGGGTACCCCGTGTTCGTATTTGAAATCTTGAGATTACCTTGACAACCGAAAGTCGCCAATGTTTCAAAGATGTACATTGTGGTTTGAGATGATCAACCACAGGTCAAATGCATGAAAATTTCTAAAGGCTACCTGGTAGGTTGGGCCGCACTAGTATCGTGCCAAAGTGAAATTAACCGTGGAATTGAGATCGAATTCAGAAATTGGAAGTCGGGTGTGTCACAAATCATTTTAGGATCATTGACTTATCTTTGGAAGATTTTTCATGTAATCAGAGTTTTTGGCAAATTAAATCCGAGAATGGCTATTTTAGCTCGAGAAATTAGTCTCATTGATGAGTCTTTCGATCCAGTGACTAAGGATATCCAGAGCCGAAATATATGGTTGAGGATTTAATCTTATTCTCTAGAGAAGATCTTTTTGGTTGGATAAACAAAACGGATTCTTTTGTTCGTATCTAGATCAATTGAAGATCCGATGGTCGACGAAATATTCTTTGAATGTTCTATTCTTGGAAACCAAGATCCTGATTGTATGGGCGAACAGGATTGATGGGCTATCGTCAGGTTCCTTTAATAGCTCGAATGATCTTCTTGATTGATTCCGTCCAACGGGTAGATTGGAGAAATTCCTTTGGAAAGTGCCAACGGGTATGATGGCATAAAGGAGTATAAAAAGGAAGACGTTCTAGTTGTTTGAGTACGTGATCGATAGAGAAATTCCAGTCGAAGCTTCTTGATTATTAGTCAATTCATTCGAGCGAAATTGTATACACAGAGAGTGTCCATACTTGGTGATACCAAAGTGTGGTAAATCATCTACACCTAGAAATCAAGGAAGATCAACACTTTGTAACATCTCTTTGTTCATAGTAGAATCCAGCCAATTGGCTGTCGGTGCGAAGAGTGGACGTAGGCTTGAATCAAGCCAAACCACTATAAACAGCGTGTTCAATTATCTCTTTCCTTTACTTAGTCTTACGTTGATTATTACTTATCGCAAATCCTTCAACTGTCTAAGTATTGCGCAATAATCAAGAAAAATCTTTTATATACCTATTCACCCCCTCTAGGTACTCGTACTAGCTATATCAATTGGTATCAGAGCTCGTGTTCTTACTTTATTTGAAGTGTTTTACTTGAGTAAAAGATCCATGGCTAGTATGCTAGCACCGGGGTGGTGGAAGGGCAAAGCAATACCAGACCACCCTACTTTGATGGAAAGGATTACAACATCCGGAAGAACAAGATGAAAGCTTTCCTACGATCAAAGGATCCTCCGGAATGGGACGTTGTGGAAAGAGGAATAACTCCTACTGCTGCATCAGTCTCTGAAAGAGGGAAAGAAACTGTTGATGCCAGCGGAATGACTCAGGAAGAGATAAACAAGAGACAAGCACTCGATGCAAAAGCAATTTACTCTTTATATTGTGCCTTGTCTCCAACTGAATATAACAGAATATCTTCTTGTGTTATAGCAAAAGAAGTATGGGACAGATTACATATCACCTATAAAGGAACAGATCGAGTGAAGGAGACCAGAATCAACATTCTCCTCGGTCAATATGAAGCCTTCAAAATGAAGCCGGAGAATCTATAAGCGACATGTTTAGTCGTTTTACAGATATTGTCAATGGTCTTGAGATCCAAGGACAAAAAAATTCTGATCCCATGAAGGTGAACAAGCTCTTTGCGTGGACTCTCCAAGGATTGGAATCATATAAAGACTTCAATAAGAGAGACGCAAAGAATTATGCCTCTATCTGTCGACGAGCTGATTGGAACTCTTCGGTCTTATGAAGTGGAATGAATTAATGAAGACGAAGATCCAAGAGGTAAGAAATCCATTGCATTAAAGTCAAATGATGATTCGATGATACGATTCGGGAGATGATATGGACGACGGGGAGCTTGCTCTCATGATAAGAAGATTCAGAAAACTGAATAGAAAAGGAAGAAGATTCAACTCAAAGAAACAAAGTTTCCAGAGACAGCGAGACCAAGTCTGTTGATGATGAGGAACCAAACAAAGATGTAGTCTACTTCGAATGTAAGAAAAAGGGACACATCGGACCCAACTGTCCTCTTCGAAGAAGAAAAGAGGAAAAGCTGAGAAATTTTGAAAAGCTCTCAAAGCCGAAACACGGAGTGATACGAGAATGTGAAGAAAGTGATAATGAATTTTCCAACATATGTCCGATGGCACATTCGGACTCGGACTCAGTCTCGGGATCGGACTCGGACGGTGAATTTGAGGTAAGTGATTTTAAAATTCCTGTCAAAGTTTCTAAATACATTGATGAACTGTGTTTTAGTTTTAAGACTTCTCTCAAAAGGATTTCCGAACTTAAAAAGGAAAACTCAGCTCTAAAACAAAAGGAAACCATTTTAGAAGAAAGAGTTAAAAATCTAGATCTGAATGTTTCTACTCTTAAAAAAAAAAAAAAAGAAGATAATCTTTTGATGATTGATTGTGGCAAATTGAGTGTTGATTGTGATAAATATGGATTTTATTCATAAAATCCCAAGTGTCAAGTTCGGCATTGAAATTGGATTGTTAATGGCTAATATCGTAATTGGATTATGTGAGTGAAATGTAAAGTATCAAAGGATCGATGTCGAATTGTCGTGTGCTAGTTGAAAGGCTCGGGTTGCGGTAGTGGCTAAGCCGACCGGATCCTTATTCTCGCTAGAAATGCCATCAAGAGAGTGACGTGGCTCGGGTCGTAGTAGTGGCGGGACCGACTGGACCTTTATTCTTCTAGAGATGCCGTCGATAGAATGACGTGGCTTGGTCGCAGTAGTGGCGGGACCGACTGAGCCTTTATTCTTCTAGAAATGCCGTCGATAGAATAACGTGGCTTGGTCGCAGTAGTGGCGGGATCAACTGGACCCTTATTCTTCTAGAAATGCCGTCGATAGAATGACGTGGCTTGGTCGCAATAGTGGCGGGGACTGACTGAACCTTTATTCTTCTAGAAATTCCGTAATGTTAGTAGATATCCAACTGCGAGTAGGCTATGCCCTTGTGTGGCAGTGAATAATAATTGGAATGCGTGCTAAGTGCGATCGCGATTTATATGAAAGTGATGGCGTTCCAATTGTTTGAATTATTATTACTACCGAGATTGCGTGATACAAATTGTGCTAACTGCGGGAAGGAATTGAGGCGAGGTAAGTTCTCGTGTGATGTGGCTAGGCCACCCGGGCGTATTTTATTTCTAATAGGGGTTTAGGGGTTGAACTTGCTGAGACATCGTCTCATCCCGGTTGTGGGATTAAAATTTCAGGTCCTCGGTGGACGGAGCGGCGATAGCTTTGGTTGGCCTTGAGGAATTGCAGAGGTGAAGTCATAAGGATTGGAGAGTGTGTCCGACTTGTAGGTCGTAGGAAAATTCATTTTTTAAGAGTCGGTCTTTTGTAGACTTTTGGCTGTAGGCATTCGTCGTACGTAACTCTGTTGGTTTGTGTAAGTGATTGGTTGTGAAATTGTTTCCTGCTTTTCTATCCCGTATTTCATTGTCGGGGTTTTATAATACGTTCCGCTTGCGCATTAATAAATGAATGGGGTCGGCAACACTACTTGGGAATGTCGCATTTGCATGACCATGGTGGGATCTTGGCGCTCGGGGTTCGGGGCGTGACACAAGCTCTTTATCATCCATATCGTCTTTAGAATTTGTGACATCAAAATCATCATTAGATTTTAAAGCAATGGATTTTTTACCTTTGAGATCTTCATCTTCATTGATTTTCTCCACTTCATAAGATTGAAGAGTGCCAACCAATTTGTCAACAGAGAGTGGCATGATTCTTTGTATCTCCCTTATTGAGGTCTTTATGTGATTCCAATCTTTTGAAAGTCCTCGCAGCAGTTTGTTAACTTTCATAGGTCCAGCAATTGGTTGACCTTGATACTTAAGACCATTCACGATTTATGTAAAACAACTAAACATGTTAGTGATAGTTTCTCCTGATTTCATCTTGAAGACTTCATATTGACCAAGCAGGATATTGATCCTAGTTTCTTTCACTCGATCGGTTCTTTCATAGGTAATGTGCAGCCTATCCCAGACTTCTTTAGCTATTTTACAATAAGATATTATGTTATATTCAGTAAGAGATAATGCACAATATAAGGAATAAATTGCTTTTGCATCAAGAGCTTGTCTCCTGGTTATCTCTTCTTGAGTCATTACGCTAGCCTCAACAGCTTCTTTTCCCCTTTCTAAGACTGTTGTAGCTTTAGGAATGATTCCTTTGTCTATCACATCACATTCCAAAAGATCTTTTGATCTTAGGAATGCATTCATCTTGTTTTTCCATATATTGTATTCCTTTCCATCAAAATAAGGCGGTCTGGCGTTACTTTGCCCTTCAACCAACCCTGGAGCCAACATACTAGTTATGGATTGTTAACTCTGAAGTAAAAACACTTCAATTCAAATGAGTACACAGGCTCGAATACCAATTGAGATAGCTAGTACAAGCACCTAGAGGGGGTGAATAGGTGCACAAACAACTTTTGCATAATATAGTATAAAACGTTACTTTTAACCTAAGTCTGTTTAATAGTAGACTTTGAAGATGAAAATAGACTCTAACAATCAAGTAGAGTTACGAACAAAATAAATGAGTTCAGGGAAGAGAATAAGAACACAAGGGTTATAGTAGTTCGGCTTAATTCCAAGCCTACGTCCACTTTCCTGCACTGACAGCCCACTAGCTGGATTTCACTATGAATCAAAAGAATCGTTACAGTATTACGTCCTTGATTCCACAGTGTAGAGACTCTGCTACACTTCCTCAAGATCTCACAAGAATGTAAACTCTCTTTTGAGTACAAAATTTACACTTAACAATTGAATCAGCAAAGAACAAGGAGCTTTAAATTTTGGAATTTATCTATCGTGCACTACTTTAAACAATTGGAGCATCCTCCTTATATACCCCTTCATGCCTTCGTAACCATTGGCACATTCCAAAAGAGTTCTTCCAATCTTCCCGTTGGACAGAATCAATTAGAGAGATCTCGAGTTATTTAAGGAATGTGATGATAACCCACCAATCCTACTCGCCAATACAATCAGGATCTAGGTTTCCATAAGTAAAACCTTCCAAGTATACTTCGCCAATCAACGGATCCAAATTACTCGAATTAATTTCAAATCGAATAAAAGATCTTGAGATGCTATTTCCAGCCGAGAGATCTTCTTTAGCCGCTTGAATCAAATCCTTAAAGAAATACTTGATTCTAGATAAGTCTTCTTCGATGGTTTAGAAACTGTCAACGAGGGTAGACTTTAAATCTTGAGTCTAGCGGTCTAGCGGTCTTCGGACTTTGACGAAAGAATCTGTAAGTCTTCAGACTGGACTAATGAAAACGTTTTATTAGCTTCAAAACAAATAAGCAAGTTTTCTCCAACATAACTCAATTGCTAGATGGGAAGAAAGCATCGTAGAACAAGTAGGTGTATTGGGTCAAAGAAGAACTTGATGGCAGCAAAAGATACAAAGCAAGGTTAGTAATAAAAGGTTCTAGCAAAATGAATGAATTGAGTGCCACTGAGAATTTACATTTAGAGTAGTTATATGTTAAGATTGCATTCCTCCATGGTAACTTGGAGGATGATATTTACATGATATAACTGAAGGCGATCCTAGAAAAGAAAATTATATCTACAAATTGGAAAAAAGTCTGTATGGCTTGAAATAGGCTCTAGACAATGGTACAAGAAATTTGACACTTTTATATGTGGTAACGGGTTCACTAAAAGTGATATGGATCATTATTGTTACTTTAAAAAATTTGATGACTATTATATTATTTTACTGTTGTATGTGAATGATATACTCATCGCATGATCTAGTATGAAAGAGATCAATATACTGAAGCAGCAATTGTCAAAAAAGTTTGAGATGAAGCACTTGGGCTCAACAAATCAAATTCTTGGGATGAGGATCACACGGGATAGATCTAAAGGAATTCTAAAATTATCTCGAGAAAAATACATTGAAAAGATGATAGATAGATTCGAAGTTCGGAATGCAAAACCCGGAAGTACACCTTTAAGAAGTCACTTCAAGCTCTAAAAAAGGCAGTCACCGAAGACAAATGAAGAGCGAGAGTATATGGCTAAAGTACCTTACACATTGACTATTAGCAGTTTAATGTATGCTATGGTATGTATTCAATCAAACATAACTCATGCAAAGTGGGAGTTGTGAGCGAGATACATGGCAAATCCAATAATAGAACATTGGAAAGCTATAAAGTGGTTATTAAGATACCGAAAGGCACTTCAGGTATGTAATTATGTTTTATGAAAAACAATGTAACTTTATAAGGCTTTGTTGAAGTGAATCTTAGTGGTGACTTGGACAATAAGAAGAACACCTCAGATTATGTTTTTACCTTAGGTGCAATCGGTTGAGTGTCTAAACTTCAGACATTTGTGTCTCTCTCAACCACCGAGATAGAATATGTTGATATATCTTAAGCTGGTAATGAGATGATTTGGTTGAGAAATTTTTTGAAGGAGATAGGCAAGGAGCATGATAGCAATGTTATTTTCAATGATAGTCGAGTGCTATTTGTCTTGCAAAGAATCCGATATTTCATTCAAAGGCAAAACAAATTGAGTTAAAGTATCACCAAATTCGTCAGTTGATAAATAATGGGACTTTGTCATTGAAGAAGAATCTTGGTGCAAAAAATCCAACAGATATATTATCAAAGGTTGTCACAATTGAGAAACTAAGGTAGTGCATTGCCTCGGTTGGCCTCCGCGGTAAGTCTTTGAAGGAGGCCACCGACGTAGGACAATTTGCGCTACAAAGATAAAGACTATGAAAGATTATTCTTTTCTATTCTCGAATTAGGAAAAAAAAAAAATAGGAATGCGTTTAGCTCCTTTGCCGATCTCCAATTTCTAGCAGTCACCAAGAAGGAAAAAAGAAAAAAAAATCTAACAAAATTATTAAAAATTAAAATAAATTTTACGTTACAAAAAAAATTTGTGGGTCATACCAAATGCATTCCTATTCTTTTTCTAATCTTAGAACCTAATATGTCATAGATTTCATGATCAATTCCAGGTTCTATTCAAGTTTTATTTAGATTATTAATTGAATGATTGTAGTGAATAATCATTTTTAATGACCACTACTTGCTGTTAAAATCCATTGACCATAATTTGCATTTAGACACATGAATAATATGAAATATTATCAAAGTAAAAACCTCAGTCATATCAAAAAAAAAAAAAAAAAAACTCAGACTAGTAATTCCAAATTATACACTCGTCATTAAATGCTATTAAATATAGTAAAATCACACAAAAAATAAACCAAAAAAAAAAAACTTATTCCAAGTTCCAGATTTCAAATTTGAGATTCCATATTTCAAATTCCACCTACCTAATATTTGAAATCTACCCGTCAAAACGGTTTCCCCAATTTTTGGAACTTGGAACCTATTTTATATATCTTTGAACTTAAAACCTAACAGGTTTTCAATTCCAGCTTCAACCTTGGAACTACGCTCACCCCTAGTTTTGATAACTCTTTTGCTCATTCTCCATTGCTTCAAGAGTTTAACATTGCAAATTCAAAATATAAACGTCAAAATACTATGGATATGACATTTTCTCATTTAAATCGATTAATTGTGAAAATAAGAAGGATTCACATTTTTATGTATCGCCATTACGGTTAAATAATTAACAAGAGATTTCTTATGATTACAACAACATAAATAAAAGAAACTAAATTAGTTAATATGCCTGGTCTTTTTCCTCAAGGCTTGAGTTTGCGGTTTGCTTGCAGTGATCTGGAAACATGGCTGATGAGAAAACTGGAATCGCTAAAGACGTCACCGAGGTGCGGGTGCCCAATTGATTATATTGCCTTGGTGCCGTTTGTGTGATTTCGCGCGCACGTGTTGGAACCATATTTTTTGCTTATGATTCTTTGGGGTGACAGATGATAGGTAAAACTCCGTTGGTGTACCTCAACAATGTAGTAGATGGCTGCGTTGCTTGTGTGGCGGCAAAGCTTTAACTAATGAAGCCATGCTTTAGTGTCAAGGACAGGTATAGCTTCTGCTATCACGAGTTGACATTCGTGTAGAAGTGTATGAAACAAATTTTATATTCCAATATATGAGAAATATGCCCATGAAATTTTTGAATTACTGATCGAACTGAGTATATTACATTTTGGAACATACCTTATTTCCATAGATTAAATGCCTTCATTGCAACCTTGATAGATAAAGTTCTTCTTTCTTTCGTAAGGGAGAGATCTAGTGTGTTTCTACTTCTTTTCTCTTTTTCTTCTTTCTTTTTTTCTTTTTAAAGTAAAAGAACGTTTCATATTGAAAAACAAGGTGCCAAAGGCATTTACATTTGTAGGTTATAGGCTGGGTTAGCCCAACATGGGCGGCCCACCCATAAAACCATCAAGTATGCCCGAACGACGGGCATGCTAACGAGAGTATCAAACGTACAAGTTGTTCTGGCTATAGAGAAAACGTTTCATTAGGAATTATACTTGATCGATGAGCACGCGAACCTAAATTCTCTGGCCTGTAATAAAAAGGATCTTACCTTACACAGTAATATTCGGCTTATGCGGCCCAAATAGCAGTGTAAGCCCATCCATTTGCAGTTTGAACCTACTAGGCTATGGGAACAAATGTCCATGACAGTCATCATAAGCTAAGGCGCATTTCGTAACGTTTCTATTCAAAAATTGTTCCAGGGAACAGAAATAGAAAAACTATTTCTGCTCCGAGGAACAATTTTTTTTAAAGAAGGCGTTTGGTAAATTTGTGTTCTTTTTTGTTTCTTTTAATTTTTTAATATTTTAATTTTAATATTTTTCTTTTTTTTTCTTTTTCTCTTCTTTTGGCCGGTCGCCGGCCTCGGCCATGGCGGCGACCAGGTGACAAGGGCTAGCGGCCTCGCCCAATCGCGGTGAGGCTCGCCGGCCCTCGGCAAGGCCGAGCCTCGCGTGGTTGGGCGAGGCTTAGCCTCGCCTTGGCTGGGTGAGCTTAGGCTCGCCCAAATCCGACGAGCCCGAGCTCACCCAGCCTTGCCTCGCGGTGGCGAGGCTCGACCTCACCTTGGCTGGGCGAGCTCGGGCTCACCAAATCGGGCGAGCCTTGCGACGACGCTCAGCCTCGCCAAGGGCCAACGACCGGCCAAAGAAAAAAAGAAAAAAAAAAAGGAGAGAGAAAATTTGTTCTTAAAAATTATTTTAGAAATAAGAAACATGTTTCTTTTGTTTCTCGTTTCTATTCTAAATGTGTTCGGGAACAAAAAAAAAAATAGATTTGGAATAAAAACGCAAACAAACGAGTTTTTATTCTTTTTTTGTTCCTTGGAACAAAAAAATAGGATTTTTGTTCATGAACAGAAAAAAAGACATTAACAAACAGGGCCTAAGTGACTCATGTAGCGGGCCACTAGACTCATGCAGCGGGCCACTATCTAAACTTGTCTAAGATGTGATGCTCACCACTGGCCACTTAGAGTTTCTCGGCTATCGGTCTAAGATTAAGTCTATCATCGTTTCACTATTGGTTGTCGTGGCATATTGTGCCATAAAAATTTAGGTTCACCCAAAATCTTAAACTAGTAAGTTATAAACCTATTAGACATATTAATTGGTTCACATTATTTATCCGATATGGGACTACATTTCTTTAACACCCTCAAAGTTAATGTATAACACGTGTCGCAACTAATTGCAAATTCATTCTTAAACACATAATGATTTCTATTTTGACAAAAGAACACCTCAAGAGCCAAAATTTGACACGGGGGGATACCTAAGTGCCACAATGAGATACTCAAATGTCCCATTTTTAAAAAAAATGGGACACTTGAGTGCCACATCCGACGAACCCCATCATAAATCCTACTTGACAATTTTTTTATTAATTTTGCTCTCTTACATGGCTTGCTGGAAGGCTAACTCGGTAAAGAAATGCAAAAACAGCGTCGTTTTGGCACAATTCGAATTTTAATATAAAAATTAATTTAATTAAATTTAAAACAAAAAATAGAGAGAGAGAGAGAGAGAGAGAGAGAGAGAGAGGGGTAAGATGAATAGTAACCGGCAACTAAGGGCTCAACCCTCACCATTGCCGCCACTCACCATCACTAGAAAGGTGGGGGAGGGTATGTGGGGTCGCCTCAGATCTAGCGAGGGCTCACAAGCCCTAGCGGCCCCGATCGGCTAAGGTCGTCGACCCTTGGCCGGGGCTCAATGACCACGATCGACCATCCCCTACCTTCCCGATGATAGTGAGGGGCAGCGGCGGAGGCGAGGGGCTGAGCCTTCAGCCGCCGGCTATTGTTTATCTTCCTCTTTTAAAAAAAAAAAAATATTTTTAAATTTAATTTAATTAATTTTTATATTAATTATCTATCCACGTCAGCAGCAAAACGACGTTGTTTTAGCACTTGTCTAGCCACTAAGCATGCAAAACGATATAATTTTACACTTGGCTTGTTAGAATATCGCTACATCAATATTTTTGTTGAATTTTCTCGATATTGGTACTTAACTAATTCATTTTGCTCCGATTTTAACTCTTAAGTGTCCCCTCATGCTAAGATTTGGCATTCCAGGTGTCCCAAACTCTTTCTATTCTTATTGGAAACTTGTGGTGAAGCTTTTACATTTGGTACTTCCACCATTCGAGAGTCGAGACCAAACATAGAAATACAACAATAGTTTAGAGATTGAGTATCAGCCACGGTGTTCCATTTTCAGGAATCAAAACTCCCCATCTTTCATGCTTCGAAGGGGGAAGGGCAGAATCAGATGAAAGAGGAAATGCTCATATTGTGTGGGGGCCTTCTTTAGTGGTATCTTTTGTCGGGCCGATACTTCTTCATGCTTTTCTCATATGTTCTTTACGATGCATTCTCCAGTGATAACTAATGAATAAACCGTTATCTTGATTAGGCTGATAACCTTTTTTTACCACGCAATTCACATTAACTTTAGCCAATATGAAGAACATGTCCTCACAGACGGGATGGGTTTATACCGAGCACGAGTCTCCTGATTGCATCGAAGTTTCCTTAAGATTTTGAAAAACTTCAATATACAAAGAAGGCAACGACCGCAAGCACATGTCCCGAGTGCTCTCGGTCCATTGGTGAACTAAATAAACACCTGCATTATTACACTATTTAATAATGGATGAAAATTCTTATGTCATTTGTCCTTCGCCTTCGGAAATGCATGCACTTTTGATTAAATTCTACGTGTGAAACAAAGAAAGTTCAATACTGAGTTTGTCGCAGGTGTGGACATCTCATTAAATAGAAAGGCGTATAATTTTGATTTAATTACATGTGAAACAAAGAAAGCCTTGGCATTGGGTTTGTCACAGGTATGGACATGTCATTTGACTTATGGGGACCCTCGAAGCATTGTGCGAAGAAGCGGTAGGTGTTTCCTTCGCGAATTTGTCATTGCATACGTCTACCTAGTCGATAAGAAGTAGCTACCTACCTGCAGATGAAGAATTAAAAAAGTAAAAGGCCAGAAATCTATTGTTTTGTGCCAAAAGTACTCACATTTCATGGGATAAATTTCTATAATGGATGATAATAGAACCAATAATTTTCGACACGGCACGGCACGCAGTTAAGCATATTCAATTTGAGCTTAAATGGGTTGGAATCATAATTGGATCAATCCATTCAAACATGAATAATAAATGTGTTGCCGTGAGTTGAACCTTTTAATCCTTTTAATCATTTATGACATGCCGAGATACATTTTAATTTATTGATTTATATGTTGAATATATAATAATTGCAGGCTCGAGTTTGAAATACGACATTCAACAAGTATTTGACTTTTTATCTTAGAATTGGCTTTCATCGATTTCGACCCTGTTCAAATCAAACTAATTCACTTTTGTTAGACCCGTTAAACGGGTGGGTCGGGTCATAAATGGTCCGACCCAAATCGATCCATTTAATCCGTTTATGACTCAATTCTCGCGGTGCAAATTTTTTTTACCCATACCCGACTCAACCTATATTCGACACATATCCGACCCATTTAACTAAACCTAAAAAGCTTATTTCTTATATATAAAAATAGTTTTATACAACACAAATTTAATGGATAATTTTTACAATTTTCATATAATTATTTTAAAAATTGAATTTTAATTATTTTATTTAAAAAAAAATTTTTAATTATTTTATTTTAAAAAAACAAATTTTTTAATTATTTTATTTTTAAAAATTAAATTTTTAATCATTTTTATTTTTTTATTTTTAAGAATATAATTTTTAATTTTCTTTTTCTCTTTTCTCTTTTCTTTTTGTTCCTCTTCTTCTTTGGCCCGCCATGATGACGGCCAGACGATCGGCCACAAGCGAGATCAAGCTCGCCGACGTCGGCGAGCTCGAGGCTCGCCCGGATCAACGAGGCTCGATCCTTGCCGGACGTCGGCGAGGCCTCCGCCTCGCCAAATTTGGCGAGCTTGAGCTCACTTGACGCCGGCGAGCTCGAGGCTCGGCAAATCAACAAGGCTCGAGCCTCGGAGGTCGGCGAGGCCTCCTCCTCGCCCGACGACGAGATCCGGCGAGCTCAAGCTCGCCCCCTCGCCGAATCGGCGAGGCTCGAGCCTCACCCGACGCCGGCGAGGCTCGAGCCTCATTAGATTCGACGAGCTCGAGCCTCACCAGGCCAATTGCGAGACAATCACCGTCTTTGGTGACCGGAAGGAGGAAGAAAAAAAAAAAAAAAGGAAAGAAAAAAAATTTAAAAAAATAAAAAATTAATTATAATTTCAATTTTTATAAAAAAATATTTTGTAAAGTTAAAGAGAGAAGAGAGAAATTGTGATTTTTGGTTGAAAATGGGTTCTAAATATAACTCATTTAAGACACACTAAAGACCCATTTAAGACCCACCTATCTTAAGTCTTTAAGTGCTAAACTCATTTAACTAATTTTTCAAAAAAATAAGTGACCCATATATAACTAATTTATGATTTAAATTGGTCATATATGGGTATAAGATCCATTTTGCCATCTCTAACTTTTGTCCTACCCAAATAATGATGATCGGGCCTAAGAATATAACTCACTATAGTTGCGGTGCTTGTGCTGCAACCCTTGAGATTTTCTAGTCAAATTCTTGGTTCATCCAGAATGTGCTTTAAAATTGAATGAAAATTTTCAAGGACATTGCTAACTATTCTAAAAATTTAAGTTATTAAATGAAAGTATAATTTAATATTTAAATATTCCAGCACTAATATCCACCGCGAGATAGCATCTCCTCACTTCAACATCAAGCAAAAATTATAGTGGTTTGAAGGTCTGTCATGCATGCAAGAGGGAAAGAGTCCAATGACTTGATTTATTATTATTTGACCCGCATGATTAAGTTCATTTTATCTTTGTGAACACCTAAGTCCCTTCCCCAAGTTGTTAATTTTCGAGATTCCGTTCAGTCACTTGGCAATGTGAACACAACATGAGGTATGTAGATGACTTTTAAGATCCAGGGAAGCTCCTGACCCCCATGGCCAATCCAATTGTTAAGGAATAATAGCAATCTCATGTGAAGTGTATAATGGATTCTCCAAAGCTTGAAGCAACCAATATTCACGAGTTGCGGCTCACAAATAAGCACATGATAGATGTAAGAGAAAAGCTCACTTCTCCTAGCTTGAGGTTTGATTTGCCACTTACTGTCAACGTGCACTTATGAGTTGTGTAAAAAAGTCCTACATCAGATAATTAGTATATTGTAAAGTAGTCAATACATTTTACATAACAAATTAATTTAAACTTTTAAGTAAAGGTGAATTGAACTAGGTATGTTGACGAGCTCAAATTTAGGCTTTTTCTTAACAATCTCCTTAGGTGAAAGTATTAGACAACGAGAGATCAACACTTTGTCACAACCTAAATTTCGAGAGTTCCACCTACGATTAGGCTAATGGACTATCAAGGCTAAGTTCTCCTAAGCCCACACCAATTCATGACTTGGGTTTAAATATTTAACATACAAAATATTATTAGTTAGGAGTCGTCACTAATTAATTTACGATAGGTCAATTAGACACCAAGTAAAATAACAGGATAATTATTTTACTCCTACGAACTAGAGACTTTGGGTACGGGGACTTGATTACACTAGATTTTCTAATGTCCTTTCAGTACCTATCTCTTTTTATTTTGAAAAAAATATTTTGCAAGCAACTTAAATTAATTTTAATTTATTTCCCTAATATGTGAGGTGATCATGCGGGTACGCAAACCACCAATTTAACACTAAGATAAAGCAATGAATAAATTGCAATATTTACTTCATGGCAATGAAAGTATTTGCAATGTTAGATCAAAATTCACATCGGTAACCCTAGATCTGATTTAATTAGAAAATTGCAAAAAAGAAGTCTATCGATTTCGTCCAATTTATATTAGGAATTAGGTTAGGACAAACCTAATTTAAACTAGAATGTTATCATAATTTCAATCTACCTAAAAAAATATCTAAACTTATAATAAATTAGAAAATATTATCTAGAATTAAATTACGTGCAATTTTATTTTAACATGCAATGACGTGCAAAGAATGCTCTAATTCTAGGTTTTGTTTTGTTTTGTTTTGTTTTGTTTTTTTATTTTATTTATAAAATTCGAAATTAAAATTTTCAAGCAATTAAACATGCAAATTAAATTAATGAAACCAAAATCTAACATCCTAAATTTATGTTTTTGGTATTTTCTATTTCAAAAATTCAGAATAAATAAAATGCTTAGTCTAAATATGAGAATTACTCTAAAGCATGCGATATTCTAATATGAACCTAATCTAACTCAACATATTCCAGGATAAATAAAGCAATCAAGACAAGACAAACACAAAGCCATTCAAAATTATCAAAGATACCATATATCATTCAAATGAAGGAATAATATCTAAATCAAACTTGATTTTCTCGCTAATAAAATCGATAAATTGATCTTAAGCTTTAAATATCAAAATGTCAATTTTATTCCCGCTTAATTAATTATTTCATCTAGAACCTTATAGATGGGGTAAAAAATCCATGTGCGGTTACAAATTAGGTGGTACATTGGAATTTTCAATTATGCATAGAGAAATATTTCAAATATAGAAAACAAGATATAAAAAATAAAATAAAATAAAATAAATCTACCTAATAAAATAAAATAAATCTACCTAATTTGATTTTTCTTTTTCTTTTTTAAACAAGGTTGGTAGCGGGTTTAGAGCTTCGGCGAGGGCACAGCGGCGCGCGGCAAGGAGGCTCGGAACGGAGGTGGCCGACAACGGGGGCATCGCTCTGCGTGGAGTGCGGTGCTCGAGTTTTATTACGGGCGACGGGGCTATCTTGGCTGCGGGAGCGGCGGAGACCGACGAGAGGGCGATCGACAAAGGTAGGTCGGCAAGGCGCAGTGATCGTGGAGACGCGGCGGCCAGGGCTGCGCAAATCGCGGACGGGAGCGGGGCGGCATGGCGGAGGACAAGCGGTGGCGAGGCGGTGATGGCGAGCGGCGACGAATGAGCGGCGAGAGGTGTCGGGTCGTCGCGGCTACAATAAGGGCGACGAGTGATGGTGCTAGTGCGGTGGCGGCGCGAGCTCGCGAGTGAGGCAAAGCGGGGACGTCGGTCGGCCTGGGTCACGGGCATCGGGCGAGGGAGGCTGTGACCAGCTGCGGGTGCGGCGGCATCAACGCTTGGGTGGAAGGCGACAGGATGCTGCAGGCGTCGGCGAGGGCTAAGGCACCGGCGGAGCCGCAAAGGAGCAGCAACGAGCGTCAGCGGCGATGCTGCGCGTTGCAAGCGAGTCCGGTGAGGCGATGGTGGCGAAGGCGGTGCTAGTACGGTGGCCGGCGCAAATTGAAGACGCGGGCGTCGGGTGCGGGTGCCGGGGGAAAAAGACACACGGTGATCCTTTTTTTTTCTCTCTCTCTCTCCTCACCTGTCTATTGGCACGTCTCTCACTCTACACACTTTTCTCTTCTTCAGCACCTTTTTGACTTTTTTCCTTTTCCACGAAACCAAAATTTCTCTTTTTGAATTTCAAACTCCAATAAACAAAACCCAAGGAAGAGCCCCTTTAAAACCTGAGCAAGTCCTTAAACTGCTCATGAAGGTAAAGGTGGAAGAACCGCCACAGTAGGTGACCCTGTACTTGCTTCCCCATCATCTCGGTTGGTTGGTAAAACATAGACCGGGAATTTGGGGGCTTGTTGGCAGGGAAGGTAGACTCTGCGTTTGTGGAAACACAGGCTACGACTTTTCATGGGTAACAAATCCCTGTCCCTCACCTAGCGTGAAACGAGGTGGGTGAAAATCCCACGATCTCACTCTACACACTTTTCTCTTCTTTAGCACCTTTCCGACTTTTTTCCTTTTCCACGAAACCAAAATTTCTCTTTTTGAATTTCGAACTTCAATAAACAAAACCCAAGGAAGAGCCCCTTTTGCCGTACACGCACAACCCTTTTTATAGGGGAGGAATTTGATCTTTGCGGTATATTTTGTTTCCAATTTTATTTGTGCATAATCCCCTGAATATATCATTGAAATATACGCACCTCATGTAATATTTCTTTTTGTATTTTTCAAATATTCCATCCGAAACCTTCTTTTCTACCCAAAAATGTCTTCGGTGTATATTACTTGAATATATGAAAAATCTCATGTCGTATCAACGTTCACCATCGGTCCAATGCAAAAATGAAATAAAATCAATGTTTCTAAACTATTTGTTATGCAATTTTAATTTTATTTTATTTTATTGGTAAAAATTAACCCATTTTTATGCAAAAATTTAAGTGTCAATAGACACCTTGTGCCTGCTTTTTTTTTTTTTTTTTGTATGCCATTTTTTCAATTATCTCTATTCTTATGTCCGGCCAATATGTAGTATATCTAGGGTTTCAAATGGGAGCTACACTGCTAAAATTCTTGGTAAAATGGATAACTTTTTCAGCGGAATGGTTCAGAGATAATAGTGATAGATTGTGAATCTTTTAACTGGAAGAAATACTTGGTTCGGAAAGTTCAAGTCATTTCTTTTCCTTTTTTTTCTTTTTTAGTGTGTGATTTGCTGCTTATGTGTTTGAGATAATATGCGGGCTGAATTCATGAACTCCTTGCTATGCTATCGTCGGTATCACACAAAGTTTAGTTGATGGTTTTTAATCTTTTGAAATGTTTGCTATTTCTAGAATTAGATAATGCGGCTGGGTTTAGGGCGATAAGTTGGTGCATGTGAACCTTTTTTTGGTCACCTCGTGCCAAACCGCGTTTTCTTGTTTCATAGACAGAGTTAGCAAGGTAAACTAATATTTTAAGAGGAAGGAATTTGGAATTTTCGCTTTCGTCCTTGCACAAAAGCGGACAAGGACGGAGTTCAAATGTCTGGGTTTAGGGTCACCGCCCCTTATTTTGAACTGTTTTGGCATGTTATGCAGTAAAAATTCACGTCCATTCAAATTTTGAACTAGTAAGTTATAAAGCTACTAGAGACATTCATTGGCTCACATTGGTTATTTGATATGGGATATCGTTGCTTTAACATCGTTCTAACTAATTGCAAATTCATTCCTAAGTTCCATGATGTTTTAAAAATGTAAAATATTATTGATATCAGTTCTTGTCATACCACGTAGAACAATCGGCGTTGACTAGATCACTGTATCAGCATTTTCAACTAGAATTAATCGGTATGACTAAAATGACAAATCATTAAAAGATTTAGAATTAAATCGAAAAATTATCAAAATGTTTATAACTAAATTGAAATAACTAAAAATTTGGACTGAATTAACCGTTGTATAATAAGTTTATGACTTTTTGAATAATTTTTTTTAGTAATATGACCATAGTATAAGTTAACATTTAGAAAGTGACTAAATAAATTCACCGAAATGCCTTGTCATGTTTTTTCCGTGGAGGGCTACTTTTGACTAAAACATTACTGACAGCACGATGGCACACGACCCGTCTTCTTTCAATTATCACTTTTGCTCGTTCATTGAATTTTCGGCACGAGGACGACCCGTCGTCTTTTCCACCTTCCTGTGCAGGCATCGCCTCAGATGTCGTGTCCACCGAACTTTCACCGCGAGTAGGCAACGACTGTAAGTAAGTGGTTACTGTTCCCGGTCAATGAACTCCCAATTTTCCCGGTTTGCCGACTGGCTCCTCTACACAAATCACAACAATGAAGGAAGAATTGCCAAATTCAGCCAGTGAGCTCTTCTAATCAAAACTTTGTCAGATTTTCTTTGGCATACCCTAAGAAAAAGACGAATCTTTACTTAATACTAGGGGAAAAGCTATTTTCCCACGGCAAGAAAGTGCTCCAAGCACTGCTTTTTCGTTGAAGAGAGGAGACTGCCCTCGCACGAAAACCTTGCTACGCATCCTATAAACTCTGGTAAAATGGAATCCTTACTCGATCTCATTATATCAGAAAGAAGTGCATTAAAAATTAAATTTTAAAGATAAACCCATTATATTTGAAATAAAAGCACTTCTCAGTATCATAGCAATCTAAAGGATTAATTACGCGATTATTGGTACTATATAAGTAAGGAAATAGCTTTTCCAAATTTTGTGGAATTAGAATGCTTAAATCCTTTTGGCTGAAAAAAGTTCTATTGAATTCCTAAACATTATCTTTTTTTTTTTTTTTGATAACCGAGGATGCGGAGCCCCTTATGGGGCCCTAGTAGCGTTTGGTGGCACATTTGGGCCGGCGTCAATACTTCGGGGGAGACTAGCACATGACCCCATCACCATGGCCCCTCACTTACAATGCTAGCAACCGCGGATTTCGAACTCTCGACCTCGGCGATGAGAGAATGACTCTCAACCAACTCAACTACCCACCGGTGGGTACTAAACACTATTTGTTTATACGAACATAAAGCAAAAAATCTGAATCTAGTGCCATTCCTCAAAATATTGGGAAAATATTTAAAAAGTCTTAAACTTTTTGCATTTATGCCAATTTAGTCATAAATCTCTTTTTTTTTTTTTTTTTGGTCAATTTAATTTTAAACATTTTTACTTGGTGCCAATTCGGTTCTTTCGGCTAATTTTGACTAAATTTTGCTAACTAGGCACCAACCAGCTAATGTGGCACAATCGACGCTAACGTGTACTTTTAATAATATTTTAATATTTTTATTTTTTATTTTCTTTTTCTTTTTTTTTTTCTTTTTCCTTCTACTTCTCCTTTCTCCAGCCGATCACCGAACCTTGGTAACTAGCTAGAGGCAATAGCCGGCGAGGTCGAGGTCAACCTCACTAGCCTCTCGAGAAGCCTCAAGAGTCACCGCAAGGCGGCTTCGCACAAGGCAGCAAGGCTTGCCCTCGCCGGCCATGAGAGAGGCTTAACCTTGCCGAGATCCAACGAGGTTCAACCTCGCCCAACCTTTGGTGAGGCCTTGGACACGAGGGTGGCCTCGCGCCAAGGCGGCAAGGCATTGGCCGTGAGGGTCAAGCCTTGCCCAACCTCTAGCAAGGCCTTGGCCGGGAGGGCGGCCTCTCACTGTGTTGGCGAGGCGTTGACCACAAGGGTTGAGCCTCGCCCAACCTCTGGCAAGGTCGAGCATCACCCATAGCCGACAAGAGCGGCGTCACCGCCCTACAAGAGGCCACCCTTGCGGCCACTAGCGAGGCTTCCCAAATGTCAACCCGACCTCATTGGTTGTCGCCTCGGCCAGTCACTAGACCTCGGCGATCGGCGGATGAAGAAGGAGGAGAAAGAAAAAGAAAAAAGAAAATCTTAAATCTAAAATATTAAAATATTATTAAAAGTTGTACATATCAGTGCCAATCGTGCCACGTCAGCCGACCAGCACTCAGTCAGCAAAATCTAGCCAAAATTAGCTGGAAAAAATCGAATTTGCACAAAATGAAAAGGTTTAGGACTAAATTAGCATCAAAAAAAGGTTTATGACTAAATTAGCACAAATGAAAAAGGTTTAGGACTTTTTTAACACTTTTCCCCAAAATATTGATTATTGGCTTCATATACTATTTTCTTTAATGAGTAAGATGGGGTAATAATGTTATCTAAAAGGGGAAATTATCAAAAAAATCCTAATTTTATTGATTTGATATCGATTTAGTCATAAACATTTTACATTGTGCCAATTGAGGTCATCCAATCAATTTTGGCCGAAAATCATTAATATGGAAGCCGACCATCTGACATGGCACAATCAGTGCTAACGTAAATAAATTTTATGATTTTTTTATTTTTTTATTTTTTTTATTACCTCGCCCAAGCCATCACCAACCACAAGTAAGGGCAAAACCTCACCTAATTACGAGGGTTGAGCCATCGCCACTCGCTAGAGGTCACGAGGGCCACCCGAGGGCTTGCCGACCCTCACCTACCCTTTGTGAAAAAAAAAGGAAAAAAAAAAAGAATAAAGAAAAGAAATTTTTTATAAATTTATAAATTTTGTCAATGTCGACGCCGGTCGTGCAAAGCACGGGGACGGTCGTTGTTCATGTTAGGGATTTCCGACCAAAATTAATCGAATTGACTCAATATGCACAAATACAAAATGTTTAGAACTAAATTGATATTGATATTGATATTTAATATTAAATTGATATTGATGTAATAGATTTAGAAATTTATTCGTACTTTCCTCATTATTATATATATATATATATAATCATCGACAAATGATTACCTGCAAGATCACATGACAAAATACTACAGCAGCGCCGTTGAATATTGTAGCAAAAAGGTGGCCGACAAATTATTGTAGAATCACTGTAGCAAAATCACTATTCATTTTATATTGCTCATTACTGTAGCACTTTTTTATTGTTCATCACCCTATAAATAACTATCTCTTCTTCATAGAAAGAACAGTTTCTTTCCACTCGTGTTTTCACTTTGAAGACCTCTCCCTCTCTTCCATCCTTCTACATATATATTTATAGGATCTATGGTGAACAAATATGTTTGTCTATGATCTCCTTCTTGTGCCGATTACATGAATAGTTTGTCAGGCTCCTCATACCAGGTATGTCCCATGATCCACAAGATCGAGTTTGCTTTTCCATGCTGACCACAAACTTTCTTTTTTTGTGCTTCACTTCACATGGCGATAAGCGCTATGAAGCCTTGTTTTCCTCTAATTTCAATCAGTGACTCGTGGGCATCTCACGGCAACTTACTTCTTTTCTCGAATTCTTCTCAGCCCCGGACTCTTATGTCCTTAAGCAAGGATGTAGTGTTGCTTTAGATCACCACCAAAAGCGCTTTTGTCAAGCCTTGCCTTTGTGGTACTTCCTCCAATTCGCGTAAATATGTCTAGCGCACATTCAATGTTCTGCCAAGGGCGAGAGTTCTAAAATAACTGGAACTAATCCCTGCAAAACATATATCTAATTTAAAAGTGTGTCTAAACATATCAAAAAGCATTTACAAGAACAAGATATAAGAATAAATACATAACAGAGGCAAAAAAAAAAGAACAAATAAAAAAAGATAGGTCTATGCTTTGTCTTTGCTTTCAAGTTACATCCCCATATCATGCCCTAGATTAGCAGAGACCGTGAGGAGAATCCTTTGTCTATATGCACTTTTGTACATCCATGCTAATTTTTTTTTTTTTTATTGCCAAAGTGCAGACTCAAAGGTAATGTCTTGCATGAACAATTCATTCATGTTTGATCACTAAACAACTAACGTTCCATGATTGAACATCTAACCTAATTATTGTCATTAAATCCCCATTATTTTTCTTAAGACTTTTGGATTTATCTTCCAAATAAAAGAGAATACTTGCGAATCTAACTTTCAAAAGCACTTTGTGAATTAAAATCGATCTATTGTATTTGACCCTTTTTCTTAATTTCGAAATTGGAATGCACCACCGTTTTGTTATAAAAGAATTCAATAACAAGAGTATGTGCATGTCGTCACATATATGAAGAAAATGCAATAAAATCTTTCAATTTTATACTCAATACATAATATTTTAATTTTGAAATCTTCCTAATTGTGTGGTGGATGTATTTTTTGAAGAATTACTCGCGGTGTGCACCGACAGTTAGAGAAGAAAAAATCTCCAAGTTGTGGTTGTGCAATTAATATTGGAGAAGACCCCGCAAAAGTCTTAATTCTGGAGGAGACCATATTCAAATTTCAAAGTCTACAGATGAACGGCGATACCGCAAGCATAGATATGGGCGATCCTGAATGGGAGCAGAAAATAAACAAATTGAGAGCACTAGAGTCGGTAGAAAGACGACAACGCCAAGTAGAATTCGTAAGTCTTGCACCTGTATACACCGCCGCAAAAGGAGGCGACTTGGACGAGCTCATCAAAGCCCTCGAAAAGTATTCCGCTGAAGAGACGGCCTCTTTATACGACATCATTAGTACAAAGAGCCCATGTGGGAACTCGTTGTTCCACGTCACAGCGAGTATTGAGAATGCCGACATCTTCCATGCACTCCTCGAGGTCGTTGATGACGAGCAGCTCGTCGCCCAGGCAAACAACAGAGGGGACACAGCCCTCCACGTCGCAGCAAGAGCCCGCAGGAACCACATGGCCAAGCGCCTCCTCAAATTCGACAGAATTGTGGACCAATGGAACAATGCGGGAACAGGCCTTTGCATGAAGCTGTGAAAAACGGTGACTATGAGTTGACCAATCGGCTCCTGCATCAAGGCTCAGAATCGGTGAATAAGAAGAACAACGAGGGAAAGTGCCCCCTGTACTTGGCGATTGAGACACACAACTTGGAGATTCTCTCGCTTTTACTGCAAGCGGTGGATGGGAATGAAGTCCTTTCCTCCTGGATTGAAGGCATGTCTCCGGTTCACGAAGCTGTGGTGCATCGAAGGATAGGTCAGTGATTGTACTTACGGTTCACACCTTGGTGAATTTATTAGCCAGTCCATTTATGTGTGTCTACTTTGCATCCATATGAGATCGTCGAACCTATAAATCTTTTTCATAAAACAGCTAACCTTACATTTTTTACTCTTCTTCTAGAATGGTTTGACCTTTTCCTAGACCCTGCATCAATTATAGAAGAGTTCCCATAATTTTTGTGCTTGGACCCGGCAAGACTTACCTTGAAGATTGTCATCACTTTACTTCATCAGTGATAGTCAGTGTAAGCCATTGTAGATACTACACTACTTATAGTATTGTCCAAGGACCTTTTGTAAAACAGGAAGAGGCCCATGTCACGGTTGCCCTTGATTACTCGCGTAAGGTAAATTTTTTAATGGGAGATGAATGTCTCAATGCTTTGAAGCAATCTCTAATGTCTACACTGAAATTATCCCCAAAAAGTTTAGAATTCAGTTATGTATTCCACGTAATATTAAGAAAAATATAATGGATAGAGGGCAAAATTTCCAAAACCTTTGTCATGAGCATGACTTCATTTCCTACTTTCTAACGACGTAGATATGCTGAAAGAGATGTCAAAGAAGAAGAAAGAGCTATTTGATTTAAAAGATGCTAGAGAGGATACGCCCCTCCATCTAGCAGCACAGGAGAATTATGTTGATGGAGTCAAATTCTTGGTCAATGAGTTCACTTCGAGCGCCTTCAAACACAATATAAAGGGCTATTTTCCAATTCACGTTGCATGTTAGAAGGGTCATCTCGAAACAATTAAGGTGCTGCATCAACATTGGCAAGATTGGTTAGACCCAGAAGAGTTGCTTACTTTAAACAAAGAGCAAAATATACTTCATATTGCAGCAAAAAACGGAATGGCCTCCGTAGTGAAGTACATACTTGGTGATCCCAAGCTTGAGAAGCTTATAAATGCAAAAGACAAGTACGGAAATACACCTCTCCATGTAGCCACAATACGATGGCAACTCGAGGTTTTGCTCTCTCTCACCCGGGACAAAAGAGTCAATCTTGGGCTTGTAAACCACAACAACTTCACGGCTCTCGACATTGTAGATGAGGAAATGAGAGAAATCGATGCTCCACTTCACCTGGTAATGATATCGACAAATAAATTAACAAGTTATCTACTTTTGCCTTTCACTATTGTTTTGGTTACTTCCTTTTCGAAGAGATGAAAAATAAAGTTTATTTTGACCCGTTGAACTCCCCCTAAAGTTACCCTGTGGAATTAAGTTTCTAGCGTAAGCTTAGAAAGGTTGCAATTGCAAGTCTGTGTATCGTTTGATAAGGTTTTGTGTTTTTGAATACTAAACCTTTGATTGTGAGTTCATCTTTATGGAAAATGACAGTCTTTTTTTTTCTTTTTTCTGTTACTCCTAACCAGAGGTTAACACGGACAATCTTAATATCTGCCAAAGCACCTAGAAGCAAAGACAAAGCAATTTCACAGACAATAAGCTTTGGCCAGCAGAGAGAGCCTCCAGACATAGATACACTGAAGAGGCGTGCCGAAGTCCGTATCGTTGCGGCAACGCTCATTGTTAGTGTGACATTCACCGCTGGCTTTTCTGTTCCCGGAGGATATAATAGCTCTGAACCAAATGCAGGAATCGCTACATTGTTGAACAAACCGATCTATGACGTCTTTGTGATTTGCAACTCCATTGCCTTGTACAACTCGATAATTGCAGCTGTGATCCTTCTTTGGATGCAAATCGATGATTCACGTGCGACGCCTCATACCCTTAGATATGCAAGGCTACCGCTGCTCATAGCTCTTGTCACAATGTCCGTGACCTATATGGTGGGGGTCTATATGACCATAAGCAAACGCACTTGGATCGCGGTTGTTGCCTTAATCGTTGGAATCACTGCCCTCTTCATTGTATTGATTCTTTACATTGCCTTCTTCATAACACTTGGATACAATTCTCGTCTTTTACAGCTCTTCACCGACTTCATCATTAGAGCTGCTATATTAATTTAAAGGAGCGGGACCAAAGGAGCTTCCCAGAAGTACTACTTTGCAGGAACCAAAATATTAAAAACTCATAGTGACACCGGACTACTGAAAGATGAAGGAAGTAAACACGCTCCTTCCCGTTCTCCTGCTCCATTCTCTGCTCCCTATCCACCCTCTCCACCCCGTTCACCTGCTCCAACCCCTGCACCCTATCCACCCTCTCCACCTGAACGACCCCGTAGACACCCTCCACCCCGTCAACCCTTTCCAGCCGGTCCACCACCGCTCCTTTCTACCGCTTCACCCTTAGGCATACGTCTCCCGTAGAAGCCTATGATTTGAGGTGTGTGATCACTTTTCTTAAAGTGATATTTTCCCCACTACATTGCTCGCAGGATAAGCAAAGTGGCTTCTAGCATACAATTAAACCACCAAATCTTCTAACTGGCTGATGACTCTTCCAACTTCTTGAATTTGGGCTGATTGCACATCCTATTTTTAGCAAATACTAGATTTGGATGTTATGGATGATGAAAAAGTCAGTGATGTGATGCTAATGTAATGATTTTATAATTAGAGTCATTTGAATATATTAAGTTCTGTGATGATAACTAATATTTTAGTTATTTATATGAAACTTTTGGTGCCCATTCTAATCCCCGATTGATGAGAAAGTGATTTTAAGACTATTAAATAATTTAGAGAGATTGATTAACACGAAATTAATGTTCTCAAAATGAATAATCATTGTTTTTTTATAATCACCATATAGGAATTTCATGATTTACTAGTCCCAGTCCCTACTCATTTAAGGAATCAGGTAGTTGATATCAATTTACTACATAGCTCTAAAGATATCTTAAGATTCTCATGCGTATTTCGAACATATATCTAAGATATACGAAATACCTTAATTATTATTAACGTGATTAATATTGGAAAGTCCAAAATATGGCAAATGCGGGGATGATATTTTAGCATCACCGCCCATCTAATGCGCAAACAAAATACTAAAGAAACAGAGCCACGAGCTAAATAAACTTTCAAGTTATGAAAAAATTGCGCTAAGCTCTTAGACCAGATAAAAATTTTCAATTCAGACTCTTGGAGCAAACTATCGAACAGGCGGCGATCTTAATGAGCTAGGCGATTGACAAACAAAAACATCTAGTGATTGGTCAAAAAACAAGGTCAGAGAAGCTAAGATAAGCCTTAACAAAGACGAATCAATGAATCCGAGGCCAGCCGAGAGACAATCGTGCACTGAAACATGCTCGATTCAAATCAAAACAAAGCATGGTAGACAAATACCTTGATGAGGAGTTGTTCTGGTCACGATCGGTTGTTAGGTTGGTAATAGAAGGTCTTGGAAACCACAGCGTCGAAAGTCGGAGTAGAAAATGGTAGAACAAACGAGTCCAACGTACTTCGGGAACATCGACTCAAAAACAGGGGCGAGCGAACAGAGGAGCTCCGGCACGGCTATGAGCGTAATGAACAGCCAGGGGGATGATTGTTATGAATGGACTGGAGATGGAAGAGAGGAATGAAAGTAATAAGTCCCTGAACGGAGATCATCTTGCTCAACTCTCTGTATCTCTTAGTATGTTCTGTTTTCTATGCGTTTGTATGTTGCGCCGCTGGGTCGGGGTCGGCGATGGAGAATGGACAGCAGCTAGCGTTTGTTGGAGGTGGCGCGATTGAGTAGGAATAAAGGTGGAGAAGCTTTCTGGTTGTGGTGTGCCTCCTGAGCGCCCATACTCTGCTTCCCTATATGCGCACGTGCGACGTTCGTCTATGGTATTTGTCTTTGAATATCCGGGGAGAGAGAGAGAGAGAGAGAAGGCTTTCTCTGTTGGGCTCAATTTACCCGGCTAACTGGACTGGGCTGATGGGCTGAAGTCCTGCTTCATGGGCTTGGTTGTGCTTGGTGATATGGTGAGCTCGACGGACCGAGCCCAATGAAGCTGAAGTGGTCGGGTTTTATGGACGGGCTGGAGAGTATTGGGTCGGTCTGTTGGGATTGGTATTTAATAAAGGGTAAAAGCCATAAAAAATCTCAAACTATACCCACTCTGCCTTAATTATCATAATTTTTTTTTTATGATACCAAATATTTCGAACTTGTACCTATGTGACACATTACTCCAAACTTGTACAGTGTGACACATTTATTCTAAGTTTTTATGACACCAAAAATCTCAAACTTATATTTGTGTCACAAAAAAAAAAAAAGGTTTGGGGTAAATGTCTCACATAAGTATAAGTTTAGGATTTTTTATGTTAGCATGAATCAATCGTAAAAGGAAGTGAACAAGTTGAGAAATTTTTTTTTTTTTTTTTTTGCCTTTCTAATTTATCCTTGATATTTTTCTTTTAATTGCAAATTCATTTTTTCTTATTAACAATAAGTTATTTTAAGGAAAAATGCACTAGAAATCCTTTGACTTCTATAAATTGTTCAGGCAAGTCGATGTATTGATGTGTTAGTTCATATCAGCATTTTCTATTTCTATTTTGATGGATGAACCAACTTGAACAAATATATATAATTTTGGGATCTAATTCCACAAAACAAAAGATTAGAGACCTAATTAAATAATTTGAAAAATTTTAAGACTTCAGATGCCTTTTTCCAAGTTTCTAACATAAAAGAGGTTGTAATGTATGGAATAAATCATTTTGATAGTTGGTAGGAAATAGAGATATAATACATTTGATTCAGAACTTGAGTATAAATCACACATCAGATCAGATAGCATACATTGCATTAGCCCTAAGGTGGGTTTTAAACTGAAGTGGGACCCAAACTTCCAATTACATCCCTCATTGATACCCAATGTGAAGCACCATCGGATAGACATAGCGAAAATCAAGGGTTGATTACATGTGGAAGTAAATTCCCTAGTCATCCAGAGACTGAAATCTACGTCAACAGTTGCATCGGTAGCTTGTGCAAACATCACTAAAGGCTTCTCGCAAATTAAAACAATCTTCGTCGAAGGCCGAAGAAGCCAGAGGTTTCCTTGAAGTGCCATCTGATGCACGACCAGAGAAGTTTGCAGCCCTCTCACTCCCGCCTTTAGCACCACGAGCACTTTAAAGTGAAGGTCCCAGATATTTATGGTCAGCAAAACACATCTGTCTATGGGGCAGCTCGAATCAGGAGCAGGATTGTATTCATTCCTATGGACGATAGGCAACGTGCCAATATGTAGCAGCAAAGAATCCTAAAGATAGTACCGCCTTTTTTCCACATAACTCAGCCGTAAGCGCCCTAAAATTGTCGCCCACAACGAGATGTTCCAAGTCCTGATTCAAAAAGCAAGACGCTGATGAGGGTTGTCAAGCCCCGATGATAAGCCCATCTCTTTGACTTGTTCAGACGTTGATATGTCGACCTGGTTTCTTGATGTGTATATCATATTAGAAATTGATTTCTAGAAGAGAAATAGATTTTTCTATTTCTATTTTTGGATGAGTTTCTAAGCAAAAATACGTAGTTGATCACGATATAAAATTTCTTCTTTCTGACAGCGGCTGACAACTAGCAACTGGCGAACAGCTGCCGGTGACGAGGGATGAGCAATCGACTAATAGTAAGGGCAAATAATGAGGAGTTTTTATTCCCCATTTCTATTCTAAAAATAGAAAAGTAAAAAAATTTACTTTTGATTTTTGTTCCAAACTTATTTCTGGAGTATAAGTCTATTCCGGAAATAGAAAAATGAAATTATTTTATCAAACGGATTTCTATTTCAGAAACAAGTCTTGAATAAAAAATAGTTCTGGAACAAAAATAGAATGATTATCATGCACGTCCTTATTTACCTAGGCTACTACTCACCAAATAGTAAGGCTGGATGGTGGGGAGCTCTATGGGAGATTTCCAGTGAATGCTTTTGCATTACAAAATGAAGATGGGGAGATATTCGTCAAATTCGTAGAGTGACACGTGAAGCTATCCTAAAGTTAAGAGTTTTTCTTTCAAAGTTTGTGAGCTTCAAACTTTGGATAGCCTGAGAATGGAAGTCATAAAGCCATAGTGTGAGCTTCCCTCAAGGCTAGCGAGCTTCAGCATAGAGAGAAAAGAGAGTTTGCTCGTATATGAGGGAGAGAAATAAAAGAGTTGAAAATGTGTCCTATAAGCTAGTTTACTCTGAGTGTTTGTGTGTGATGTGAGAAAATTAATAAAATGGTGAGTTGTGGTTTTTAGCTATTTATATACAGCATCTGTAATAGCTGTGCAAAGCAATATTTCTTGTTTGAGTGTTATATTTGTACTACATTTTAGTATAAGTGTGTCTCAAATTGCTAATTACAATTTTCTCGTATCATCACAACCATGATTTTGCACCCAACGAGCGGAAGTATTACTAGAATAAGATTATTAGGGACCGATTCATTGAGGCCAAGTCAAATGGGATGGACATTGGAAAAGTGCATCATGGCACAATCCAACCTTTTGAAGTTGATTGGTTTGGGACCAGACGTACTTTATTTTTATTTTTTTGTCGTTGTCAAGAATAAAACTTGAAGGAGTGTTCAAGCAAACAAGATCCTAGAGGGCTTGAGGAGGTCTAGAGCCCTAGTTACAAGGTAGGGCATTACATTTTTTCGCCTCAACTAACCACTAACCAATCAACAACTTTGTACCTTGTATCCTCGTCACTAGACAAAAATATCTGTTAAGAAAGAGAAAATCAGCTTTAGTTCACTAAGATTTTTCATGTTCCCAGCGAGTCACTAAGCTGTTGCGATCCTCTCAAAAGTAAACGACCAAAAGCGTTGGCTAATGGTTTTCTAAGCTTGAACCTAGCTCAGGCTCAAGCCCATACCAATTCACATCTAGGTTCAAAATATTTAACATGCAAGATCATTTTCGTTTGGGAGCCATCACTAATATATGGAGATATACTTTACTCCTACAAATAAGAGATTAAATGGATTATGAGACTTAACTATACTAGATTACTCTAAGGTTCTTTAGATACCTTAGACTACATTGTTAAATTATCAAAAGATTTTGAATTCAATTGGCAAAATTAAAAAAGTCTAAGACTAAGTTAACAAAAATGTAATCGATTTATGACTTTTTGATAATTTTCTAAGATATTCATTGTCATATTTGTAGCTAGAAAGGACATTTTGCTCAAAACAAAAAATACACATGAATTATATATGAACTATTCATAATTTGAATTATAGATTCTTTCATGATTTGATTTAACTTCATTTGATAGTAGCTTAATAAAGTATTAAATTGAAATCAGTTAAAGAACATTTTGAAAGATATGTCTATAAAATAAATTGGAAATCAAACAAAATAAAAGGAATCTTCTTACTAAACTATTTTCCAACAAAATATATATTTTGCCCTTTTCAGTTTGATTTGGAGGACCGGAGCCAGGGGAGGAGGTGCTTAGATGCTAGTTCATGATGTAGCCAAAGAAGTCGTCTTTTGTTGTTTGACGAACGTGGGCTAGTATAAGGGGTAATGAGGTTGGGAACACCTCTCACCCTTTCCTTGGCTAATTACTTACACTTTTGTTCATGAACATGTAAATATATGTTGTACATAGGTGAAGGACTAGTAAGTAATCCAGGTTGACGTGTGTAAGCTGAATGGTTTTCAACAGGAAAGTTAATGAAGCTCTTCACGATCTTTATATATTTTCTTAATTGGATTGTCTAATGCTAGGTGACAGGACTGCTGCATAGTGATCGTGTATTATGAAAGTTTCTAATCATAAAATATCAATGTTATACATGCTAACCAATTAGGTCAGAATACTACGGTGCGATAATTGAATTAAATAGATCCTGTTATGATGATAATCCATATAGTTTTCGCTTGCACTTAGCATGTGACGCTATTGGGACGTCACAGTAACACATAGGGTCGTTAGGGAATTTATCAAAGCGCCGACTATCCATTGATTTGGGATTCCTGAGTCTGTAACACTTGACCGATGGATAGTGTTTATAGCGCAAGAGGTGTTAGGATTTTTGAAATCTAGAGGTATCAAGATGGTTCATTCGACACCTTATTATGCTCAAGCTAATAGTCAAGCCAAGGCTACGAACAAGATTATTATTAATATTATTAAGAAGCATTTGGAGGAAAACCTGCAAGAATTGAACTCCTTACTATCAATAGTGTTATCGGCGTACCTAACATCGAGAATATCAAGTACTGGAGCTAGCCCATATCTGCTAACATGTGGACAAGAAGCCATCCTCCCATTTAAAATTACAATGCGGTCTCTTAGGGTGAAATTACAGGATAATTCATCAGAGGAAGAATATGATGAGTTAATGTATGCCAATGTCAATGACCTCGATAAAAGTAGAGCTTCAGCATTGGAGAAGTTGGAAGCAAAGGATTGCCAGAGCATACAATAAACACGTGAAGCCTAAGTACTTTGACGTTGGTGACTTAGTTTGGAAGATCATTTTACCCACGAGTGCTAATAATGAAAGATTTAGTTAATGGTCATCAACTTGGGAAGGTCCATACTTAGTGATGTTCTTATTGGAAATGCATACCGATTAATGAAGTTGGGTGGAAAAGAGTTTCAGTGATCTATTAATGGTAAGTTCTTGAAGAAATACTATCAGACTATGTGGGAAATATGAGAGATGGAAGAAAGTAAAAGGCCAGAAAATTTCTAGAACTTCATTTTTATTTACTTTCATTTTTTAATCCCCCTTTTCTTTTCTCACTCTCTCTCTCATTTTTTTCTTTTCTTTCCTTCTTTCGATCTTCAGTCTTCCTTTCTTCCTTCCTTTCAACCTCTGCACTCCTAGCCTTGCCCCCAGTCTAGCTCGTTCAAATTAAGGTGTCGTCAAAAAGCAACCACGAAGTGGCATAGCCATGTCTCCAAGTGGTCGTAGGCTTTCTCAACACACTCATTGGGCTTTCGCAGCTTTTCCATCTCCTTCTCAAGGGCATCTCTCTCTTGTTCCAAGCGTTGGAAAAGGACCAACTATTATCCAAACAGCTCATCAGCCTTCTCGAGCAAGGCATCAATGCTCTTGACGTTGGTGTCCACAGAGGACAAGGACCTGGCTAGCATAGTGTGGCACCCCCGACTCGACTCCGGCTGAGGTCGCCACAGGTGATCTCTCTTACTTACTTGATCTTATATAACTTCACAGTGGTGATACCCTTTGTCTAGGGATTTTTTTTTTTTTTTTTTTTTGAAAGCGGTCCCAGCACAACTTATTAGTGGAAGCATAAACAAGTCTCACCATCTCTCCTCCAATAACCAGAATGCAATGCACACCAACTACGCGCCATAAGAAAAGATAATGCTGATTCACTCTTATTTATATATTTTTCATGATGGACATCAAGGTCGATATAACAAAAAGGCCAAGATTTTAACTATACTCGGCTACCACCCCAAAAAGGACTCGATTCTACATTGAACATGTACCACCCTCCATCAACGAGCGTCGGCTATCTCCAAAAAGTGTTAGCTCCCAATAGCTATACGCACCATCATACCCAATCTGGTGCATCGGGTGATGGCGGCGGTAACATCCCTAACATAACTCCGTCATGTCGGACATGGACAGATAAAAACTCCTGGATGACCGGGCCATCAGCTTGACCCACATCACAAGGACACGGACTTGAACAAAAACTAAACCAGGAGCACCGACACAGACATGCTCAGTACACTCCACATCCACATCAGTAGGTATGCCATAGTAAGTACCGCGTGCAACTGGCAGTAAAGGCATCTTTCTAATCTGAAATGTTATTCCCCAAAAGGGGTGAGTATAACCACTCAACAGTAAAGATCCACCACACTACTCAATGCGTCAAACAGAACAATCAAGAATAAAACACATATCATTCATGCATATCAAGCATACCTCATCTTGCAACCATACATTTCACCATGCCATCATCATCAAGCATTCATGCATACCCATACCATATGTGCATATACCACCATGCACTCATCATCAAGCATTCATGCATACTCATGCCATAGATGCATATACCACCATGCACTCATCATCAAGCATTCATGCATACTCATGCCATATCTGCATATACCACCATGCACTCATCATCAAGCATTCATGCATACTCATGCCATATGTGCATATACCACCGTGCATACTCATGCCATATGTGCATATACCACCGTGCACTCATCATCAAGCATTCATGCATACTCATGCCATATGTGCATATACCACCATGCACTCATCATCAATCGTTCATGCATACTCATGCACACGATACAATCTCAATTTTTATCCTTCCAGGGACTAGTGTTTTCATCCCTCCATTTATCGCTCATATCCATCTTGGCATCACGAGGAACCTCTAGCATACACCTCTGGGCATCTGGCACCCCCACACTCCGGGCATCTCGTATCCCAATTGGCATCACGAGGTAACCCCCAGGCACACACCTCCAAGGCTTCCGGCACCCCCACATTCTGGGCATCTCGAAACTCCCGAGGACATCTAGCACCCCCACATTCTGGGCATCCTGACACTTCCAGGGCATTGTCAGCTCACACCTCTGACAGTCTCGTAATTTTCTCAATTTTATATTCACACATGTATTTCAATTTCAACATGGCATTTGATGCAATAATGTCAAAGATTTCAACCAAATTTTCATGCCATATAACATGCCATACGTCATCACATATGCAGCAAAATTGACCACTCAAAGTATTACATCACAAGGATAATTTCATTTATTTCTCAAAACACAAATCAGAATACATTCTCCTAATTGAAAATTCTAGAAAAATCAGTAAATGGTATTAATAAATTCTGAAAATTTGAAACCTTTTAGAAAAGACCTAAAGGCAAATATCTTATGAATAACTCCATACCAAAAGAATTTCACACAAAACGGTAAGGTCCATACATCACAGTTTTTCAAACTTCCATATTTCAGCTTGCACAGTTCGGGAGTAATTTAAATTAAATACCCAAATGAACTCCAAAAATTCTGAAATTTTGACATGTTATAGAAAAGTCTTAGAGGTAAATAATATCTCATGAAGAAGTCGAAACCCAAATCATTCTAGATTGATAGATATAGATGATTATTTCCCCCTGTTCTCGGTGTCATCTTTTCCAGATTATCATCTTTCAAAAGAAACTTATTTCACCGACCTACATATGTTCATTTCTTATAAATATTTTTAGTATGTTATTCCTCAGAATGTTACCTACAACTTTTTTGAGGACACATGAACAGATTTTAACCGTATGATTTTATAAAAATCATGAAATCATACTGGGTCGAGGTAACGTTTTTCCCAGATCAAGTTTCTTCAAAGAACAACGATTTCACCGACCTATCTTTGTTCATTTCCTTTAAAATTTTGAGATGTTCTACCTCAAGAAGTATACTACAACTTTCATTAAGATATTGAAGTGAGATTTTCAGAAGAAGGTTACTTTACGGACCACGAAATCTCTAAAGGTCATTACAGCGAATTCCAGATCTAATTCCTCCAAAGAAAAATCACTTCCCTAACCAATACTTGTTCGTTTTGCTTCAAATTTTAGTATGTTTTTCTTCAAGGTGTTCTCTACAACTTTCATGAAGATGTTAAAATAAGATTTCAACTAAAAGGTCACATGCAACACACAAACTCACGGACAGTCGGACTGGTCTTTCCGAAATCAGCATGCATGACCAACGAATCTCTCTTCAAAGCTCCGAAATCTCATCCCATCTACCACAACCAAGACTTACCATCTACTACTCATACACACAGCAATGCAAGGGGTAGGTTTAGGACTTCACTTGCCTTAAACTCAAGTACAAACAGCAACAAGAATGGTAGCAAAGCGGCAAATGGAAGGTCTTCTTCTTCTTCCTCTAGCACGCCCGCTTCCTCTCTTTCCCTCTTCCTCTCTCTCGGTCTCTCTTTCCCTCTCGACACTCTCTCTCTCTCTCCCTCTATCAGTTGGTTCCTCTTCACCCATGCGCCTCTCTCCGTTTTGCTTTCTTTCCTTCAAGCATTTGCAATCATTTGATTGCGTGAAGCCGCCCAAGGAAGCCAATGGGGGCAGCCACACTTGGCTCCTCCTCCTTGCCACTTGGCAGCTCACATGCAAAGTTGATGGGCTTCAAATGTTGGGCTGTCTTGGGCCTTCATGGGCCGGTTGACCAAAGGGTTGGCGTGGTCTAGTTGGATGGTCTTTGGGCCTAAAAATCAGCCCATCCTCTCCTATTCCTATTCTATTTAATCCTTATTTAAATTAACACCCAATTTCAACTTTGTAAACTCACAAAACTTTGTAATTTAAATCAATAAAATTTTACTTATAAAGTGCAACACCAAGAATAAGATTTCTATGTCCATTTGCACCTTAGTAAAATCCTTGGTTCACTTGTAGACACATCTCCATCCAAACAATCATCCATTACAATGCTCGACCTTAAATTAATTGAAATTCATTAATTCAATGGCTAATACAAAATCAAACGGCACTTCCATTACCTAATCATGGTTCATGGTACTCCAAAGGTTGTCATGAGATTTTAGGATGCCACACATAGCCTTGTCAATCTCGTGCTCTCATTGCTCACCAAGGGCCAAACCTTTCTTCAACATGAAGGCTCTCTTTTGCCTCTGCAAGTTCAAGACAACCGCGTCAGCATTTTCGATTTCTCCTTTTTTGCTCCAGTTTTTGTGCTCTGCAATGTTGAAGGCAACAATGTCCCCTAAGTTGGATTGGATACTTTTGACACCATGGCTAAAAGTTATCATGTTCATAGTCAATGACGAAAGTGTCACCCTCGAGGAGGTTCCTAAGTGCGGCATAAGTCACGAGGCTCGTCAGCCCCTCAACGGTGCTACGTTTGAAGGTCAGTAGGCCATATGTGAAGCTGAGATAGGAGAGTAGTTCCCTCCAGAGGGTGATGAAGTGGCAGTCATAGTAGGGAGAAGATGAGGAGGAAGAAGAAGATTTTGGCGCCATTTCAACTTAGTAGGGTTGCAGGAGATTTGAAGGTTGAAATGGTGGATGGGAGTCTATTTACCATCGATCACACTATTTATAGGCCGAGTTTAGAATTCGAACATCCATGACCCTTCACGAACCAGTGTGATCGAGGATAAACATGCGTTACTGCAGTGTAGTTGAGAAGGTAGGGATTCATGCATTGTGGGATAATATATTGATACAATGCACATCATTAAGATTATATTGGAAATTGAAATGACATGATGGTTAGCCATTGCGAAAGGTGTTCGTCCATTGAGGTGTTATGATTATTGAAGAATTGAGATGAATGAGGAGTTGGTGATCATTAAATGCGATGGAGACAATCGATTGCAAGTGATTCACGTGAAACTTGGTTTATGATGAAGGATAAGGATGTGAGTACTTTAACAATAGTGACAGGGTGTCAAAGATATTGTGAAGAGTCGAACAATGCCAGAAATGCTAAAATTGTGAAAATAGGGACCAAAGGGACAAAGGAAAAAAAAATACAATAAGCAGGTGCCAAACTAGGAAATTCTATTTACAAAGTAAAGATGAAACATAAATATCATAAAGCCATGAATATGGAAAAGAACATAAGAAGAATTACATTAGGTGTTGCCTCATCCCTAGCACAAAAGTATGGAGCTATACTTCGCTATTGCAATTGGCATCAAAATACTCATCCCTTTTGTTCCCAAGTTCTGAAAATTTAAGTTCCAAGGAAACACAGGCCTCCTCCAAGTCAATGATTAGTTTTGATTGAATTAATAATGCCTACAAGGGAGTATGATGATTCACCTTCAAGATGTTGAAAGTAGGGCGCTATCGAGATGATTCCTCCCTTTTGAAAAAGACACTCTCCTCCAGCTTCTCTATATCCTCTATATACTTTAGCCTTGCCCAATACGACTCTAGAGAGAAACCAAAAGAAAAGGAAAATTCATTGAGAGCAAACTCAAGGGCTCGACACTATCTAGGATAAGGCAGGTTGGTCAAGAAAGTAAAGAGAGTCTTGATCTCACACTCAATGGTTATGTCTTGACATATGATATCATAACCCTTCTTCAATAGGTCATGAAAGCATGCCCATTTAATCTAAGCAAAGTTACAATCCTTAGATGAAATCGGCTCATTAGGTAAGAAGAGAGGTTGTAAGCCAAAATCACTGATGCCTCTTGAAATTTGAACCATATTAATATTATTGACATTGGCTGAGTAGAGAGGTGAATCGGACATAAGCTTGTCCAAGGTCCCTATAGTTTGTCTATTGGACGAGGAAAAACAATCTACATTGAATGGGTGGTTTAGAAAATAAGCAAATGAAAGTAAACAAAAATAAAGAGGTTACCTTCACTGGTTGAATGTCTAGAATTGCTTAGGGCTTGTTGCTCAAATAGTCTTGAAGGTCTTTTGAACGAATGCAATAAACCTAAAGGAAATTGGATCACTTTGGAAAGAACCCCATCAACACAGCAAGGGAACAGTCGGAGCCAATAATCATTCCACCACTCATCGAAGAATGTAGAGCTGTGGGGATAACCCAAAAAGTTGATGAAGCGAAAATACCCAAGGACATTATGGGCAATTTTGTTATAACAAATGATATCAGCTCTATTCTACCCATGGCTAGGGCATGATTTAGAGAAAGGAAAGTTCATTGAATATGCTATCGGCGTAGGAAAACCGTGGGTTAATCCAAATTGTCCTGCACAATAGTGTGGATTATATGTCTCAAAACTCGAGGAAACTTGCGCTCCATAAGAGAAGTTTAGCATTAGGTTGGATGGAGTTAGAATGCTTGACCAAAATAAGCATACATTGGACCGCACAGTCAAAGGGTTGCAAACTTTATCATCAATCCCCAGCTTATAAAAGTCAAAGTCAGTCAGAAACAGTAATGGAATGAGCCAGCATTCAAACGAAAAGAAGCCACTGAGTAGAGGACGAAGTGTTTGATAGAATTTCTAGAGCCCGGATTTGCTTTCGATAGATCATTCATGCGCTTCAGACCAATGGATTAGAATTTGCCCTTTCTTATGAAATAGCTAGGAAAAGTAGACACGCAACCAGCCATGCAAAATCCATAAAAGACTAAAAAGGGGTTCGGAACAAACTCTAGATAACGAAGTTTGTGTATCCGTACGGCCTTGATATAATGCTGCAAGAGTAATGCGTCCTAATCCAATGTCGATGCCTTTCGACAGTGCATAAGTCATGTCAATAAATTCATGGGATACAGTTAGCAAGGAGTAACAAAAGATATATCGACAAAGCCAGCATAGCAAAACAACATGTTCTTCAACTAAGATAAGTCCACTAGTCCTAGCGAAAAGAGACATACACTTATATGTTGATCGTCGAATTCCACGAAAAGAGACAGGCTAGTCAAAGACCATATATCTAACATAGTGAGAGTCACTGGACTGGTTAGAAAGAAAAAGCAATTAGTCGAAAGTGACCAAAAACAGCAGAGGCTACCAATTAGTCCATATTCCAAAGGGTCAATAGAAATACAATAGAACTTCAAACACTCATCAATCTTGGCATCATTCCATGTGCTTGAGACTTTCCTCTTCAGTCTTTTATACCAATTAAAAAATCAATTGTCAAAAGAAAGGTAAGAGCAAACGCGATAATTAGGGGTTAAGTAAGCAAAAGCACATATCGAAGGCTGGTGTATGGGCAGAGTTTCTCCACAATGGTGAGGAAAGCATTCTACAAAGAGAGATGGAGGTGGCAAAAACTTAAGATGAGGACCTAAGGTAATGTAACCAATCCTACTACTTTGGTCCATAAATGTTAAGGAGAGCTTTCCTCGTTCCTCATGAACACGAAGTGCATCAAAGGGTAATGAGTGTGAGGTCGCCTTAACACCTATGGAATTTTGAGAAAAGCTTGCCATTATGTGCAAGCAGAAGTGTTGACAAAAGAATAGGACCATTGGGTATAAAAAGGCTTCAAGAGTAACTAACTTAGCCCACTATCCTATGTTTGAGGGACGTGGATGAGTTCGTGGCATTTGAAGATCCTGCCATAATTTTGTTTGGCATGCAATTGAGGAAGTTATGAATGAAGGCACTGCAAAGTAAAGTTTTAAAGGAAATGTCAATTAAATGATTTCATTTCGAAGACTTTAGGCACAAAAAAGATTTTACATCTTGCTGAAGATTACACATAAGTTGGTCAACACCAAGGTTCTGGTTTAGATATTCATTTACAACACAACAACGTTATGAATTTAACTATTTTCGACGAGCGTAATCTTCTGTCTTCATTCCCTTGAGGACAGCTATAGACTTGCGCAGTCGATCCTCAGTTGAGATCTGCCATTGAGCTTAGTTTCCAACTTCTACTGAATTTCCTCCAATTTTCTTTTAGTCGTCGCCTTCTGCTTTTCAAGAGTATACCCTTCCCTTTCAAGGTCAACAATGTCATTTGTGGTAACTTGTAGAGATTGGTGATCTTTCTTTACTTGCTACTCTACCTCTTTTACTTGAATACGTGGTTGAAAAGAAGTTTCTTCCGGGATGGTCGATGCCGTTAGTCGAGTCTGGTTCTGATGGTAAGTATCGAAAATAGATAAAAATCTACTGTGGAGATCCTCGAGCGCTAACTTAAGGTCGAAGGTAGATGATCACCAATATCATCTTCGTTCAATTCACCCATCAATGACTTGAGCTGAGAAAGGATAGGCTAGCTGTTCGTGATTGTTGATATACCACCACTTGAGAGAAACAGAAATTACATTAGCCTGTCCATCAAATTATTGAGTTTGATCATTTCTAAGGGAACTTCTGGGGTCAAATCATTAGCAGCTAAGACATGAACGGCTTCATCCAGAGCACTGATAGTGCTAGCCATAATAACTGGAGAACTGATAATGGCTTCATTTGCAAACTTCTTTCCAATGGAGTAATATTGGCTGCTAAAGATGCAGTTGATGGTAGAGACTGAGAGATAAACACTCTTGTTGAAGAAAACATCTTCAAAATTTTGGCCTTTGTAATTCATGCGTAGGTCCCTCTAGACATCTACCCAATTCATTTTATGACTTACAGCCATTAGTGACTATTTATGTTCTCGCATGGCCAATAACGCTTAGAAATCCTTAAAAAGATGTTCTAGGTGAATCCCGAGATCTATCCACGATATTGGGTATCGCACCTAACACACATCTAAAATCCACATGCATCGGCATGAATTAAACACCTGGGTAGGCCCTTAAGCCTTATTTCTCATATAGTCAATCAATTGAGTGAACCATTGGTGGATCACTTATTCAATAGGCACACACCAATCACAATCACAAGTATTTCTAATGAATGACATGATTTCATGCATGAGTGGTTCATGTGATGCTTCAAAGGATGAATTTGAAACAACGAGAAAAAGGAAATAAGCTTTTTGAGACAAAATGACGTCTTAGCTATGGAGCACATTTAATTGTCAAGACTAGTTTGGGGCTCGCATAAATGCACCCACACACATTGCAAGCATTTTAAATATGGTCCAAACTGTGTCAATTCCATTGCCAAATCAAGCATTTGAAAGATTTTAAAATATTCAATATCGAAAGTATCACATGTACCAAAAACTATTTCGATATGCAAAAACGACATTTTAAAGCAATCTTGAAGAAAGTACGACCAAAAGATCAATTCATTTATTAAAAACTCTTGACGATGAAATCAGGAAATTTGGAACAATTTTCATGAAGATGATAAACCCTAATTTCACACACAAGCCACCCTAAAAATTTTTGATAGGCAACCACAACAAAGATCTTTAGTAGGATATTTCAGACAAAGCGAGTCAAATTAGCAAAATTGAAAATAACCCATTGATGACTCTTGAGAAAATTACACAACATGCATGACATCAAGACAAACAACTTTCGTGAGGAAGTTTTTGAAATGAGCTGTACAAGCATTTTTAAAAATTCAATGAAACTCATAATTGCATCAGGAATTTTACAAGACAGCAGGACAAATTAACATTGCAACTGAGATTTGTCCTATCAAACAAGCTCCAAAAAATGCAAAACTTCACGACAAGATATTCCAAAGATTGACAAAAAAAGTCTATTGAGGGCCCGACTCAGGAATCCCTATAGAAAAATCACACAAAAATAGCAGAAGACTGACTAAACTGGGGTAAAAACAGGGTTTTGAATTTATTCCTAGGTTTGAAATCTGACCTAAATTGCTAAAAATGGAAAGTGGGACTAATGACAAGCAAATCCCCTGAAACTAATGGAATTTGAAAAGTCTGAACGGGCCCTATGACTTCACAGAATGGCTTGGGTTCAATCAAGGTCAAATTGATGCTCGAAAGTTGAGGTCTGTGAAAGTATGCGCATCGGTCATTAACAAACCAGAACATAATATGCATTTATGAGTTCTAAAATTACCTAAACAATGCACAAGTGGCATGAAATTTGTATATGACGAAGAATTGAATGCAGCAAATGATTTGGATAAACATTTAATCCTAAGTTGGGATGCTAAAGAAGCATACAATCGTCGAAAATGTAAAAATGACAGAACAATAATGGTGTGCTTGATGATTGCAAAATGCAACTAGCCTAATTGAGGCATAATGTTCACATATCTAATGATGCTCAATTAAGACATATCACATATGAACATGAACCCTTGTAGTGCATACTTCAAAAGTCGAAGAGAATGAATGCGAAATTTGGTCTTTTAAGAGAAACTAAAACATATGTTTAAATATGCTTGTGATAAACCTATGATTTCACCTCAACATCACAAAACATGCTTGATTTTGTTTACCTAATAACATGCAAAAAATATTTTAAAAAAAAATCTTGCATATAGAACACATAATGATGAACATTTCTTGTTGAGACATCAAAACCTAATTGAGATCACATGAATCTTAACAAAAATGGCAAAACAGATGCGTGGCATGAAACATCCTAATTGCAGTAGAATCTCGGCACATTTGAACATGCAAATGACATACCAATCGATGAGCGAACTATGCGAATCATACATCCTTGGAATGCAATAAGTTCCATGAAGATTCTAAGGTCATATGAATTCATCTACATGCTCATTTTCACACAAATGCATTTCGGATTGGTGCAGGGCATATTGACCTAGGCTTAGGTTTAGATGATTTTGACTAACTAAAACATCTGCAAAAAATCTAGAAAAAGTACAAAACATACTCAAGACAATTTGGAACAAATCTTGTGAAGAAAAATTTTCCAGAAATCAATCACAAGAATCAGCCCGAAATAGTAAAAACGAAAATCAGAACGAGAAGAGAAGCAAAAATCAACCTAAACTACTACAGAATCGAGTAGATTGCGAGGTGTTTTTCGAGAGTCAAACATTCTTTTTTTTTTTTTTTGGGACGTGCAACCTATCAAATTGAAGGTCTCGGAGTCTACTTCCTAAGTCTAGAAGGAATCAAAATCAAATAAACTCATCTATGACCTCATTTCAGGCCAAATAATGTGTAACCGATGCACGAAACTTGCAGATAGGTACAAATCTCATCCAATCAACCGCAAACTCAACCTCATTCAACTTCAATCACAGAAAATCATCAAACAATCTCATCATCTTTAGATCTAAACACATTATGAGGATCTACACTTGAATCCTCACTCCGATCGGATACGCTGATCTCGCTTGATCGGATTCAAGTTCAAGATTTTTATCTTTTTTTGTGTTTTCTTTGATTTTGATCCTCCATTGAATGAAACGACCATCCCCAAAGCTTGATCAGCACTCCAAAGAACAGATCCAGTCACCATGGACTGCCAAAAGAGGTGGCTAAATCGGCGATTTGGCACTTTTGGCACTGGAAGAGAACTGGTCTTATGGGACCGGTCTTTGATTACCGGAGGAAGATCAAGCCACCAGAACTAATCCGATGGCTGATTGGCTAATCCCTGACCAAGGTGAAGTTAGAGACGCTGCTGAGGGAGGATAGGCGATTGGTTAGCTACCGATCGAGACCACCAGACCGGCGATCAAGCCAGTTAACTCAAAAACCAGCTTGGTCGCCGGTTTCTTCAACCAAAAGAAGATCTATCAATTTGAGTGATGTTCGGAAAAAATATTTGTGGAGAAGTCTCAGAAAATTTTTCCCGCTACTATTTCTGTGAAAATTAAATAGGATAAAATACTAACTGAAAGCAGTAAAGATGAATAATAAATAACACCAGAATTTTAACGTGGAAAACCCTCCAAGGCGAAGGGAAAAACCATGGGACCGTAGTCCACTTCAAACTTCCACTATGATAAATAATGGGATACAACTTCACCCAAAGGTGGATCTCTCTCTGTCTTCAATTTGTGGATCTGAACCTCTCACAAACTGGATAACTCACTCAAAGATAACTCTCTTTCTTGGAAGAAGAAAACTATTTCTTCCACTATGCTCTATGATATTCTTGCTTTTGTGTAACCTCTTCTCTGTTGAGGAGGACTCCTATTCATAGGAGCAAATACAATCCCGAATAGGAATTATACGATACAAAATCACGTAGATTTGTCTCATAATATCTCGTGATTTTCTATATATGAGAATACCACTTTGATTTCTTTTCCAATCTCCATTGATTTTCGGGATGTGAAAATCACATTGATTTATCTCCCCATCTCTTTTGATATTTTTTTCTTTTTCTTTTTCTCCTTTTTTTCTTTTTCTTTTACACACCCACTACTATGTATATTCTACTACAGATATACATAATTGCATTGGCCTCTCCAATTGGGAGTGACCTACTCAACAAGTGGGACAGGCGGCTGTTCGGGGGAGGGGTGGCTTCAACCACCAGAGAATCAAGGAGAGAGGGGAGGACTGCAAGAGGGCTAACCGACGGTTAGTTACTTGCTGGCATGAGGCCGGCGAGCTTGAACCGGTGGGAAGCCGGTTTGGCTAGAGAGAGAGAGAGGTGGGAAGAATTAAAGAGAGAGTTGGTTTTAGAGTGATGAAATTCTATAGAAAAATAAGCCCCCTTTTCAAAATTAGATGGAAAACCCTTTTATACTAGCCTCGAATTGGCTGATGTTGGCCATCGGTTTAATCCGATGATGAAAAAATTGATTTATTGGACAAATTAAGTTTATAAAAGGCTAACCACTCTTAAAATATATCGTATGATTGATTCGATGGGTCTGATTTGCAAAAATTAGAGTCTAAAACGAGAATTACGATTAAGGGCCAAATTAGGGGCAAAATCGTAAATTTTTGAAATTCAGGAATTAATCCGTAAAATCATAAAAAGTAGGGACACAGGGATAAAATTGACGAGGTAATGATCTCGGAACAAGTCGTCGAAGGTCTGGAATTGATCGGTAAAGGACCGAGTCAACCTACCCCATCGACGACCAATTGGACCGATTAGACCGGTACATGTTGATTTGACCAGTTCTTGAATGGTTCTTGACCGGTTCTACCCGATTCCTACTTATTCTAATCCGTGTTGTCCCTGTGGGTCCAAGGATCAAATTGAAGAGAAAACTTGCACGATATGAGGAGAAATTGTCCGATTTTCACCTGATTAAGCCAAATAAACTTTGTGAACGCAATCTATGAGTTTTCTATTGACTTGATTGAATGATTATTGTGAAAAGCAATGGACTTAAACCATGGGTACATTAAATCAAACCTTAAGGGCTAAAATGAGTAATTTTGCAATTCTTTATCAAAAATTACAAATTAGGATAGTTTGTCTTATTTAAAGTGATTTTGAAGTACAATGACAAGACTTAAGCCAAAAAAGAATCAAGATCTAATGAAGTACGGGCACTTGGAGTGCTAAAACTTGCACGGAAAGATACTTAAGTGCCAAAAGTTTGGAAAGTGACACTTAAGTGCCAAAATTAGAGCAAAATGAATCACTTAAGTGCCACTCCGGCCAAAATCCGGCCAAAATGCGGACGTGGTGATTTTCTGGCAAAGGAAGTGCAAAACGATGTTGCTTTGCACACGACGTGGCTAAACAATACAAAAATGATGTTGTTTTGGTGCGACGTTGTAAAAAAATTAATATAAAAATTAATAAAATTAAATTTAAAACTAAACTTACTTAAAACATTTAAAAATAAAATAAAAATATTTAAAAAAATTAAAAATTATATAAAAGAAAGGGCGAGGAGGGCTCGGCCCTCTCATTGCCTACCCCTTTTTTAATAATTTTTTTTTGAAATTTTGAAATTTTAGTTTTTTAAAATTTTTATTTTATTTTTAAATGTTTTAAATAAATTTATTATTTATTTTTTTGGTAAGGAGTTTTTAATTTAATTTAATTAATTTTTATATTAATTTTTTCCACGTCGCACCAAAACGATGACGTTATTGTATTGTCTAGCTATGTCGGCGTGCAAAAACGGCATCGTTTTGCACTTTCTTCGTTGGAAAATCGCCATGTCGGCATTTTGGCCAGATTTTGGTCGAAGTGGCACTTAAGTGATCCATTTTGCTTTGAGTTTGGCACTTAAGTGTCACTTTCAAACTTTTGACACTTAAGTATCCCTCCGTGCCAAGTTTTGGCACTTGGAGTGTACTTTTCTGAGATCTAATACTAAACTTGGACCTAAATTCATGAATTTGTACCATAGTCTTGAATGAATGAATTTAAATTTCCTCAATTAAAACTCAACAGCTCGATTTTCTTGCATTCAAGAGAGTAAAATTCCTCAAATTAGGAAGTACTCATGTGAATTTCTCAAAACGAATCAAGGATTTGCACTTATCTTAAGAAAATGAATGGAAAACAATCGTGCCTTTGTAAATCATGAATAACCGATTTTGACCCCCAATTAGGGCTTAAAATGGCAACTCGCCTTTCAACAAGGCAATTCTCGAAACTAAGTGAACGAGTGGGTAAAAAATAGTCTCTAGATCAAATGTCGTAAAAAAGGAACTACACTTAATTATGATTGCAATAAAAGTAATTTTATTTTGGTCGGTTTAGAACCTAAAATCGAAAAAAAATAGAAAACAAGGTACTTAATCAAATTTCATAAAAATTTTCACACACAAATCAAATTGACACATTTTGAGGATTTTCTTATTTTTCCATTTTTTGGTCAAAGGTTTGACTAAAAGTCAACCATTTAGTTAACTTTTTCTAAAAGATTGATTTTTGGGTCAAATATTTGAATTTTGAAAAATCAATTTAAGAAAAGTGAAATTAAGGCTAATGGACATCTTTTTGGGTGAAAAACAAACTTTTGAACTAGGGTTGACTTTTAGTTAAAGAGTTGACCAAAAGTCAACCCGAAAGTCAACCATTTCGCTTTTCGGGTTTTTCTTGAAAATGAATAAGAAATTACTTAGAAAGCGACAAAGGCGACAAAGCAAAAGAAATGAATGAAGAACGACACTTTTTTTTTTATTATTATAGAGAAATAGGCTTTGTCGTGATCGGAAACCCAAATCTTGGTTTTGTTTTTTTTTTTTTTTTTTTACCTTTCTATATTCGTCAACTAAAAATCAAGTGTCAATAACTGTCTCTCTTTGAATCGGAGTTCAAAGAGGTTCCACTCAAAGACAAATTGATACCTGCAATTTTTAGTCAACTCCATTTCAGAAAAAGAAAATGATATTGGAAAATAACATTTGGTTAGGAGCATATCGGATGCTTACCGTTGTTCATTTGGTATTTTTGACTCATGCTTGGGACTTTTCTTTCCATCTCTCTCATAGAATGAAATGAAGGACATAAGATTGTTAAGGAAGGGGAATGGTTTAATGACGACCACTAACCTAAAAACAAGGTTAAAGGATAACCCAGAACCCAAAATCAAGGTTTGTGAGAATAACCTAGAACCTAAAGTCAAGGTTTATGAGGATAACTTGAAATTGAAGAGACTAAATATAAGGTTTACCAAGAACCTAAAGGACAAGTTTTGAGATTTATTAGGAACCAAAGGGATATGGTTTAGGCTAACTACAAATCGGAGACAAAGGGTATGGTTTAGGACCAAATACCAAAGGTAAAAGGTTTACGTTGACAAAAAAACCTAAGACAAAAGTATGGTTTAGGCTAACTATAAACCTATTCACTAAGGAACATATATTTTGAAAAAGAATTCGAGATTGCTCAAAGGATAATCTTAGGAAATCATTCAAACATGTCCTAGTAAATGAAATCAATCACCAAATTCCTTTGAAGAGGATTTTAACAAAATGAAGTTTGATTAACCATCTAAGGGTTAAATCAAATACACCAAACTAAAAATAACCTAATCAAGAAGGTCATTCTCAATGGCTCTCAAAAAAGGTTTTTTTATTTTTTTATTTCCATCCTTTGATATGGGAAAGCTATTCAATTCTCACTAGACGGGTCTCACATAACCTATGTCTAGGATTTTCGAAATCGTTCATAGTGAATACAAATTCATTGATCCAAAAAGGTATCCTGAAAGGACCGTAATATAGGCTTGGTCATGAGCACAAAGGATACTCACTTTGATGCCAAGAAAAGAATATTCAATCAATAACTTTATCGGATTTACAAGTCAAGAACCTTGAAGATAAGATAAGATAGGATTATTAGCATTACTTCTAGTGGTAGCTCCTATGTGAAATTCTTAAATCGACTCAAACCATCCCAATCGGAAGAGATTTCGGATAAGGGTTGTAATGTTGGTTTGGGTGAAGCTTGAAAGGCGTGAAATTTTTGGATATAAAATGTATAAAGTGAGTGATTATCTTGGCATCATTACTATCATAAAACTTTTTGTAAGTCGACTCTTGAAATTCAACCTATTTTGAGAGTCCTTTTGACTATTTTGTTTTGATACATGAGAGTTTCGCTTTCTGTTCTAATGACATTGCTTGCAATACAAGCTTTGCAAAGCATTTGTTTTTTCTTATGCATGGTCTTTTGTATGACCATTGATCTTGTCGCGACCTGATCTCACCCCCAATCCTTCATCACAAGTAGAGGAAAAGGAAAGGTCGAGTTTAGGGGTACTTGATCACGAGAGTTCCTTCATGGCTTGCACTCCAAAAGACATCATTTTCTTGCTTTTCGGGTCAAGCCTCTCGTGAGTTCCCTTCATGAGATCGCGAGCTCTTCCAAGCTTGTATCCCATGTGATAGTGGAGTGTCGTGATCCATAGCCACATGGGCAACACACCTTAGGAGAAGAGGTCGGGTGTGGATATTGGATTTAAGGGTACCTTTACCATGATAGCCCTCTCGATAGTACACTTCGCCCTTAAGGATGGCATCACTTCATCCTTTGGGATACTACCACATCGAGTATGCTAAATCGTGGTGAGTCTTACCAAGACCCATACCCCTTGCGACGACTTCATTTATTTGGTCTAGTTGTTTAGGACAACCTAAAAATAAGATGGGAGTTGCCACTAGCCTTGCTTTTTAGGGATTGGCTAGAAACCCAATCTAGGGTCGGGAGTTGTCACGCCCCGACCCTCCGAGCACGCGCTCATCCCTGCTTGGTCGATATAATAGCGATGTCCTAAGACGCATCGCCGACCCATTCAATTAATATACGCATGCGGAAGCATATAAATAATCCTTAGACAACAATTTAATGGGATAGAATAGTAGGGCCTCAATTTTTCAAACCAAAACAAATCTTTTTATAAACAACCAGGTTTATTTACAAGACCAGACTATTTACAAAAAGGTCGGCTCCTTCCAAAAGAAACAGTTCTATGATCTACTAGTCAGATCCGTTGCCGATTCTGGTTTATCCACCTTTCCAAACTCTAGGGCTTCTGGTCCTCCACCAACATCATCTAAGGACCTGAAAATGGTTATACAATAACCAGTGAGATAACATCTTATCAAGTTCTACTCCCTAAGACCCGATTAGGAAGCCAATACACTCTAGAGGCTGCCTAAGCACAACATGAGTCAGAGGGCTTACCTTGGCCCCAGTTTCCTTCCTGCAAGTCAGTTCAACTAATAGATACTGATAATCATATCAATTCACAGCTTCAGATCAAATCATTGATCAATCAACCTAGTTGATTACCTGTCAAGCAGACCATTCCCCGGTCATTCTAGCAATTACTATCCATTCTCACATTGATATATCTAATCACCGAGCCCACATGCATTCTCTGTGATGACATACTTAGTCATTGAGCCCACGTGCATTCTCCAAGGTGATATATCTAGTCACCGAGCCTACGTGCATTCTCCGAGGTGATATTCCTAGTCACCGAGCCCACGTGCATTCTTCGAGGCGACATAATGAATCATCAAGTCAATATAATACCATGTCTTTCTCCGAGACGACATCCTTAGTTATCGAGCCAACATACTATAACGCCTTTCTCTAAGATGACATCCTTAGTCATCGAGCCAGCTTGACAAATTGCATAATCAATTTCCCATTTAATTACCAAAATTATACATCTTTGAAATAAAATACCATCCACAAAATTTCACTCAATTTGCACAATTAGGTACTCAATTAAATAAACAGAGATCACCACTACGATCAGCATGAAACTTATGTCGTAAATTTGTCATAGCCTAATTTTCGAAAAATAAATAAATAATTAAATAATTACAAAAATATTAAAGAAATAGCAATAAATCCAATTTAGGCCCGTAATGCCTAATTGGACACCAAATTGGACTCGGAAAATTTTTGAGATTTGTTCAATAAATACTAGAACCCATTTCCTTGCTAACTACACTAACCAATTGCCTAACATGCATTGATAATTCTCTAATTTAATTACTCTAATCTAATCTATCCACCTAATCGCACTTAATTAAATCTAATCAAGCCCTTAGCATTATTAACCAACTAATAAGAGATTAGTGAGAAAAACTCATTTGTGCAAAGCGAAGACCAGAACACCGTGACGGCAATGCGACAGCGGCCGAATTCTGAATCTTCGGCAGCGTCGACGGATACTCGGACTAGGCCCAAAGGCCTTGCAAGCCCATAGCAAAAAGCTGAGCTTGGACCTGCTTCTTGGGCTTGGGAGTTGCTGAATTGGGCTTGGCTTCGCGAGCTTGGGCTGAATTGGGCTGCTTTGTAATTTTGTGGGCTTCAAATAGCCCAAATCTTTGGGCTTGAAGATTTTGTTGGGTTGGATCTTTGGGTCGAAATTGCTGGATCCACTAGGCTGCTAGGCTGAGATGAAGCAGCAAGGGCTGCTGTTGGGCCAAGACACGCGGACGTCATTGCTGCTGAAAGGAGAAGACGTGGATTGGCGCTCATGTGGGCTTCGTGGGCCTGTCTTCGGTGGATATGGACGAGCGGGCATCAACTTCAGTTGATTAAGGAGATGTGTGGACTGAAGCTCGGTGGTGGAGGCGTTGTAGTGGACCAAAGACTTTGGGTTGAAGCAACGTGTGGGCGGAGGCAGCTGCTGGAATTTCGGTGGAACTCGTGGGTTGAGGAGATGCGTGGATTAACAAGGCTGGCGAAGGAAACAATAGCTTCGTGCATTGTTGTAGGCGCGTGAGGCGGTGGAGAAGCGAATGAGGAAGCGGTTGGTGCACACTAGTTGTGCAAGGGTCAACAACCCGGCCGAGGGATAGCAAGGTTGATTGGAAGACATGGCGGTGGTTGGCAGCTCGGTGGAGAAGGAGACGCGGCATGAAGGCAACGGTTGCAAGGGTCTTCGGTGGGCTGCTCGGTCTTCACTTGGGACATCGCGGATAGAGGAAAATGAAAAGGAAAACAGGAATGAATGAAGACGGGGCCGAAGAAATGAAAGGATGAGGCAGCAACGAAGGTAGCTGGGTGAACGTGTTCCACAAGCTTGGAGGGGCTTAAAGTCAAACAATTTTATCTCTTCAATTCAATGCCTTGTCCCTTATTTCTTTCCAACAATATAAGTCCATAATAAATCAATTTTGATGCAAATAATGCACCCCCAACCAAAGCTCCGAATTTCATCACATAAACTTCAATTTCTTCTCCGATTCTCTAAGTCGAGGTCCAATTTTGCCAGGGAAAAGCGCATACCATTTTCTATAAGCCCTTGACACTCAAAGGCTTGACTTGAAAGTCAAAATTTCCTTTAATTTGGCCCGTCCAAATTTCTGTTATTTTTCTGCAACGTTAGAATCGATTTTCCATAAAAATCGCAAAATCTCTGAAAATTCTTTGGAGGATGAGTCGACATTCTTAAAATAAATCGTGACACCATAGAACTTTCAATTTCTGAAATCGGGTTCAAATTCGTGGTTAATTTCAATCTAGTGCGCTTTTAGTGTGACCTAGTCTACCGGGTAGTTTTCAGGAATTTTTAGTGCAATTGACTCATGATCGATTTTTTTTTTAGCCATAATAAACCCACTCGACTCATTGGTAACTCTCGGTTGTTGTGAAAATCTTGAGGATTCAAATATGAACACAAGATACCAAAACGATAGAAAAATCAATCTAGTGCCGGTCGACGAGAATTTTCCAATGTAGTGGTGTCACCCATGATTAGCCACACATCTCATTCGAATAGTCCTATCTCTAATCTCAAATCGATTTTTAACTGTGCTATAATGGCCTCTAAAGATGAGCACGGTCGAGAAACCGATTCTTGGTCAAATTCTCAGGTCTATCGCATTAAAATTTCTTAATGGCTTCATTGGATAGTCTAGTTATCTCAAGAGTGACAATTTCAGAGAAAAGCACTATAGTCGGGTCGATGAAAAGCCTAACTTATCCGATTGAAATCAGAATATAAATTTTCAGGATGTCGGAGGAGTGGTCCTTCAATTTCTACGCAACAAATACCTAAGTTCAAGGACTTGGGTTATACCAATATTTATATTAGCGCACTTTCGGTATCTAAACATTATGTTGTGTTTATCTAATGTGTCCATATATTTCTTTTTACATTTTCACGATCATTAGTCCTAAACTAGGCGATCATGCGTAGTTGATTATTTTCATACTATTTTACTTCTAGAAAACGAGAAAAAAAAAAGCAATTAATGGAATTAAAATTACAAGACAGTAAATAAACAATCAACAAAAGCAATAAATCTGCAATGTAATCTTAGAAAATATAAATGAGAAACACAATTAGAAATGATAAGAAGAAGAAAGGACCCACAACTCATCGAACTTTATACGAGACGATGAAAATTCGGGACATATGTTGGGGAAATGAATACTAGATGATTATGGTTAGAATGGACATCAACCTCCACCATCTTCATTTCTCTCCTCCTTCAGCCTAATCTAGATCTAGTCTAGGAAATCTATAACCAGATACATACAATGGAAAGAAACAAACATACACATCAAAACAATAAAAAACACAACATCATGCCAAAATCAATTTTTCGAAAGAAATTCAATACAAAAAGAAGATTTAGGCCTCGGGATCGGCCTTTGAAATTCATGCGTAGGTCCCTCTACGATACTTACCCGATTAATTTTATGAGTCTTGCTTTTACTAAACACACTACTTTTTCATACCCCTTAATTTTCACTCTTTTTTGAGTATCTTGGACTCTTGAGTGGTTTTACAAATGTGATCAACATTCTCCATTTTTGTTGGTAAATCACATGCTTTTCCCTAGTGTCAAGAGATAATCGCCACTTAGGGTTTCAAAAAGAATTGCATAAGGCTTTAATTGGCTAAGCAAAGAGTAATTGTATTTGGGTAGTGAACTAAATGCTCTTCGTCACTTCATAATGCTTCAAGCTTCCATAAGAATTCACCTAAAGTTGTCACAAGAAAATTGATGCAAGTAAATGTTGAAAATGCTAGTATTATCACCTAGAAGGGGGTGAATATGTGTAAAAATAAATTAAGCTAATAAAGCAGTAAAAGTTATTTTCTTCAAACAAAGTCTGATTGACACTAGACTTCTTATATAAATTCAGACTCTAATAAGATGTTTTAGAAATTAGAAAAACTCATAAAAATATTGCGACAACAAATCAAGAGAGTTAAAGGAAGAGAAAATTGGACACAAGATTTATAGTGGTTCAACTTAGATCAAGTTTACGTCCACTCCCCACGTTGATGGCCTTTTGGCTTAATTCCATTAAGAAATCAACATAGAAATACAACGAATTGAGTACGATCACTTAGTGAAGAATTTCCTTTTCTCTCACTAAGTCACTTCTTTGTGTTTTTCTCTCTTGAATATAACTTGTGAGCACTATCGATGAAGAACAAGTGATTGGAAAGGCCTCAAACTTTGGAATTTTAATTCTCACGCACTATCTCAAATGCACTGAATGACCTCCTTAAATACTCCTCTACATCTTTCTAACCATTGGCACTTTCTAGAGGAATTTCTTCCAGTCAACCCGCTAGACAGAATCGATTAAGGAAATCTTATAGCCATTTGAAGATTGATGTGAAAATCCAATGATTCTGGTCACTCATACAATCGGAATCTAGGTTTCCATAAGTAAATGCTTCCTAAAAGGAACTTGCCTTCGAAATTGATTTTCCGCCATAAAACTAGATATTAAGGATAAATCTTGCACATACTAAATCCTCGTTAAAAGATCAATAATCTTGAGTCGATTATATCTGTTCTTGTCTTGAGATCGGTTTGAATCTCGTCGAGTGGGAAAGACTTCGAAGTAAAATAGACTTTGACAACATTCCACGATATAACATAGAAGTCTAGTATCCTTGAGTAAGAGTAAGAATAAGAGAAGAAAAGTTTTGTCAACTTCAAAACCTTATAGGAGTTTTCTCAACAAAGGTAATAAAGTTTTTCTTGATCTTTTGCTCCATAGCTTTCAACCAAGACCTTTTATCTTGCCCTAGTGTGGGGTTGTTATTGATAGGGTTATTTTGGAAATGCTCCATATTTGACTCAAAGTGACTTGTAAGGGATGTGAATAGTGTTTGGGACTAAGAGAGAAATGTCTTTGTCATTTCAATCTGTATATCCACTATGAATGAATCCTATGCTATAGGATAAGATTCGTTTCACTCAATTATCTTAAAGTATATCTAAGGACGTGTTTGGTCAAAGGGTTGCCTCTCATCATCTTAGGCAATACCATTTGACATATTTAACAACCCTTTTCTAGCTTTTCAAAATATCAATTGGATAAATTCCTCTTTGTGTGGAATTAAGATATGAAGAATATTTTTCAAAAGATGCCATGCCCCGATTCTTGAGCGTGTACCCATCCCTCGATGGTCGATAAAATTTGCGACATTCCAAGACGCGTCACCGACCCATTCATTTTATTGCACATGTGGAGCGAATTAAACACCAATAACAACAAACAACATGAGATAGGAAAGCAGGACAATCAAATCAAACCAAGCACCTTTATACACAAGCTGAGTTTATAAACAAAGGTCTACAAAAGATCGGCTTTCAAAAAGGAACTGTCCTACGACCTACTAGTCGGACATGTTCACCAATCCTTTAGACTCCACCAACTCAGGGGGCACTGGGTCCTCTACAGCTCCATTAGGAGGGTTAGTTGCACCCTCGCCAAAAGCAGCGTCGACAACCACCGCGGGAATCTCAAAACCTTGGAGGGGACCCACTTTGTATCCATTGAGTCCATGGTGGAACCACACCCTGAATTGATGAGGTACCCTCTCGGGTAGGCACTCGTCGACCCAGACGATGGTCACGATCAACTCATAAACCCAATGACTACCGGGGATTGGACATCTATTCCCTACTCAGTAATAGCTCACAGCTGTCCAAAACGTTCTGAAGGAACTTCCATCTAAGGACTTCAAAATATTGAGCCCACGACGAGGTGAGACAATGTCTCAGCAAGTTCATCCCCTAAACTCCGACTAGGAAGGAAATACACCTAGGGCGTCCTAACCACACAGCCACACAATCATAGAGACTTACCTCGTCTCGAGATTCTTCCCTGCATGTCAGCACACAGTTTATCTACCTAACCATATGCGGAAATCAAACTCAAACAATTGGAATGCCATCACTTTCATCTCAATAAATACAAGGGGTCCCGGTTATAGGGCAAAATCGTTATGACACGTCCCATTACGTGCCACGCAATTCTGTCCCATAACCCGGTGCATGCCACGCAATTGTTAATCACGGCCACACACAGGCATGGCCTACTCGAAGTTCGACGGTCTTCTGGCATAGCTAGGCATTATCTCGACCCACCAAGCATGGCAACGTCACTACGTCGACGACATTCCACAAGGGAGCATCGGTCTAGCTTCTATTGCGACCGGCATTCATTGGTAGGGCATCCCATATAAGGGCACGTCCATCGAACTCATTTTGGGGATGGGTTCTCTTAACCAACACACGACCATTCAATCTCGGCCTAGGACACCGTGCATTGCACTCAAATGCCTCAATTAAAATAGTGAACTTGGCCTATTTTCTTTGTATTAAAAATACACGGTAAAATAATCGTGTGTGGGTACACAATCAATTTGAACTCGAAAAAATGATGCTCTTCCTTTTTAAAATCCCACGATTTGATCCAGTCTATAAAATCATTTTTTGGTGTTGAAACCCGACACTTGGGATTTTTTGATTAAATATTGAAATTTCACAATTTTGGAATAAATAACCAAAATTCCAATCACCACTCAATTTACACAAATTAACACTAAATTAAATAAACCAAGCACACCATTGCCATCAGCACGAAATTCTGGTCACTAGCTATTCCGGTATAATTTCTGGAAAATATTAAATAATTAAATAACTACCAAAATTAATTAAATAATTCAATTTAAATGCAATAAATAGCAACTTAGGCCGGAATCGCTAATCTAAGCACCTAAATGGGCCTAGAAAATTTATGAACCTATCTAGATAAATAGTATGACTACTTTAATCCCTAATCTATCCATTCTAACCACCTAACATGCACAAATGGATAATTAAATCACTAATCCATTATAACTAACTACCTAAACCTTAATTAGTCTAAACTAATTATCCATTAAGTGTCATTAACTCCCTAAATAGAGTTTAGCAAGTAAACTCACCGGTTTAGTGTTCCGATGAGTTCACGGCGATGGCGATGCGAGGCGGGTGACAAACAAGCTGTGGCGACACCAACGGAGGACCGAGTGGGCATGAAAATAGGCCTTGAAGGCTCATGGCCCTTGCTGGCTTCGACCATTGACCTTGGGTAGAAGGGGTTGCTTGAGCGGTGAAAGCGGCAAGGAGGGCGGCGATGGTTGTAGCGGCTCGGGTGGGTGATGGCGGCGGTTTTGGTGGCCTAAAAGTCTTGACGGTGGGCTAAGGCGACTTGTGGACGGCGGTTGGGCGCAACGGAGGCGGGGCCGAGTGGGACGACACGTGCGCAGGCACTTGCAAGTGGCTCTAGCAGGCGTGCGGTGGTTCTGGCAGCTCAGGAGGCTATCGACGATGAAGGGGGAAGCTTGACTTAGTTCCTTTGGTTCTCTAAGCTTTCAAATTGCCACAACAATGGGGAAAGGAGCCATTTGAAGGAAGAAGAAGCTGCTTAAGATGGAGGGGACCACACAAATATCCAAAACACTTGAGTTTTTGCCCCCACCACCCCTTGGTTGTCATCCTCAACCATTTGCAGCTTTCAAGCTTCCCAAATAAGCTTCCCAATGGGTCCAAAATGTTGTCTCCCCCATGGCTTACGAATTTGGACCATTGGCCATCAAATTGGATTCAATTCCCCTTCAATTCTCCTCCCATTGAACTCAATTCAGTCCTTATAAAATGAACCAATGTGCCATCATCCGTCTCATGGTTTTCCTCATCAATTGATCCAACTTGAATCCTAAAAATGCGACAAAAAACGGTCCCTTGAATTTTCCTATCCAAAACAGCCCTACTTTGAATTTTTGCCAAAAATCTCGATTTGCAGAAAATTCTTTGGAAGGTGGGTTGATGTTCCTAAAATGAATCGTGATACGATAAAACTTTCAATTTTAAAATCGGGTTTAAATTTGCAGTTAATTTCAATCTGGCGTGATTTTAGCGTGACCTAATCTATCGGGTAGCTTTTAGGAATTTTTAGTACAATTGACTCGTGGCCGATTATTTTCAAGCCACATTGTGCATCTTCTACACATTGACAACTCTAAATTGTTGTAAAAATATTGAGGTTTCAAATATGGGCACAAGGTACGAAATGACAAAAAAATTGGTCTAGTACCGTTTTCGACAGAAATTTTGTAATTAGTTGGAATCACCCACACACTAATCACATACCTCTATTGAATTGACCTATTTCCAGTTTCTGATCGATTTTGACGGTGCTGTAATGACCCTTGCAAATTAGCACGATTGAGCAATCGATTCTTGGTCGAATTCTCAAGTCTATTGCGTTTAGATTCCTTAACGGCTTCACCTGATAGACTAGTTATCTAGTGAGTGGCCAACTCAGAGAAAAGAACTATAGGCGTGTTGATGAAAATCCCAACTTATTCAATTGAAAACAGAACATCAAAATCGGGAGGTCACAAAAGATAAGTTCCATTGACTCTTCTGAGGAAGATTTTAGAAATAAAGTTGAAAAATTTTGGACAACACAGGTTTCATTTGCTAAAGAGGGGTTCACTACTTAAGTGTTCTAACTGATTGGACCTTTCTTGAGTTTTAAGGAAGGTAGTCAAACTTTGGAGTTTTGTTTTCTTAAGGTCAGTCTCGTAAGGATTGATGAAGTCCTCCTTGGAATTTCTGTGGTACCTACATCATGAATAAACATGTAAATATGCTTTGTATGTATGAGATGAATGATACATATATCGTAAGTGGCTTGGATTCAATCCAAAAGCAACTCGAAGGCCTTTCACTTTATTCATGGATAATCCTTCTTGATGGCATTAGCATTTATAGGTTTTGGTAACTTTCGGCCATCCATTTCCATAAAAATGAGCACTCCACCAAGTAGTGCATTCTTTACAACCTATGGACCTTTGTAGTTTGGTGTGAATTTCCCATGAGGGTTTGGAATGATGGGTAGGACCTTCCTCAAGACGAGATCATTGATCTCAAGATGTCTTGGTTGGACCTTATGGTTGAATGACTTGGATACTCGTCTTTGGTAGCTTTGTCCATAACATGGGGCCTTGACCCTTTTTTCATCAATCATGTTCAATTGTTCAAACCTCTGTTGAATCCATTTAGTTTTGGAAAGCTTAACTTGTGAAAGTAGCCTTGATGAATTAAGATGTAAAGAATGGTGTTGGCCCAATTGAAGTGCGAATTGAAGTTTAGTAAGCCATCAAAGTGTGTGGTGACTGATTATACTAGTCATGATGGTTTCAGCTGTCTTGGCCAAAATCTTCTGAATATTCTTGTTCTCTGCCTCCATAGCTCCATTCATTTGTGGATGGTAAGGAAAATAATTCAAGTGATGAATATGAAATTCCTTTAGTAATTCATTCACAATCTTTTTATTTAGGTTTGATCCATTATTGGTAATGATCGCCTCAAGAACTCCATATCAAGCAATGAGATCACGACAAATAAATTTTCCATGCTTTTTGCAGTGACATGGGTGGCTTCAATCCATTTGGTGAAGTAACCAATGGCCATTAGGATAAAGCAATGTCCATTTGATGCCTTAGGATTAATTGGTCCGATGATGTCGATGCCCCACATTGAAAAAGGTCACATGTTAGACATTTGATACAACTCATTAGGAGGAGCATTGATTTTGTCTCCATAGACTTGACATTAGTGACAACATCATACATATTGAATGCAATCAGCTTCCATGGTAAACTAGTAGTAACCTAACCTCATGGTGAATGTAGCATTCCTTATTACGAGATTGCCATTCATGTGAGTATCGCATTTGCCTTCATGTATCTCTTTCATTAACAATTTGGCTTCTTGTGCATCAATGCATTTCAGCAAGACTAAATCGAAAGACCTCTTGTAAAGGGCTCCTCCACGAGGAAGAATTTGGATGCCAACTCCATCGAGTACGTTTGATCATTGGCTTGGCTCCTTTGGAGAAATCTACCTTCTCGAGGGTAATTCATGATATCGTAATACTATGGTTGACCATCTGACTCCTCTTCAATCACCATGCAATAAACTGACTTCCTCAGGATATTAATTTCTAGGGGATCAATTCTCAAGCCATCAGTTACTTGTAACATTAATGATAAGGTCACCAAAGTATCAGCAATTTGATTTTGCAATCTGGATAGTAATCAAAAGAGATTTCATCAAACTCCTTGACCAGGTCTTTGAGATACTCATGGCAAGTTATTGGCTCCACATCTCATGTTTGCCATTCACCTTCCATCTGAAGGATGATGAGTGCAAAATTGCCATAGACCGGGAGTCTTTTGACTTTCATATTGATAGCCAACTGTAAACCAATGATACATGCTTTATATTTAGAGATGTTGTTGGTGCAAGGAAATATCAACTTTGTAGCTATTAGATAGTATTAGCCAACAAGGGATATTAGAACTGCACTGAGTGATAGAATCGAAAGGTCAACAGCACCATCAAAATATATAGTCCACTTGTCATGCGAAACCAAGTGAATTCGTTCCTTAGCTTCATCCCAATCATTAGACTTCTCGGGATTTTTAGCTAGTGAGTTAGCTATGGCTCGACCTTTGACAGACTTTTGTACAATGATTTGAATATCGAACTCGGAGAGCAGTATTTGCCATTTAGCAAGCCTCCCAACCAGTGCAGGCTTCTCTAAAAGATATTTGATTGGGTCATTCTCGATCACTAGCAAGATGCAGTGATGAAGAGTGTATTGCCTCAATCAATATAATACCTAAATCAGGGCTATGCACATCTTTTCCACCTCAGGATATTAGACCTCGTAGGTGGTGAACTTCGCACTAAGGTAGTATATGGCACACTCTATCCCATCCTTTGGTCATTTTTGCGCTAACATAACTCCCAAGGACTCATCATGGATGGTGAGATACAAGATCAAAGGCATGCCTTGAATAGGCAGTACCAAAACAGGTGGTTGCGAAAGATATTGCTTGAGTTCTTTGAAGGACTTCTGGCATTCTCCCTCCTAATTGACTTTAGCGTTCTTCTTGAATAGCTTGAAAAATGGCTTAGCAGTTTCTAACAATTGGGAGATGAACCTTGCCACATAATTCAATCTTCCTAATAGGCTTTGAACTTCCTTAATGGTGTAAGGGTTTGTAACATCCTCAACTTTGAGCCCTTTACATGTTAAAAGAGAAGTCCAAACTTAGTTTCACCAGTTAAGCCCAGTTGTGTCTACTTCCTCCAATCATGTCTTAGGCATGAACCCCGAGCCAAATAAGATAGTCGATCGTGGTCAAATTTGATTAGTCCAGGATAACAAGGTGTGGCACCTCGAAACACCTAAGGTCACCACATATACCAAAGAAGAACCTTAGTTCCTAGGCATTTTTTTTTAAACGGTCCCAGCGCATCTTATTTACAGAAGCATAATCAAGTCTTACTAATTCTCCCTCCAACAATCATGATACAATGCACACCACTAGACACCATAAGAAAAGATAAGGCCAAGACACTTTTATTTATATATTTTCATGATGGATTTTTTCGGGTCGGTACAACAAAAGAAAGGCCAAGACTTTTAGCTACACTCGGCCGTAACCCCAAAAAGAGACAACTCGACCCTCTATATCGATCATGCAAAATCCTCCATCTACTAGTGTCGGCTATTGTCCAAAAAGTAGCAACTCCTACTCCTCACACACGGGCCATCACACCCATCCCGGTGCGTCAGGCGGCGGCAGCGGCAACATCCCTCGCATCACTCCGTCTCGACGAACGTGAACAGATATGAACTCCTGTATAACCAGGCCCCCAGCTAGGCCCACATCATACGTCACTAATGCATGAACCCGAATGAACGTCAGACCAGGGATGGTGGGATAGTCGATCTCTACACACTCGACCTCCACGTCTGATGGAAGGCCGTAAAAGACGCCCCTCGTGACAGCAAGGAGCGGTATCTTTCTAATCTGAAATGTTGGTCCCCGAAGGGGTGAGTACAACCATTCAACAGGTAAAGGATCCAATAAACCACTCAATGCATTACACAATACAATCATAATAATCATAGCATAACACATATCATTCATGCATCCGTGCATAACTTACCTTGAAGCCATGCATATATCATCATACCACATGTACATACATCCTCATGTAATCATCACCATCATGTCATACATTTACCATCATGCCATAGGTGCACATACATCCATGCACTCACCATCATCATGTCATACATGTACCATCATGCCATAGGTGCACATACATCCATGCACTCATCATCATGCATTCATGCATACATATTGCCATACCATGCATAATTCAATTTCAATTTCCCAATTTTTATTCTTTCATTTTGGGCCGCCACATTTCTCTTTCCCGGGACCAGTATTTGCATCCCACATTTATCGCTCGCACCCAACCTAGCATTGCGAGGAACCTCCGGCACACACCTCCGGGCATCTCATACCCCAACTGGCATCACGAGGTATCCCCCGGCTCACACCTTCGGGCTTCTGGCACCCCCACATCCTGGGCATCTCGAAACTCCCAAGGACCCTTCGGAATTACGCCACTAGGCCACCGGGCATCCGACATTTACACTCCCTAGCCAGGCATCCCGACACTCCTGGGGCATCGTCGACTCACACCTTCGACGGCCTTCTCATTTATCATAGTTCACATTTACATTATAGCTCAATTTCAACATGGCATATAATATGATGGCAACAAGATCATTTTCAGCATTTGGTTCTTATATGTATTTCCAATCATTATCATATATACAGTAAGATCCAATCACTTATGACAACACAATCCATGGGGTCCATACAACTTAGAATAATCTATACATCATGACTTTTTTTGAAATTTACCAAATTCCAGCTTGCACAATTTCGGAAAACATATAAATTAAATATCCATATGATCTTCAAAAATTATAACATCTGAACATGTGATAGTCAAGACACAAAGGTAGCAACTCCATGAAGAACACATGCCCAAAAGAACTTCACACGAAAATATATAGCTCACACATTACAGCTTGCAAAATTTGGACACATCAGATTGCGCGGTTCTTGAAATATTTCAATTTAAATACCCGAATGACCTTCAAAAATTATGAAATTTTACCAGGTGATAGTCGAGACCCTAAGGTAGATTTTTCATGAAGACATCAAGGCCAGATTCGTCCTAGATAACTAACTATGGATGGTCGAAGCCCCTGTTCCTAGTACCGAACAGTCCAGATTTAGCTGTCTCCGAAAAATTAAGGTTTCACCTACTTATCTTCCTTCATTTCCTCTTAGTTTTTGATATGTTTTGCCTCAAGAGGTCCACTACAACTTTCATTAAGGGATCTAGGTAAGATTCTCAAATGATAGTCACTTTATAGTCCATGAAGTCGCTGGAGTCCAGTACAACACTTCCAGATCTGTCGTCTTCAAAGGAAAAATCGTTTCACTAAAATAAAATTTTTCGTTTTACCTAAAATTTGAGTATGGTAGTCTTCAAGATGTTCTCTACAACTTTCATGAAGAAGTCGAAATGAAATTCTCAGTAAAAAGTGACATGCAAAACACAAAACCACCAAGAGGTCAACAAAACAGTTTCAGATCTAGCGTTTTCGTAGAGGGAGGGTTTCACCCCTCAAAACTCAACAATTTTATCTCAAATTTTAGTATGTTATACTTTGAGATGTTTTCTACAACTTTCATGAATACGTAAAAACCAAAATCCGACTAAAAAAAGAATGCTATTTCAAAAACAACACAATCAAAGCTTCGGTTTCTCACACCCTAAACGTCCGAGATTCATCACCACTCAAGCACATATGCAAGATACAACATGCAAGAGCAGAATATGGATCCCAACTTGCCTTTGTACCAAGCTACATCGAGCACGACGGCGGCAAACGGATGCACGGCGACGAGCGACGGACGAGCGGACAGACGGACACACGGCTTCTTCCTCCTCTCTCTCGGTTCCTCACTCTCTCGACTCTCTCTCTCTCTCTCTCTCTCTCTCTCTCCCTTATGGACGACAACCCCCTAAACCGGCCACCCCTTCCTTTTATTCCCCCCTCAATTCAATCATTAGCCATCATTAGGAGCCACCCAAAATGGCCAATAGGTGAAGCCCCCGTTTTGCCACTTGGCAAATCCCATGCATGATGGGCTTGGAGGTTGGGCCGGCCTCTCCCCTTGTGGTTGACGGCAGCCCTCTTCATGGGCTTCATGGGCCAAACCAATTTGGCCCACTTTAGGTCGAATACCCTTGGGCCTAAAGTTCAATATTAATTAATTCAAATTTTACTTTTAATAATTCATTTTTAATTCCCTCTTTTATAGATTTCAAATTCTCAATTTCATATGACCATAAATCTTGTAGCATTTAAACTATAGGGATCAAATCTATGAGGTGCCTAGCCAAGAACAAATTCTTCTTGTCAACTTATCCTATAATACTAATTTTAATAACTCATGAACACAAGATACATAACACTTGGTCTTAAAAGAAAACCAATGGCTAAAGCATAAACCAAAGGTAATTTCATTACCTAATCATAGGCTTTAATACATCTAGTGGTTGCCTTGAATTTTGGGATGCCACACAAGGCCTTCAGAACTTAGATATTTTCCAAGTTGCATTTAATGCTTTCGTCATGTAGTAAATTAAGGAGCACAGACACCTGGCATAGTGGGACTTTACATTAGAAGATAAGATTAGATTGGGATTTAAAGCCATTAATGAAGGGGACACCTCAGCCTTAGATAATCAAAATTTCTTGGAAAAACAAGTGTGAGCAAGTGTAAACAAGTGTGAGCAAATGTGAACAAGTGTGAACAAGTGAACGTATTAAATAAAGTGGGGAAAAAGATATCCCTATAGCCTAGGCCCATTGATATCCTAGGATCTAAGTGTGAATGGTAAACTTTGGAACCTACAGAGGAGAGGCCACATACAGAGAGAGAGAAAGAGAGAGAAAGAGAGAGAAAGGAGAAGGCCAAGACAAGTCTAACTTTGGTCCAAGACAAGTCTAACTTTGGACCAAGACAAGTCTACCTTATCTCTTTTGGACATTAGCCGATAAATAATCAAGACAAGTGTCCAAGCTAGTATAGAGCCTCTTAGGACCCTAGGAGATAAGATTGTACAGCCATGGATGACCCTTGATTTAAGGCCAAGTGAGAACACTCCTCTTTTCAATTAGAATTTACTACATTTAATTTTCAAAATTTTATGGACTTTTGTTGTTTGCCAATTTTACAAAACTTTTTATGTTACGAATTTGGAGAATCTTCCTTGATGAAAGTTGTTCAAAACATCTCAACTTATAACATGCTTACATTTCATATATTTTCTAAGGTGAAATGGTTGGGACAAAGCCCCAATCAATTACTATGTAGAACCTGCCCAAGTATAGTGAAAACGGTAACCAAGTTGCTTTCTCGATTTTTTTATAAAATCTTCCCTTATGAATTTGGACGTACTTCCTTAAAAAAAAATTTTAAATGACATTATATCTACAACATATTATAATTTCAAAGAGTTTTGTGAAGATTTGGATTTTGAAATGAGTCTCTCTCTCTGACTGTTGAATCTGCTCGATGGATGATTTTTTGGGTTGTGTTCAATGAGTTTCTGCTCTTTCCACATAATGAATTTGGCTTGAATTCCCCCATGAAAAATGTTTTCTAAGGTCTTCTCTACAACATATTAAAATTTTATAATTTTTCGAGTCCATTTGATAAGGTAATGATTTTAATTTCGAAAGTTGCGCAAAATTATTTTCACCTTAGAACGGAGAACCGCATGCTCAACTTGGAGGGGAAGGGGGTTGTACGCCTAACTTGAGGAGTAAGCTAATCTAGAGACTTCATGGCTTGAAGATAAGAATGCATTAAATGCTTTTGGACCTTAGTGTATTAAAGAGAAGAAACTTGGAGAGCAAGTTGGCTAATGTGAATACATCTAAGCTTAATGATTGCATGAAATATTGGTAGTTAATAAGTGAGGTGCGTCACCTACTTAGGTGTCCCCTAGAATCTTAGGTGAATCTTAGGTTATGATGGCCCTAGATTGAGCCTTGAAGAGCAAGCAAATAGGTAGACCAATCGCAAGCCAACACCAAAGGACCTAGGCACCAACTCGGGAAGATAGGTAGGCCAACCTATCATTTAGGCGTAATCATGAGTTTGCATAAAAATCTAAGAGGAAGAGGCCCATAAATAGGAGAAGGCATCCTCACATTTTAAGGATGAGCCATTCTCTCCTTTTCTCCCTTCCTCTCCTCTCTTTCAAGCCCTTCTCTTCCAAGCCGCCCTAGATGCCGACCACCACCAAAGGAGTATCTCGGAGCTAGGTCCAAAAAGTAGTAAGTAGATTTTCTTAACTCTTCGATAGGGCGATGTGCTACGCCTATCGATTATAGGAGCATGTTATCGTTTGTTTATGTTGGCTTTGTATTGTTATGCTTGTTGTGTTTCTATTGTTTGTTGTTGCATTAAGTAAGTTTATGATCCCGCATGAGTGTTAAGCACACCCGGATGTTGAGGAGAGGTCTCAAAGACTACGAGATAATGCTAAAACTTAATCAAATGATTCCAAGTCAAGGTCACGAGCCCAAATCACATCCGGCATGAGTTTGATTTAATAAAACACAAGAGGCGTTCATTATTTCACCTTGCATAGCACACTTTCGGACCTTTCATTTGGCTAAAAGTTAAACATAACATGAATTGGTTGATGCTCGAAATGTATGGACACATGATGGACATATATGCCAATGCTAGGGGATGTCGGGTCGTTGCCTAGGGTAAAACTGTGACGACTCGGGCTGTGACGATCCTCAACCCTTAGGGTCTACCACATCCTTCCTGGTCCTTGCACTTGGTTCATTGTGGAAGCGAGTATCTAACTCCATCTTAACTTAAATTAATGCACACGATATATAAATCGAGCGCTTTTGTTTATTTATAATTTTCAAACGACACCAGTTGGTACATATAGGCCAAAAAGATCCTATTTCTGGCTAAACCAAAATTTGACTGACCATCCTTTAGTCTACCTACACTGTCGTCTTGGTTTCATGTCTTGGCGTCCAAAAGTGCTGCCATCTTCCTCTCGCGTCCTCCACCTACTCGACCCCAGTCAAGTTGCCATCGTCCTCATCTGGCAATAGTAACGGTCCCACCGTATGCCCGTTGACTTGGGCATACAGGATGATGAACCCCATAAGTACAGGGGCTATGGTGAGACCAATGTCCATGGTGACGATCACCGTAATTCGGATAAAGGTGACGCTCGGAAAGTCAAGGTTGGCATGCTCTACCTAGTCCCACTTGAGGTCGATGGGAATGCCATAGAACATGCTGGAAGACATGGGCTGGAGTGGTAGGGCTATGTCTCTAAAATGTGATAGTTTCACAAGGGGTGAGTACGATTACTCAACATATGGAAGCCTGTTAGACCATATTACACAAGTCTATCGCTACTCAATCTATAACATTCTAAATGTGCAATATGTAAAACGAAATGACTTAGGATACCAAAACTTTGAAAGAACAACACGAATGAGACATTAGTAAGGCAAATAGACAGTCAGAACAATTGAGTAATTGATTATACTTTAATTTTAACTACCTCCATCTTCCAGAGGGACCCGTGTTTGCATCCCTCCAAGCATCCCACATCCCACCTGGCATCACGAGGACCTCCGGTTTCATATTTCAGTCCGTGAGCATCCGAAGCATGTTACATCACACCTCCAGACATCTCGCACCCTACTTGGCATCTCAAGGACCTCCGAGGCTCTCACTGTCCTTAGACATCTGGAACATTTTACGTCACACTTCCAGGCATCTTGACACCCGGGGCACCTTTGGGGCTCATCACTACCCCCAGGCATCCAGAGGCATCATTTTCACGACCCTCCAGGCAACCCGACACCTGGGGCATCATCGCCACATGGGTCCGACGACATCAATATCGGTTCCACCATGACGCAGCACCTAACAGGTTTTATTAAAGCCATCAAATCGAGGTTTATATTATCTATGTTCGACTCAAATCCGGTAGCCCACCAATGATATTCGAACCCTAAGCCAAAGGATGTCGAATTGCCATAACATTACAACACTTGCTCATTTAACTCGAATCCCAAACACAATAACAACGAAGTCGGACTAACTAGCGATGACTCGGCTCTAAGAAAACCGGTACAGTCCATCTTACAACCATTTATGTGACATTTTAAATTTTTGACCCTGTCCCGATAATATGAAATGGGCATTTTGTCAACGCACCTATGGTCCTTTTTCTTTGAGCTGATCACTCATGAGTTAACTGATCTATTAGGTGAAGCCATCAAGGGATATAAATGCGACGGACTTGAGAATTGATCGAAATAGACTACTCGATCGTGATAATCAGCAAGGGTCAAAACGGCATCGGTAATATCAATTAGTGATTGGATAAAGGTTGATTCAATGGAATCATGCAATTGAATTGTGGGTGATTCCACCTAATTGCAAAACTTGGGTCGAACGGCATTGACCCGATTTTCTATCAATTCTACACCTGCACTGTAATTGAAACCTTGAGATTTTTACAACAACCGAGAGTCGTTGATGAGTCGAGATGCACAAATGTGGATTGAGATCATCGATCACGGGTCAAACATGCTAAAATCCCTAAAAGCTACCGAGTAGGTTGGGTCACGCTAAAGTCGCGTTCGATCGAAATTTACCACGAAATTGAATTCGATTTCGGGAATCGGACGTTCCAGCATGTTACGACTCATTTTTAGGATGTCGTCTCATCTTTCGGAAGCTTTCCATCAAGCCCAGAATTTTGTGGAAGAATCCATTTTGGACAAATCGGAAATAAAATGGAAATTCGGATCAAGTGGGAAATTGGATTATTTGGCCCTCAAAATGGTTTGTTTGTGAAGAATTAGAGGAAAATAGCCATTGGTTGGCGAGAAGACTTTGGTGGCCAAGACTTTTGAGGCTTGCAATGATGGAATTGATATTTTTTCCCTTGACTTTCATCCCTTCTCTCTCTCTATCCTCTCCACCTCCTCATGCATGCACTTCCTTAGCCGTTCATACCCCCGGCCACTTTCTTCTTCCCTCACAATTCCCTCTCACATTACTTCTTCTCCCATTTCCCTCTCCCTCCCCTTCTCCATTATGTGAAACCCTTGCAGCCCATCAATCCATCGAAGCACCCCACCACTCACACGCCCATGGCCACTAGCATCTCACGCCTTCATCCTCACACCACCCAACAGTCCCACGCCAACAACTCCTCGCCGCTCAGCCATCTCACGTCCAAAACAGCAGCACTGATCCACCGCCAGCCCACCCTCACACCGGCCACCGAACAACCTCCATCTTCCCGCCATCGTCCAATAGCCCCGTTAGCTCTAGTAGCTTCTTCACTGCAGCTTAGCCGTGCCACAACCAGCCCGTGTCCAGCTCGACTAGCAACAAATAGAACCAAAGCCATCAGCAACCATGAAGCTTGTTGGCTGTTTTTCAGCCTCGTTCGAACCTCCGTTGAAGTCGGCGTAGTCACGGGATCTCACCGCCGCCATGCCGTTGTCGCCGTGAACCCGTTTTCTTGCTATTCCGGTGAGTTCACCCCCTAATCCTTATTAGGTTATTAATTGTACTTAGAAGGTTAGATTAGTGTTAATGAGCTTAGTTATATTAGTGCTAAGAAGAATTAGTATCAAGGAAGTTGAATTAGTGAAATTCGGATCGGTTTCTTGGACCCTTGCCATTCGCCTTTTTATGGATCAAAATGTACTACGATTTTGAAGTTTGTTATTTCTTGAGAAATGTTTTAGACAACTTTAGTTATGACATATATTTTCTTCAAGATTTTAAGGATTTAAAAAGAACGATATTTTAGCTCTGTCATTTAAAAATAGGACCTCTGTTTTTGCTGTAACTGGTGACCTTTGGGGATTCACAGGATTTTCATCAACCCTTAGGGTTCGAATTTTGAAGGGGTTTCTTCATGAAAGTTGTTTTTCATAACTTTTAGTTTAATATAATCAATGTTTAGATCAAACGGACAAGTTTTGGTCCCCGAACCAAATTGATTTCAGAAAACGGACTTTCCGAAAACGGGCACAGTTTTTGTTACTATTTGAGCGAATTACTGCTCTTAATATAGAAAGATATGGGTTAAGGTGTCTGCATGAAAATGTTTATTTAGGTGTCTTTTATATCATATTCAAATTTGAGAATTTTCCTAGCTAATTTGGTTGGGTTTTGGATTTAAACTTGAAAAAACGCGAGTGGTCTGATTTCTGCCAATTAGGACCAGTTATGGTTTTGTGGTTGTTCTTGATGTTGTGCTTGTTGAATAAGGTGTATTTGGTGATGTGGTGGACTTGTGGCAGGTTGAGAACTTATGTGTGAAATCATGAGGTGAATTGCTCTTTGTTGGTTGTTTATTGTTATTGCAAAACATGACCTTTTGGACTATTAAATAGAATATAAATGAGGTGTCTGGTCCGGACACCAAAAATTATTTGCTCAATAAAATAATGAGGTTTTAAACTAGGTGCCTGCAAAGTTTGACGGATTAATTTTGAGTACGTGAGCACCTACGACTTTATTTCTAAAGGTTTTGAACAAAAAAAGGGGGGTTACTAAAGGTTTGTTTTCAAAAGAGGGGGTTGGAAAAGAAATTAGAAAAGAAATATGGTGTCGGGTTTGGACATCGGGTTCTATCGGCTCAATAAAACCATGAGATTTCAATCTAGATGTATGCAAAGTTTGGCAAAGGTTAATTTCAAATATGGAACCCCATACGAATTTATTTCAGAAAGTTTGAGCAAAAAAAAAAAAAAAAAGAAAGAGTTACTAAGTTTATTTTTAAAAGGGGATTTTGGTGTTTGGGTTATATGATGGAAGGAAAAAAGGTTGACCTGATTGATGATGTGCCTACATGGTTAGGTTAATTAAGTGGTTCAGTTTAATTAGCCACAATTTATTTATTTAATTGCAATCTATTTAATGATTTATTAATTAGCATAAATTATACCGGGATAGCCAGTTGTCGGAATTTCATGCTGACCATCATGATGCGGTTGGTTGGTGCAATTGGATCTTTGGGCAATGATTTTCGAATTATTATTTCAAAAAATAGGAATTTTGGTATTTAATTAGAAAATACCAAGTGTCGATTTTGACGCCAAAAATGTTTTTAAATACTATATCAAATAGAGGGATTTTTAAAAGAGAGGATATCACTTTTTCTGACTCAAGCTGACCATGTATCCACACACGATTATTTTATTGAGTTTTTTTAATATGAAGAAAATAGGCCTTGCACATTATTTTAATTGAGGCATTTGAGTGCAAGGCATGATGTCCTTGGCTGAGGTTGGTTGTGTGGGTGATCACTATGAGAATCCATCACCAATGAAGGTCGAGTGGACGATGCTCCTATGTGGAATGCCCTTGTCAACGGATGCCGGTTGTAATAGAGGCTAGACCAATGCTCCTATGTGGAATGCCCTTGTCAACGGATGCCGGTTGTAATAGAGGCTAGACCAATGCTCCTATGTGGAATGCCCTTGTCAACGGATGCCGGTTGTAATAGAGGCTAGACCAATGCTCCTATGTGGAATGCCATCTAGATATAGACGTTGCCATGCTCGATGGGGCGAGACGATGCCCGATTATGCTGGAAGACTGCCGAACTTCGAGTAGGTCGTGCCCGTGGGGCCGTAACTAAATTGGAATGCATGTTTGAGTGAGATATAAACACACCTGATTTTGGGACAAAATTGTATGGCACGGAATGTGACGTGTCATAACGATTTGGCCTTATAATTGGACCCCTATGATTGATTGAAATATGAAGTGAGGTGTTCCAATTGTTGAGTGCATTTATTGCATTTGTATGTTATATGAACTATGTTGACGTGTAGGGAGGTGCTGAGGCGAGGTAAGTTCTGAGTGGTGCATGTTTAAGATGTCTTGGAGTGAATTCTTGTCCTAATCGGGGTTTAGGGTGTTGACTCGTTGAGACATTGTCTCGCTTCGTCGTGGTTTAAATTTTTCAGGTCCCCAGTGTAGAGAACTTGGAGCCCAAGGCTAAAGGGTTCGGAGTGTAGGTGGCCTGGTAGTTTCCTTTTGAAGCGGAGTTATGTGAATAGACATGTAAGACTGGTTTGGCATGTGTATAAAGTGGTTTGTGATAATTGGCTTGTCTTTCCACTATCCTAGTGTTTAATGGTTGTCGTGGTATTTGTTAAATTTCGCTTCTGCATGTGCATGAAATGAATGGGTCGACGACATGTCCTGTGATGTTGCAAATTTTTATGTCAACCATTGAAGGTTGTGCGCACGCTCGGGGTTCGAGGCATGACATCCCCGCCCGGAGTGGTATTAGAGCTGGTTAGTGTTTGGAGTGATAAGGTGCGATGGGTTATGGAATAGTTAGTAGGAAAGGTTTGTTTCTTATGCAAATGCATGTGATTGATTAGCTGATTGGTAGATTGTTTTGGGTGGGTCGCTTAGATTTCTAATTCTGTGTTGGAATTGGAAGGCATGTTTCTATAAAGATGAAGTAAGATGAGCGATCTTGAACAGAGAGCCCCTCAGAGACAGGTCGTAGTAGCTATGACAGGTGCTAAAGGGAGGGCATTGAGACGAGCAAGTACTAGAGGTAAAACATCAGCTCAGGCTAGTACTGAGGAAAGAGTATTGCCTTTGGCTGGTATTGGGAGAGGAGCACCCGGCAATCCTAGGTTGGATGGGATCATTCAGGTGCTAGAAACTCTAGGGAACAGAAAATGGCAGAATTCCAGCGTCTTCGGCATTGTTAGATGTCAGTAGATCAATATGAGGTGAAGTTTGCAGAATTGTTTAACTATGCACGAGGTTGATCGAGGACCGAGTGGATAGAGCGAAGAGATTCAGAAATGGTCTGAAGCTAGTTGGTGTCAGAGAAAGGACACGAGGTTTCTGTGGATAGGACAAAGAGGTTTTTGAGATGATTTAAAACTAGACATTGGAAGTTAGTTGGTGCCCCCGAACGAAGGACTTAGGATAATGCACTACTAGGATAGGTGACCTCCAGGATAGTGCCTACGCATGCGCCAAAGGGTAAAACCGTGAGGCTCGGTATGGGATGGGTCAAAGTAGACAATGTCTCGTGAGTTAGTCCCTATAGAAACAGGACCCCTTCGTGACAGTCTGATTTTTCACTTCTATTTTCAATTAAATAAGTCGGGCTTTTCGCCGACGTGCTTATAGCGCTATTCTCCGAGCTGATCACTCATGAGATAACTTGACTAATCAGGAAAGTTATTAAAGGATTTTGATGCAGCAGACTTGAGAATTCGACTAAGAATCGACTGCTCTATCGTGTTAGTCTACAATGATCATTTCGGTACAGTCGAAAATCTATCAGAAATCGGAAATAGGTCGATTCGATAGAGATAAAATTAGGCTTGGGTGATTCCAACTAATTACAGAATTCTCGCCGATTGACATTATACCGATTTTTCTATTGTTTTGGTACCCTGTGCTCGTAATTGAAACCTCGAGATTTTTCACGACAATCGAGAGTCGTTAATGCGTCGGAGACGTACATTGTGGCTCGAGAATAATCGACCACGAGTCAGTGCACCAAAAGTTCCCAAAAACTAACCAATAGTTTAAGTTACGCTAAAATCACATTTTTGACTGAAATTAACCGAGGAAATGATGTCGATTACAGAAATTAAGAATTGTCACGTGTCACAATTCATCCCAAGGACATTGTTACGTCTTCTCAAAATTTATTGATGATGGCAATTGTTCATAAAATGTGCAAGATTAGCAAATTAAAAAGAGCAAGGGAATTGCCACATTTTAAGTAGGATTTTAAGACCTTTAAAGTGAAACAATTTAAGAGATATTATAAGTTGTTGCTAAGGGACTTGACCCTATTGAATTAAATGTTAGATGGGTAATTAAATAAAGAAGAGAGGTCTCCTCAAAAAGGAAATTCGTAGGAATCCCTCTCTCCTACAACTTCACCTCAATTTCCTTAGTATTTAATGGAGATTGACTTGGAAAAGATAGGGGGACCACTTGATAGGGAAAGGACTCAACCTCCATGGGAAAAAGCTACGAGAATCCACTCCAAAATTCGGATTCAGCAGTGCACATGGACTTCAACATTTTCTTTCATCCCATTTAGAAGAGACAAGGTTGGAAACTTTATGGGGCCTATGAGGGTGATGGGTGGCCAAAGTTTCCATGGAAAATTAGGCTAAAGGCTGAAGGAAACTTCAATGAAACTTCCTGGCAACTTTCACTCTCCTTCCCCACCTTTTTTCTCACGCATAGAAGTATGTCTGCTGTAAGTCTGTCTGCTGTATTTTACACGGCAACTTTCATCTTTCCCTTTCTTCCTCTTAGTTTATTCTTCTTCCTTGTCTTTTTCAACGTACAAGCCGTTGTTTTCTTTTCCCTTGAACGTGCTACTTCCATTTTTGCTCCCTCTTGAACAACAAACCAGAGACTAAAAAACAAAACAAAGCAAGACGTGAACGTGACGTTACAAAAAAATTCTTGGACCCACATAAATGTCAACCGCCTACCACCATGGTTTTTAAATATAAGTCGTATAGTTTCAGTGAGGAAAAACCCCCCTCACCCGCACAAGAACCACATAACTGACCAAACTCCATACTTAGTTTCCTCTACCGAAAAATTTATAAGTTTGTGTGTTGCTGTTGCCATCATACCACAGCACAATCTTCTGCGGTTTCGGCTCAACACCATCACCAAGAGGATCGAGGCTGGTCTCTGTGTTGCTGTCCAAGCACCAACGAGAGCCGCCGTTAGCTGTGATTAGGTGAGTTGTCTTCTAAATCTGGACTAGGCGTTGAGTACCTCTATTAGGAATTCGTACAAGTTAAAAATATGTAGATGACGTTATATATGGATAGATGTTGGTTAGGGATGTTAGGATAGACATAGAAAAGCTTAGATAGGATTTAGAGAGCAAAACAAAGGTCGTGGAGGAAGATTCGGACTAGAACAGTAGCTGGTGTCTGAAACAGTTTCCAGGACGTGTGTATTTTACTAATTTTGTAGACAACTTTGTGTTGCGATTTTAAAGGAATTTTGTTCAGAAGAAATGTTTTAGACATCTTAAATAGTAACATATATTTTTCTATTAATTTTAGAAATTAAAAAGATGACGATTTTAATGACGTCATCTTCGGAACAGTAATTCGGACAGTTTTGTAACCCGTGACCTGTTATGATGCCGAGGGCTATTAATGACCTTTAGAGGTTGAATTTTCAATCAGTTCCTTCATGAAAGTTGTTCTTTATAACTTTTAGTTTAACATACTTAAATTTCAAGTCAAACGGACCATATTTCGACCCAAAAACGAACTGATCTTGATAAGTTAGACTCTCCAGAACTGGACCCGATTTTTGTGCTGGATAGAAACAATTTCTGGGCCGAATCCAGAGGGATCTGGATCTTGGTGTCTTCATGAAAAATGTTTATTTATATGTTTTCTAGCACGTATCCGAATTTGAGAATTTTTCGATATCGTATGGATGAGTTTCTGACTTCGAAATTGGGAGAGCGTTATTGGGCAGTTCTCTGTCAATTTGGGTGGATAAGAATACATGCTTGTTTTGAAGAATTCTTGCTATGAAAGTGCTCAATTGATGCTGTGGATGCTGTATAGAATTGATTATTGAAATGTGACATCGATCATATGCATTCACGACATGAGATTCCGCCACGAGCCTTTGGGGCCGGGCGATGCTCCTTCGGGAATGCCCCACGTCAACGGATGCCGGTCGCAGTGGAGGCTGGACCGATGCTCCTTAATTGGAATGCCGTCTAGATGTAGACGTTGCCGCGCTCAACAGTGTGAGGCGATGCCCGGTTATGCCGAAAGACTGTTATCTGAGCATTGACATCATTTGTGACATATGAGATGCCCGGTTTTGCCGGAAGACTGTTATCTATTGCATTGACTGTGGCCTGTATGCTTACATGGATATTCACGCCCTTGTTTATGCTCATGTTAAAGTGTTCTTGTGATATGTGAACTTGATACCGTTAGGAATATTTTATTTAATGCTACTATACAGGAACTTATTGGTATTAAAAGAGTGGTAAGAATTGTGCTTAGATTGCATGCATGATGTACCCTTCTCTTACTCTGGATTTAGGGGATTTACTCGCTGAGATGTGATCTCATCCCTTAGAGGGCTAACATTTTTCAGGTCCCTAAATGGAGGAAGGCCGGATTGTGTACAGTCGGTAGCAGTAAAGGAGGAATAGGATTCTCACTATCTCCTTCCAAGTGATGATGGGTTTTCCGTCAAAGCTGGATGTAGGGTGACAACTCACCCCGAGATATTGAGAAGTACAAGATCAGAGTAGCAAACCCCGTCTTATAGGTAGAAGCTTAGTTATAGGAAATCAAACAGCTTCACTTTTGTATCAGACTTTGGGGTGTTAAACTCGTCTATATGTATAAGTACTGTGATGTTGTAGGTGTGGCTTATTAAAAATAATATACTACATTTCTATCCCATTGTTTTGTGGTACGGAGATTGTTTTACGTTTCCGCATGTGCAAAATAATAAGTGGGTCGGCAACAGTTCCTGGGATGTTGCGAATTTTGAAATCGACCATTGAGGGATGTGCATGTGCCCGGGGTTCGGGTCGTGACATCCCCGTTGAAATGGTATCAGAGCAAGGTTAGTGTTTGGAGTGATAAGGTGCGATGAGTCATGGGATAGTTAGTAGGAAAGACAGTTAATATGCTAATGCATGTGAGTGGTAGCTGATTGATAGTTTGTTTGTGAGCTTACTCAAATTCTAATTGAGTGTTAGAATTGGAAGCAGGTATCTATAAAGAATCTGCACCATGAGTGAGCAAGATCAGAGAACGCCTAGAAAAAGGGCAATCAGACTAATTACTTGGGCTAAGACGCCAACTAGAGGCGGTGCCCAAGGTAATAGGGGTAAAGCACCGGCTCAGGCCAGTGCTAGTGGTGTAGCACCGCAACCAGTTCCACCGGTTGGTACTGGGGTAGCAGCACCTGGTGATCCGGGAACTATAGGGATCATGCAGGCGCTAGAAGCAATGAGAGATTTGATGGGACAGCAGGCTCAAAATCAAGCAGCTGCCATTACTGCCGCCGCTACAGCTGCTGCTACTGCAGCTGCCAATGCTGCTATTGCTGCTGCACCTGCTGCTCCACCTGTTGTTCTACCCGCTGAGGTTCCACAAGGGAATGTAGTTGCAGATAGACCTATACATCAACTGGTAGAACAGTTTTTGAAGTTGAAACCGCCTAAGTTCTCGGGTACAGGAGATCCAGAAACTGCCTTTCACTGGGTTCGGGATTTAGGGAAAACATTTGCACTTTTAAGGTGCAATGAAGAAGAGAAAGTATCTTTGGCAGTGTATCAATTGCAAGATAATGCCAGTATCTAGTGGACAGCTATTCAAGAAACCGTATTTCCAGAAGGAGTAGTTCCAACATGGGATGCCTTTCTTAGGGCATTCAATGAACAATATTTCTCGAAAAACACCAGAGAGCAGAAAATGGAAGAATTCCAACGTCTTCGCCAGGGATCAATGACTGTTGACCAATACGAGGTCAAGTTTGCAGAGCTTTCTCAATATGCTCCAAGGCTTATAGAGGATCTTGAAGAAAAGGCTCGAAGGTTCAAAAATGGTCTTCGATTGGAATTGAAGCAACCACTAGTGCCTTTTGACCTGCATGACTATCGGGAAATCTATCGACGAGTGCAACTGATAGAAAGGGATCTGAATGAACGAGCTGCTGCGTCAGGATCAAGGTTTAATGCATATAGAAACAGTATCAGGTTCGGGAAGAAGCCCATGGTCGGAAGAAGGTACCCCGTTCCACCTAATTGGAAAGGTGGGGTGGGTAAGTCAGCACCCAGCAATAATGGAGCCTGTCGCTTCTGTGGAAAACAACACGGATCGCACCGTGCCATACCGGGACAGAGCTGTTATGGATGTGGCCAACAAGGCCACCAGGTCAAAGATTGTCCCCACGATCGATTGGACAACGGCCACGCCTCCACCGCCGATAGGTCGAATAGGGGATATGTACCCCCAAACGCGCAATGGGGTGAACCAATTAGACCTCCAAAGACGCGGAAGGACATATGCCATCACCGGAGGTCGGCCGAGGATGCACCGAACATGATCACGGGTATGGTTTCCCGAATGATCATCCAAAGCATATGCTTTATTTGATCTGGTGCAACTCATTCATTTATAGCCGATCGATTCATTAAGTTAATAGGATTTAATCCTAAATTGTTGGAATCAATGTTAGTATATCGACACCATTAAAAGATAGAATACTGTCTACGATGGGTTGTCTAGATTGTAAGTTGGTAATTGGTGAGCAAGAGGGGAGAATAGACCTGATAGTTCTAGCCATGTATGATTATGATGTAATAATTAGCATGGACTAGCTCACCAAGCAACGAGCCAAGATGGACTGTTATCGTAAAGCGATTCAGTTCAATCCAGTAGAGAGTGAAAGTTTCGAGTTTAGTGGAAGTCGGGGAGGACTTTCGATTGCCCTAATCTCATCACTCGAGGCAATCCGATTGTTAGACGAGGGTTGTCCGAGTTATCTGGCAAATGTCATCGACACGGCCGAGGAGTTGAAAGTTGAAGATATTGCGGTAGTACAAGAATTTCCAGACGTGTTCCCGAAAGAATTGCCAGGTTTACCGCCAGAAAGGGAGGTAGAATTTGTGATTGAATTAGCCACAGGGACGGAACCAATCTCTGAGGCTCCTTATCGAATGGCATTATCAGAGTTAAAAGAACTGAAAGTGCAACTGCAGGAATTGTTGGATAAGGGATTCATACGCCCCAATGCATCACCTTGGGGAGCTCCAGTTCTGCTTGTGAAAAAGAAAGACGGCTCATTACGTCTGTGCATCGACTACCGACAACTTAATCAGGTGACCATTAAGAATAAATATCCGTTGCCAAGGATAGACGACCTATTTGACCGGTTGCAAGGAGCGTCGATATTTTCAAAAATCGACCTGAGGACAGGATATCATCAACTAAGGATTAGGAAGGAGGACATCCCTAAGACAGCATTTCGGGGGTGTTTGGTTCAGCTTTCCCAAGGGGCTTTGAGCCCCAAAGCCCCTTGGGAAAAATTTAAGGGTGTTTGGTTCGGCTTTCAAAGGCTATTTGGCAAAATGTTTGCATTTGGAATGCTAAAAGCCCAAAGCGGTGGGGACTGCTTTGGGCATTTCAAAGCATTCTCGGCATGCTGATGGGAGGCTTAATAAATTTTTGCTTATTCTCCATTTTACCCTCAAAATTTTGTTAAAACTCCAATTTTACCCTACCCCAAAACAAAACCCTACCTTCTCGACTCGGACGCTCTTTCCTCTCCTCCATCACGCGAATCGACGCTCTTTCCTCTCCTCCAAGACGCGAAGCTCTTTTTTTTTTCGTCGATTCTCGCAGCATCCGTTCTCGCCGATTCTCACAGCATCGCATCCGCTCCGCCGATTCTCGAAGCATCGCATCCGCTCCGCCGATTCTCAAAGCACGCATCCGCTCTCCCGCCGATTATTTTCTCTCCTCTCTCTTCTACCTGGTATGCCCCTCTCTCTCTCTCTTCCTCCCTCTTTATTCATTTTCGTCGCTTGATGGTAAACGCTATTATCGGTCTTCTCGTTTGTTCCCTCTCTCTCTCTCTCGCACACCCGATCCCTCTCTCTTTTCTCCCCCTGTTCTTGTTCGTCCGTTCGGGTGTTTGTTCAATTTCGATTCGTGGGTATGATTCTGTTTTTCTTGGGTTTGCGCTGGAACCGCGTGATTTGGTAGCGCACGCCAAGTGCTTGTGAAAATGTTTCTGTTGGAGCCGTGACCACCTTCTTTGAGTTTGATTTGCTATTGAAGTACTGGTTATTGTCTCGTTTATTCTTCGTTGAGGCCTGGTTTGTGCGAGTGCCAACCCCATCCACGTGGTGCTATGCTGTGTTTTAGTTTTGAGCATCGGGTGTTAAATATTTCGGTGCATTTGGGCCTTGTCGCTGGAATTGGGTTTGGAATTCGATTGATCTAGGAATGTTGCGGTTTTTCAGTTCTTGAATTTCACACGGGGTTTGGTGTGCGATGGGTGTGTGCTTGGTGGAGTTTACTAGCTAAATTTCAGGCTCTTTCGTTCTGTTATGTGTGAACTCGTTTCTCTCAGGAACGCCTGACCGAAGAAGGCAAGGACGAGTTGCTGTGTGGCGCCGAGTCCGGGTGGGTCGAAGCTCGGACGTGGTGCGATCACTTGGCTTCCCTGTGCTCCGATCTCGTTCACATTCCAAACCCCGACACACCCCGCAACAGGTTGGTCTACGATCTTGCTTGCTTTGATTGATGCATTGTTATGGAAAAGTATGATTAGCTTGGAAAACTGGATTGTTGCATACGTGATGAGAGGGACTTCGAAAATTCCCTTGTAGGCATTGACCATGATTGCAAAATGCTTATACAATCGCCTAGTTTGGCATGAAACAATGTGGGAGAGTTGTAAAAGAACGAAAAGTAGGATCATATGATGTGATTGTAATTCTGGATAGTTTGGTTATGTACTTTTCATTAGGCAATTGTTTTGCTGGAATTCCACACAAGCCTGGAGGATGCCCATGTTTTCATCTTGTTCATAGGTGAGAAATGAGAGCGGGCAAGTAATGGGAGCCCTTCGGGCCTTTGTTTGCCCTCTGCCCCATGATGGGCGATCGAACCCCATTTGGTTTTCTTTTTTCTTTTGGCTCGGTGGGTATTAATAATAATTGCCCCTTTTCAGAAAGTCAATATATGCATGTGGTGGAATTTGGGTGTTGTTCTTCATTCGTAGAATTATTATATCTTTGTATCCGATCTCAAATGTGGATATTTGATTTCGCGCACATGGATTAAAAATCTTCTGGGCTACCAATTAGCTCAGCTTAGTTTTAGTTTTGAGTGAACACACGATGATTAAGTTTCAATTGAGTCTTTAGAAGTGCTTGTTGAGTGCTAGGAAGCTAGAGAGAGAGAGAGAGAGAGAGAGAGAGAGAGAGGTCTCAACTCTCAAGCCGTGCTCCTTACTAACGGTGTGAGATTTGGCGATGGGTTGCTAATTTTGATTCGAAGTAGTCACGGATATGCTCCCACGAATGTGTGTCGCCCACCTGATCAAGCTCCAATGATTTTTCTTCATCTTGAGAACTCGTTTTGTTTTGTTGCTTGGTAGCCTTTGTGATGATTTGCAATTTTTTCGAGGAAAATTTCAAGCAAAAGCCTAAAGTGTATTTATTTTTTCAAATAAAGATTCAAAATGGACATTATTTTTTAAAAATATATTAAGTAACCAAATCGTTTCATATGAGGAATTGAAAATGCCAAATCGTCTCAAATAAGAGAACCTCTTGAAATGGAAACTTTGGGAGTGCTTAACAAAGTGCTGTTGTAATCTAGTACTTTAATGTGAGTGTGCATTCTTTATTGGTCTGAGGTGTACATATATCATGTTGATGATGTGAAGTTAAGAGAGTTTGGACTGCCTATTGTTTTTGCTGTCATAAATATATGATACAACTAATATATTGCGTCTGTTGACTTTGTCCATCTCTCTTTCTGTCAATTTGATATGCAGTGCATTCTTTATGATTTGCAGCACGTTATGTCCTATTCAGAATGTATTAGCTATAGTTTAATTGGCTTACGCCTTGAATCCATTTTCAGTATGTGCTGGTTATTTGCGGTGTTCAATAGGTCATGCTGTACTTGGTGAAAGAAGTTTAGGGTTTAGCAAAGGACTTACTTAGGTGAGAAATAAGAGAACCTCTTCAAATGGAAACTTTGGGAGTGCTTAACAAAGTGCTGTTGTAATCTAGTACTTTAATGTGAGTATGTAAAAGAGTTTAACCGACGAACCATCAAGGATTTTTTATGCAAGTATAACGTTTTTGCGTGTCCTTTTTTTCTCAATGTTTGTTTTCTTTTCTTTAAGTGAATATCTTTTAGTTTTTTAATAAGAGAGGGCCTAAGTGGTTGATCTTGTTTGTTTGTGTCTCTTAAATTTATTCGTGTCTCTTTACTAGAAGATGAGTTCATCAAAGGAAAAGGCATTTTGGAGCTCGAAAGATGTAGAAATCTTTTGTAATTTGTGCATCGAACAAATTGAAAAGGCAATCGTCCTGCAAACAACAAAAGAGATGGATGGACAGTCATAATTAGTAAGTTTGAGGAGCTAACGGGTAAAAAATATGATAAACAAAAAATGAAGAGTAAGTGGGATAACCTCAAGGAAGACTGGAAAAGATGGAAGTCATTGCTTTACAAGGAAACTGGATTAGGATGGGATTCAAGGAAGAAAACCATTGATGCGAGTGATGAATGGTGGGAGCATAAAATTCAGGTTTTTCTCAATTCTTTTTGTTTTTTCATGTTAAGCTCACCTTTAATGATATAAGTTATGCAAATGCTTCATTATAACAGGCTAATCCAAAGTTTAAGGCTTTTAGGATGAAAGGCATACATCCTGATCTTGAAGTAAAGTTAGATATGATGTTCAGAGATACATTTGCTCTTTGGAGGAATCACATGGAACCCTGGACAAGGTTTATGTGTTGATAATGATGTGGAGACCACACAACCCGGTATCGATGACGTTGTAGGGTCTACCGATGAAAACTTTGACGATCACATGGATGAACCAGTTGGAACTCAAACTCGTAAGAGAGCCACACGAGACTTCAAATATGCAAGCTCGAGGAAAGAAAGATAAGAAATTGAGTACAAGAGAGGAGCTCGGATCACAAATTAACAGGCTGCTTACAGTTATTGAGAGTAGGAGTACTACCAGTGCTGCATCCAATGCACCCAGTTTAGTCGGCCCTTATGAGGACCTCATAGAGATATTGGATTTCATACCTGAGATTGTGGAAGACGAAGACTTGTACTTTTTTTCAATTTCTCATTTAAAGGAAAAGATAGACAATAGGCAAGTTTTCATGAGCTTAAAGGATAATGCAAAGAAAGTAAAGTATCTCAAATATGAGATGAGAAAAGAATTAAGTCTTCGTAGATAGGAGGATGATAGTATCTTATTGTTTTCATGTTTGAAACTTAGTCATTTTACTTTGTTTCCATCTATGGATTTTTATTTGCAGCATTTGTGAACCTAATTTCAATTAATGTTTGATATTAGAATTGTTTTTATTTGGTATTCTTTTAATGTGATCGTTTGCATATATGCGATGGTTAATATATTGTTTATCTTTATATTTTGTTATTTCAAACAATTATGGATGATTTATGTGATGGTTAATACATTGTTTCTTTTTATAATTTATTACTTGAAGCAGTTATGGATGATTCACATACAAGGACAAATCATGAGCAAGAGGAAATTGAATTATGTGATCTTATCTCGGTCTTTGAAGCTGCAATTCTTTATCAAGCAACCAACCTTTGCAAACAACCTTGCATGACCTCAACATATACAGGTTATATATGGTTAAAAGAATTGATTGGCGAAGATGCTAATCCGATAAGGTGTTATAATATGTTTAGAATGAATAAGATTGTATTTAACAATTTAACGCGTGATTTAGTAATACATTATGGCCTTCAAGGATCTAGGAATACTGATGTTAGAGAAATGGTTGGTATGTTTCTTCATATTCTAGGACATGGTATAGGTAATAGATTAGCACAAGAGCGTTTTCAACGCTCCGGGAAACCATAAGTAGGCACTTCAACTTAGTTTTAGATAAAGTATGTGATATGGGAAAAAATTTGATCCAACCAACTGATCCACAATATAGAAAAGTTCCAGAGAAGATCAAGAAGGATCGGCGATTTTATCCATATTTTAAGGATTGCATTGGAGCTATTGACGGCACACATATTCCAGCGGTTGTACCTAAGTATGATCAAATTCGTTTTATTGGTCGAAAAAGAACAACAACTCAAAACGTGTTAGCCATATGTAATTTTAATATGGAATTTGTCTATGTTTGAGCCGGTTGGGAGGGACAAGCTCATGATACCCGTATCTTTTATGAAGCTATTGGAAGACGTGACGCAAATTTTCCCCATCCTCCTCCGGTATGTTAGTCAATGGTTTAAATACATTCATATATCTAATTGGCATATGTTGACTAAATTTACAATATATATATGTAGGTAAATATTATTTAGTAGATGCTGGATATCCAAATCCTACTGATTATTTGGGGCCATATAAAGAAGTTAGATATCATTTGCCAGAGTTTCAAAGAGGTCCTTCACCTACGGGATATCAAGAAGTGTTCAACCGTGCCCATTCCTCACTACGCTCGACAATTGAGCGGGCCTTTGGTGTATTAAAACAGAAGTGGAGGATTTTAACTCATATGCCAAGTTATCCATATGAAAAGCAAGTGCAAATTGTGGTAGCGGCAATGACTTTGCACAATTATATCCGGAGAAATAACGTGACTGATACGGATTTTGAACAAGCAGAATTGGATCCCGATTATGGATATTCAGTTGACCATGATGATGCAAATGAAGAGGTGGGTGCTTCAAATTCGTATGCGTCTCCGGACATGGCACTTTACGTGATGAAATAGCCATAAGTTTACAAAGTCGTTGAAGTTTGTAATACTAAGTATAACGTATTTCTTTTTCTAGATATATATGATCATGTTCACTATCATGAAATGACTCTTTCTAGTCAAATTTGTATGAGAGGAACTTGATTTAATTTCTCTTAATTAGGACCTCCCTTTTTATATGTGGTGCTTATTCAAAAAAATTAGCATCTATAATCGACCGCTTCACCATCCACCGAATAAGTTCAACTTTTTTTTTTTTAATATCATTTTAATCTTTTGACAATCAATAGCCCAACTTTTTATCAATACACTAGAATGATCATTAATTAACGAAGATGATTAATACTATAATAATTAAAAAAAATATTCAAAGTTAAAAACAAACCTAAAAGAACCTTAGGCTAAAAGTTAAGCTTTGCATTTAATATATAATCAATTTTTTAATATAATTTTTAATAAGTTTACTAATATGTATTTTTTATATTACTCTCAACATGAAAATGTAAAATGTTATATACCCATTGTTTCTTTTTTTGCAATTTTAGAAAAACAAAAACTAAAACACTTAATTTTAAATGGTTGGCTTTCAAATGCAAGTTTACCAAACAGTTTGCATTTCCCCAAAGCTCTTTTCAGTTTTAGTTTACCAAACAGTCTAGCATTTCAGAAAACCCCTTTCTCTCAAAGGTATTTGCATTCTCCCAAGGGCATTTCCCCAAAGCTGAACCAAACGGGCCCTTCGTACCCGGTACGGCCATTATGAATTTACGGTAATGCCGTTCGGATTGACGAACGCCCCAGTTGCTTTCATGGATTTGATGAACCGAGTTTTCAAGGAATATTTGGATCAGTTCGTGATAGTGTTCATCGACGATATCCTGGTGTACTCTAAAAGTGTAGAGCAGCATGAAAGACATTTGAGAACGGTGCTCCAGACTTTAAGAACTCACGAGTTGTATGCCAAGTTTAGCAAGTGCGAGTTCTGGTTGACTCGTGTTGCTTTTCTTGGACACGTGATTTCAAAAGAAGGAATCTCTGTAGATCCAAGCAAGATAGAAGCAGTAATGAATTGGCCAAGACCGACTACTGTGACAGAAGTCAGAAGTTTTCTGGGGTTAGCAAGATACTACAGACGGTTTGTAGAAGGATTCTCAGTATTAGCTTTGCCGTTGACCCACCTACTAAAGAAGGAAGAGAAATTCGTCTGGACAGACAAGTGCAAAGATAGTTTTCAGCAACTTAAGCAAAAGCTAACCACCACGCCTGTGCTGACCATACCCTCTGGTCCTGGAGGATACGAGATCTACAGTGATGCGTCATTTAGGGGATTGGGTTGTATGTTGATGCAACATGGCAGAGTTGTTGCATACGCTTCCCGTCAATTGAGACCTCATGAATTGAATTACCCGACGCATGACTTAGAACTTGCAGCAATCATCTTCGCTCTGAAAATTTGGAGACACTATTTGTGTGGAGAAAGATTCCAGATCTATACAGACCATCAAAGTCTCAAGTATTTATTTTCTCAGAAGGAACTAAACATGAGACAGCGTCGTTGGATGGAACTTCTGAAGGATTATGATTGTGATATTTTATATCACCCTGGTAAAGCTAACAAAGTCGTAGATGCTCTAAGTCGGAAATCTTCAATAGCACAAATGGTGCTCAAGGAGTGGGCTTTAATTGAGAAGATTAGAGATTCGGACTTCAAGTTTGAGGTAGGCCACCTTTCGAATCTTATGGCTACCTTGAAAATTGAACCGGAACTTCAAATGAGAATTAAAACGCTCCAATGGACCGACCCAGAAATCCAGAGGATTGTACAGAGGAGGTAGGAAAGAGAAAATCGGATTTTCAAATTTCAGAAGACGGAACGTTGAGATTCAAAGGACGATTGTGTGTACCCGATGATGCAGAACTTAAAGAAGAAATCTTGTCGAAGCACATCGTAGTAGTTACAGTATACATCCTGGCAGTACGAAAATGTATCAGAATTTGCGGCAACACTATTGGTGGTCTGGTATGAAAATGGACATAGCCAAGCATGTCGCCAAATGTCTGATGTGTCAACAAGTTAAGGCTCAGCACTGCAAGCCAGGAGGACTTTTACAACCTCTCAAAATTCCCGAGTGGAAATGGGAGCACATCACAATGGATTTTGTGACAGGCTTATTGAGGAGTCGAGAGGTAATGATTCCATTTGGATAGTAGTCGACGGGACCGACCAAGTCGGCTCATTTCATTGCGGTATGGAAAGATCTCGATTTAGACCGGCTTGTTGAGCTATACGTCCGTTAGATTGTTCGCCTACATGGTGTACCGGTGACGATCACCTCGAGATCGAGACTCGAGATTTACAGCTGCATTTTGGAAAAGTCTACAGCCGCTTTAGGACGAAGCTGCAATATAGTACAGCTTATCATCCTCGATAGATGGTCAATCTGAAAGGACCATTCAAATCCTCGAAGATATGCTACGAGCTTGTGTCTTTTGGACTTTAAAGGAAGTTGGGAAGAACAACTTCATCTTGTTGAGTTCGCCTACAATAACAGTTATCGACAGAGTATTCAGATGGCTCCTTTTGAAGCGTTGTATGGCCGGGCGTGTAGAACGCCGGTATGTTGGGATGAAGTAGGAGAACGAAAGATCACAGGCCCAGAATTAGTCCAACGGTCGGTAAGAGATGCGATTCACGCCATCGAAACAGATTAAAGACTGCCCAAAGTCATCAGAAAAGCCATGCTAACAAGCGACGAAGGCCATTAGAATTCCAAGTTGGTGAGCACGTCTTCTTGAAGGTGTCGCCAATGAGGGGTACTTCACGCTTCGGTAAGAAAGGAAAATTAAGTCCAAGGTACATAGGTCCCTTTGAAATTTTGGAAATAATAGGGACTTTGGCATATCGCCTTGCGTTGCCACCAAGACTTGGTCAAGTTCACAATGTCTTTCACGTATCGATGCTAAGGAAGTATGAACCTGACCCAACCCACGTACTGAATTTTGAAGAATTGGACGTGGATGAAAGGGTATCGTACGAGGAGAGACCAATTCAAATTGTGGATCGAAAAGAGCAGGTCCTACGTACCAAGACGATTCCGTTGGTCAAAGTGGTTTGGCAACATCACGGCACGGAAGGAGCAACCTGGGAAAGTGAAGACGCCATGAAAGAAAAATACCCTTATCTTTTTGATTTGAAAGATGTAACGACTTAAATTTCGAGGACGAAATTTTTATAAGAGGGGAAGAGTTGTGATAGTCTGATTTTTCGCTTCTGCTTTCAATTAAATAAGTCGGGCTTTTCGTCGACGTGCTTATAGCGCTATTCTCTGAGCTGATCACTCATGAGATAACTTGACTAATCGGGAAAGTTATTAAAGGATTTTGATGCAACAGACTTGAGAATTCGACCAAGAATCGACTGCTCAACCGTGTTAGTCTACAAGGATCATTTCGGCACAGTCGAAAATCTATCAGAAATCGAAAATAGGTCGATGCGATAGAGATAAAATTAGGCTTGGGTGATTCCAACTAATTACAGAATTCTTGTCGATTGACATTACACCGATTTTTCTGTTATTTTGGTACCTGTGCTCGTAATTGAAACCTCGAGATTTTTCATGACAATCGAGAGTTGTTAATGCGTCGGAGATGTACATTGTGGCTTGGGAATAATCGACCATGGGTCGGTGCACCAAAAGTTCCCAAAAACTAACCGATAGTTTAAGTTGCGCTAAAATCACATTTTTGACTGAAATTAACCGAGGAAATGATGTCGATTACATAAATTAAAAATTGTCACGTGTCACAATTCATCCCAAGGACATTGTTACGTCTTCTCAAAATTTATTGATAATGGGAATTGTTCATGAAATGTTCAAGATTATCAAATTAAAAGAGCAAGGGAATTGCCACATTTTAAGTAGGATTTTAAGACCTTTAATGTGAAACAATTTAAGAGATATTATAAGTTATTACTAAGGGACTTGACCCTATTGAATTAAATGTTAGATGGGTAATTAAATAAAGAAGAGAGGTCTCCTCGAAAAGGAAATTCGTAGGAATCCCTCTCTCCTACAGCTTCACCTCAATTTCCTTAGTATTTAATGGAGATTGACTTGGAAAAGATAGGGGACCACCTGATAGGGAAAGGACTCAACCTCCATGGGAAAAAGCTACGAGAATCCACTCCAAAATTCGGATTCGGCAGTGCACATGGACTTCAACATTTTCTTTCATCCCATTTAGAAGAGACAAGGTTGGAAACTTTGTGGGGCCTATGAGGGTGATGGGTGGCCAAAGTTTCCATGGAAAATTAGGCCAAAGGCTGAAGGAAACTTCAATGAAACTTCTTGGCAAGTTTCACTCTCCTTCCCCACCTTTTTTCTCACGCATAGAAGTCTGTCTGCTGTAAGTCTATCTGCTGTATTTTACACGGCAACTTCCATCTTTCCCTTTCTTCCTCTTAGTTTATTCTTCTTCCTTGTCTTTTTCAACGTACAAGCCGTTGTTTTCTTTTCCCTTGAACGTGCTACTTCCATTTTTGCTCCCTCTTGAACGACAAACCAGAGACTAAGAAACAAAACAAAGCAAGACATGAACGTGACGTTACAAAAAAATTCTTGGACCCACATAAACGTCAACCGCCTACCACCATGGTTTTTAAATATAAGTCGTATAGTTTCAGTGAGGAAAACCCCCTCAACCGCACAAGAACCGCACAACCGACCAAACTCCATACTTAGTTTCCTCTACCGAAAAATTTGTAAGTTTGTGTGTTGCTGTTGCCATCATACCACAGCACAATCTTCTGCGGTTTCGGCTCAACACCATCACCAAGAGGATCAAGGCTGGTCTTTGTGTTGCTGTCCAAGCACCAACGAGAGCCGCCGTTAGCTGTGATTAGCTGAGCTGTCTTCTAAATCTGGACTAGGCGTTGAGTACCTCTGTTAGGAGTTCGTACAAGTTAAAAATATGTAGATGACGTTATATATGGATAGATGTTGGTTAGGGATGTTAGGATAGACATAGAAAAGCTTAGATAGGATTTAGAGAGCAAAACAAAGGTCGTGGAGGAAGATTCGGACTAGAACAGTAGCTGGTTTCTGAAACAGTTTCCATGACGTGTGTATTTTACAAATTTTGTAGACAACTATGTGTTGCGATTTTAAAGGAATTTTGTTCAGAAGAAATGTTTTAGACATCTTAAATAGTAACATATATTTTTATCTTAATTTTTAGAAATTAAAAAGATGATGATTTTAATGACGTCATCTTCGGAACAGTAATTCGGACAGTTTTGTAACATGTGACCTATTATGATGCCGAGGGCTATTAATGACCTTTAGAGGTTGAATTTTCAATCAGTTCCTTCATGAAAGTTGTTCTTTATAACTTTTAGTTTAACATACTTAAATTTCAAGTCAAACGGACCATATTTCGACTCAAAAACGAACTGATCTTGATAAGTTAGACTCTCCAAAACTGGACCCGATTTTTGTGCTGGATAGAAACAATTTCTGGGCCGAATCCAAAGGGTTCTGGATCTTGGTGTCTTCATGAAAAATGTTTATTTATATGTTTTCTAGCACGTGTTTGAATTTGAGAATTTTTCGATATCGTATGGATGAGTTTCTGACTTCGAAATTGGGAGAGCATTATTGGGCAGTTCTCTGTCAATTTGGGTGGATAAGAATACATGCTTGTTTTGAAGAATTCTTGCTATGAAAGTGCTCAATTGATGCTGTGGATGCTGTATAGAATTGATTATTGAAATGTGACATCGATCATATGCATTCACGGCATGAGATTCCGCCACGAGCCTTTGGGGCCGGGCGTGCCCCTTCGGGAACGCCCCACGTCAACGGATGCCAGTCGCAGTGGAGGCTGGACCGATGCTCCTTAATTGGAATGCAGTCTAGATGTAGACGTTGCCGCGCTCAACGGTGTGAGGTGATGCCCGGTTATGCCGAAAGACTGTTATCTGAGCATTGACATCATTTGTGACATATGGGATGCCCGATTTTGCCGGAAGACTGTTATCTATTGCATTGACTGTGGCCTGTATGCTTACATGGATATTCACGCCCTTGTTTATGCTCATGTTAAAGTGTTCTTGTGATGTGTGAACTTGATACCGTTAGGAATATTTTATTTGATGCTAATATAGAGGAACTTATTGGTATTAAAAGAGTGGTAAGAATTGTGCTTAGATTGCATGCATGATGTACCCTTCTCTTACTCTGGATTTAGGAGATTTACTCGCTGAGATGTGATCTCATCCCTTAGAGGGCTAACATTTTTCAGGTCCCTAAATGGAGGAAGGCCGGATCGTGTACAGTCGGTAGCAGTTAAGGAGGAATAGGATTCTCACTATCTCCTTCCAAATGATGATGGGTTTTCCGTCAAGACTGGATGTAGGGTGACAACTCACCCCCGAGATATTGAGAAGTACGGTACTGTAGTAGTAAACCCCAGTCTTATAGGTAGAAGCTTAGTTATAGGAAATCGAACAGCTTCACTTTTGTATCAGACTTTGGGGTGTTAAACTGGTCTATATGTATAAGTACTATGATGTTGTAGGTGTGGCTTATTAAAAATAATATACTATATTTCTATCCCATTGTTTTGTGGTATGGAAATTGTTTTACGTTTCCGCATATGCAAAATAATAAGTGGGTTGGCAACAGTTCCGGGATGTTGCGAATTTTAAAATCGACCATTGAGGGATGTGCATGTGCCTGGGGTTTGGGTCGTGACACCTTCAGTAGGTGTGTAGCTCGGGGAGAAACCAAGCGAAAGCTAGTGGGCTTGTAACAACTCGGTCTGATGAGGGCGGGGAGTGATTACCGAGGCCGGATGACCTGGATAAGGAGTGGCTCCTGACAAGCTTCTAGGATGGTGAAGGAGGCATGAATGAACCCGACTATGCATCGAGCGGAGGGGCAGTGTTTTTGGGATAATTTATCGAGTGGCATAGTGAAAGTATCGTTAAGCTTGTACAACTTCAGTTTAGTGGAATGAGGTTGGAGAAATGAGGAGCATCTTGCTATAATGGATTGTTATTGTGAAGCAATTCAATTTAACCTGGTGGCGAGAGGTCGTTTTGAATTTATTGAAAATTGAGGAGGACCCTCGATTACTTTGATTTCATTTATTGAGGCAACCTGGTTTTGGAAGTGGGTTGCGAAGGTTATTTGGTAACCTTAGTTGATACGTCAATTGAGAAGCCAAGGATGGAGGACATCGCCGTACGAAAGGACTTTGCATTGGGCAAACCTGCTAAATTGTACGTGCGATAGGTAGTTGTCTTTATGGAGTGCTAGTAATGATCATGTCAAATCGAGATCCGGAGTTCATAGTAGCTTTTTGGAAAAGTTTACAAACTACCTTGGGAATGAAGCTGCAGTAAAGCACGGCCTATCATTCGCAGACGGATGGCCAGTCTAAGAGGATGATTCAAACCCTTAAAGACATGCTACAAGCTTGTGTGTTGGACTTCAAAAGAAGCTGGGAGGAACAGCTTCATCTAGTTGAGTTCGCTTTGTGACAAATTGATTATTAGCGGAGTATCCAGATGGCATCGTTTGACGCGTTGTGTGATAAAGCCTGCAGAACCCTAATTTGTTGGGACGATGTTGGAGAGACCAGTTCAGATTGTGGATCAAAAGGAACAAGTGTTGCACAACGAGACGCTCTCTTTGGTCAAAGTGGTTTGGCAATACCACGGAACAAAAGGAGCAACTTGGGAAAGTTAAGAATCGGTGAGACGATAATACCCCCACCTTTTTGAAGAAGAATTGTAATGGTTTAAATTTCAAGACAAAATTTTTATAAGAGGGGAAGAGTTGTGACATCCTAAATTTTTGACCTTGTCCCAATAATATGAAATGGGCATTTCATCAACGCCCCTATGGTCCGTTTTTTTTTTGAGTTGATCACTCACGAGTTAACCGATCTATTAGGTGAAGCTATTAAGGGATATAAATGCGACGGACTTGAGAATTCGATCAGAAATCGACTGCTCGACCGTGATAATTGGCAAAGGTCAATATGGCATGGATACAATCGATTAGTGATTGGATAAGGATTGACTTGACGGAATCACGCAATTGAATTGTGGGTGATTCCACCTAATTGCAAAACTTGTGTCGAACGATACTAACTCGATTTTCTGTCAATTTTGTACTCGATACCTGTAATTGAAGAGTCGTTGATGAGTAGGAGATGCACAAACATGGATTGAGATCATCAACTACGAGTCAAACACACTAAAATCCCTAAAAGCTACCCGGTAGGTTGGGTTACACTACAATCGCGTCCAATCGAAATTTACCACAAAATTGAATTCGGTTTCAGGAGTCGGACGTTCAAGCATGTCACGACTCATTTTTAGGACGTCATCTCATCTTTCAGAAGATTTTCGTCAAGCCTAGAATTTTGCGAAAGAATCAATTTAGGACAAATAGGAAATAAAATAGAAATTCGGATCAAGAGGGAAATTGGATTATTTGGCCCTCAAAATGGTTTGTTTGTGAAGAATTAGAGGAAAATAGCCATTGGTTGACAAGAAGACTTTGGTGGCCAAGACTTTTGAGGCTTGTAATGATGGAATTGATATTTTCTCCCATGACTTTCATCCCCTTCTCTCTCTCTATCCTCTCCACCTCCTCATGCGTGTGCTTCCTCAGGCGTTCATCCCCCTACCACTTTCTTCTTCCCTCACACTTCCCTCTCATGTTACTCCTTCTCCCATTTCCCTCTCCCTCCCCTTCTCCCTTACGTGAAACCTTTCCAGCCCATCAATCAACCGAAGCACCCCACCACTCACGCCCACAGCCACCAGCATCTCATGCCTTCATCCCTCAGACCACCTAACAGTCCCATGCCAACAACTCCTCACTGCTCAGCCATCTCATGTCCAGAATAGCAGCACCAATCCGCCACCAGCCCACCATCACACCAGCCACCGAACAGCCTCCATCTTCCCGCCATCATCCAACAGCCCCACCAGCTCCAGCAACTTCTCCACGCAGCTCAACCATGCCACAGCTAGCCCGTGTTCAGCTCGACTAGTAGCAAACAGAACCAAAGCCAGCATCAACCGTGAAGCTTGTTGGCTATTTTTCGGCCTCGTCCTGGCCTCCTTCAGAGTCGCCGTAGTCATGGGATCTCACCATTGTTGTGCCGCCGTCGCCGTGAACCCATTTTCTCACTATTCCGGTGAGTTGACCCCGTAATACTTGACTGTGTTGTTAATTGCACTTAGGGGGTTACATTAGTGTTAATGAGTTTAGTTAGATTAGTGTTAAAAATGATTAGTTCTAAGAAAGATTAGTATTAAGCAAGTTGAATTAGTGAAATTCAGATCAGTTTATTGACCCTCGCCGTTTGCCATTTTTGTGAATCAAAATGTAGTACAATTTTAAAGTTTGTTCCTCCTTGAGAAATGTTTTAGATATCTTCAACTATGACATATATTTTCTTCAAGATTTTAGGGATTTGAAAACAAGGATATTTTAGCTCCGTCATTTAAAAACAGGACCTCTGTTTTTGTTGGAACTGGTGACCTTTTGAGATTCACTGGATTTTTATGAACCCTTAGGGTTAGAATTTTGAAAGGGTTTCTTCACGAAAGTTGTTTTTCACATCTTTTAGTTTAACAGACTCAAATTTCAAATCAAACGGACAAGTTTTGTTCTCCGAACCAAACTGATTTCTGAAAATAGATTTTCTGGAAACGGGTACAATTTTTGTTATGATTTGAGCAAATTACTGCTCTTAATCTAGAAAGATATGGGTTAAGGTGTCTGCATGAAAAATGTTCATTTAGGAGTCTTTTATAATATATTCAAATTTAAGAATTTAATAAGCTCATTAGGTTGTGTTTCTGTATTTAAACTTAGAAACGTGCGAGTGGCCCGGTTTTTGCCAATTTGGACCGGTTATGGTTTTGTAGTTGTTCTTGATGTTGTGCTTGTTGAATAAGGTGTATTTGGTGATGTGGTGGCCTTGTGGCATGCTGAGAACTTATGTGTGAAATCATGAGGTGAATTGCTCTTTGTTGGTTGTTTGTTGTTATTGCAAAACATGACATTTTGGACTATTAAATAGAATATAAATGAGGTGTCGGGTCCGGACATCAAAAATTATTTGCTTAATCAAATAATGTGGTTTTAAACTAGGTGCGTGCAAAGTTTGACGGATTAATTTTGAGTACATGAGCACTTACGAATTTATTTCTAAAGGTTTTGAACAAAAAGGGGGTTACTAAAGGTTTGTTTTCAAAAGAGGGGGTTGGAAAAGAAACTAGAAAAGAAATATGGTGTCGAGTTTGGATGCCAGGTTTTATGGGATCAATAAAACCGTGAGATTTCAATTTAGATGGGTGCAAATTTTGGCAGGTTAATTTCAAATACAAGACCTCGTACAAATTTATTTCGGAAGGTTTGAACAAAAAAAAAAAAAAGAGTTACTAAGTTTATTTTTAAAATGGGATTTTGGTGTTTTGGCTATATGATGGAAGGAAAAAGGTTGACCTAATTGATGATGTGCCTATATAGTTAGGTTAATTAAGTGGTTCAGTTGAATTAGTCACAATTTATTTATTTAATTGTAATTTATTTAATTATTTATTAATTAGCATAAATTATACCGGGATAGCCGGTTGTCAGAATTTCGTACTGATTGTCGTGATGCAGTTGGTTGGTGCAATTGGATGTTGGGCGATGATTTTCGAATTATTATTTCAAAAATAAGAATTTTGGTATTTAATTAGAAAATACCGGGTGTCAATTTTTGACGCCAAAAATGTTTTTAAGTACTATATCAAATAGAGGGATTTTTAAAAGATAGGATATCACTTTTTCTCGCTCAAGCTGACTGTGTAACCACACACGATTATTTTATCGGGTGTTTTAATATGAAGAAAATAGGCCAAGCACATTATTTTAATTGAGGCATTTGAGTGCAAGGCACGATGTCCTTGGCCAAGGTTGGTTGTGTGTGTGATCGCTATGAGAATCCGTCACCGATGAAGGTCGAGTGGACGATGCTCCTATGTGGAATGCCTATATCAATAGATGCTAGTCGCAGTAGAGGCTGGACCGATGCTCCTATGTGGAATGCCGTCTAGATGTTGCCATGCTCGATGGGGCGAGACGATGCCCTGTTACACCAGAAGACCACCAAACGTCGAGTAGGTCGTGCTCGTGGGGCCATAACTAAATTGGAACGCGTGTTTGAGTGAGATATAACTGCGCTTGATTATGGGACAAAATTGTGTGGCACGGAATGGGACATGTCATAACGATTTGGTCTTATAATCGGGAACCCTGTGATTGATTGAGATATGAAGTGAGGTGTTCTGATTGTTGAGTGCATCTACTGCATTTGTATGTTATATGAACTATGTTGACATGCAGGGAGGTGCTGAGGCGAGATAAGTTCTAAGTGGTGCATGTTTAGGACGCCTTTGAGTGAATTCTCGTTCTAATCGGGGCTTAAGGTGTTGACTCATTGAGACATTGTCTCACCCTGTCGTGGTTTAAATTTTTCAAGTCCCTAGTGTGGAGAACTCGGAGCCCAAGACTGAAGGGTTTGGAGTGTAAGTGGCCTGGTAGTTTCCTTTTGAAGCTGACTTATGTGAATAAAGTGGTTTGGCATGTGTATAAAGTGGTTTGTGATAATTGGCTTGTCTTTCCACTGTCTCAATGTTTTATGGTTGTCAAGGTATCTATTAAATTTTGCTTCCGCATGTGCATAAAATGAATGGGTCGGCAACATGTCCTGGGATGTTGCAAATTTTTAAGTCGACCGTCGAGGGATGTGTGCGTGCTTAGGGTTTGGGGTGTGACAATTTAGGCCCACGGATCCACATCCGAACTAGTGCCAACTGTGCCAACCGTCATCACATGCGCAACAAGACAGTTCGACCATGAATTTGGTTCAACTTGCCAAGAATAGGTCCTTTTTCTCCCGTACCGTCTAGACGTCATGTCATTCAAGCATTGAATAGAAGTTCGCTTGGATCGGACCATCTACAGAAATCGATCAATGCTAATTCCACCTCATCTATCTGACGGTCATCGTCTAACTTCACCAGCACGCAAACGGTAAGGGCCACCCCACACCCGACAACCTGTACACGCCCATCATCCGATTCAATCTCGATCGACAATCAAACAAACGTAATTTTGAGTAACCTGCCATATTTGGACCCAGACTCTAGCCGATCCTAAACCAGACATATGAGTAGGATATCGTTGTGCAATATAGAATAACAGGATCGCCACTTGCCTCAAGTCCTTGGAACATGAGCGGTGGTGCAGCTGTGGGGAGGCGAGGCGTCAGTGAAGCGAGCTTCGGGTGAGCTGCGAGTTGTTGGCTAAGCAGCGAGCTGTGGGCTCTCCTGGTTGGCAGCGGGTCAAGACGAGATGGCGTGGAAGCTGGCGGCGTGCGGTGGTCAACGGTTGGCGGCAAGGTGCGAGTGGAGCGGTGAGGATTTTCTGGAGTATTTTGCTGGAAATGCCGCTTGAGTGAGGGGAATGCAGGCACCGAGAGAGAGAGAGCAGAAGAAGGAAATTTTCCTCAGCTTTATAGACTCCGCCCGTTGACAATGGAAGTCAACAACTTCAGGGTTTTTGTGGCCGCTTGTAGAGGAGACGAGCGGAGGGACGTGGCTGCCGGTGGCACTCCTCCTTTTCCATGCGGTTGCCTTTCCAAGGAGACAGGTGGAAGGGCTGGGCTGGGGGTTTTGGTCAACATTTGCACTTCTGTTGACAAGCTGAGGGGGAAAGAGAAACGTGGCTGTTGGTATCGTCCACGGCCTTCGCTCGCTGGCCACCGGAGAGGAAGGAATGTAACCAAATTTTTGGAGTGGACGTGAGGTGGCTCGGGGTTAACGTTTTCCTTCATCGTTGACCACATTGGACGTGCGCTTGGATACTTCAAACGCTTGCATGAAGGACAACATGGCGACGCACCAAAGAGAGTGCATGTTGGTCTCACTTGCCACATTGCGTGAGAAAGTTTTAGACGAGATGCCATCTCGAGAATGTGACGATACGTGACACCTTGGTATGGTGAGAGTGTGACGAAACGAGGGTCGTAAATGGTGCCAACAACGTAATCCGACAACAAGCTTGTCGACACGTCTCGGACCATTACGTATTCGAGGTCCGATGAAATCCGAATATCACAAAAACCCCGGATGCTATCCCGATATTGAGATCGCGGATGATGCCGGCCCCAGTGAGGCCGATGCCCGGGGTCGCTTGGATGCCGTCCGATAATGAGATCGGGACGATGCCGCTGCCAAGAGGGGGACCGATGCCCTGTTGTTACTAGAAGAGCTGATTAATTTCGACTAATATGATACTAAAAAAGAAAAATGAAAGTCCACGTGTGGTCCATGATTGATACATCTGTGATGCTTGCAAAAGTTGGGTTTGCTGTGATATGTATTGTTAAGTCATTGCATCAATTTGAGCATATGTTTGAATTGGGTCACTTAGTGCTTGAATGAGTTTCATGAGATGCACGTATCCCTTTTTGTGACCGAAATGATCATAAGCCACGGATCTTCGGAAAGCTTGTTCATATGCACTAACTCTTTATCTTTGATTCTTGAAAGCACAAAGACGGTTGAGAGCCTTTCATATGCATAAGCAAGGCAAGGCGCGAACCTTGCTATTGATTTGCCATCAACAAGTGGGTGGTGACCTTGTATCTGATGATCGACGGCGAGATGTCCTCCTTTAGGAGCATTATGGATTTACACTTACTAAGTCATCGACTCACTCTTGTTATTCTCACAATTTCAAGTGTGTGATGGGTGAACCTGGGTCCAAGAAGGGATGAATCTAGTATGGGGGCCGCTTTTGGGAGCAACGCGGTAAAGGAGCTAGGATACCTCAGCCTTTTGATTGACTATATATGGAAACAAAAATAAGTAGCCCGGGATTAGGATAGGCATGTAATCAAAATAGCTTTTGATGTGTGAATATGTGTGTATATATATATATATATATATATATATATATATATATATGTTGCTTTTATTTGCTTGGCTTGCATGTCTTACCCAGCTTCCATCTTTGTTTGTACGGGGATTGTTTATGATCACTTATGCATGTGCTTAACTAGAGATAAAAGACTTTCATGACGTTCGACATTGTCCGGGGGCGTCGATGCTAACCCGCTGGGTCATGCTCTCGTGCTAGAGATGGGGTGGGGTGTGACAGGTTTTAAGTCACATATGACCTTCACCTTGGAGGGATCTATCTCAATGCCCTTACTACTAACCATGAATCTATGGAAATTCCCAGACTTTACCCTAAATATGTATTTTATAGGGTTAAGCCTTAACTTGAACTTCCTAAATCAATCAAATAACTTTCTCAAGACTTCAACGTGATCTTCACCTTGCTTTGACTTTGCAATTATGTCATCGACATAAACTTCAATCTCCTTATGCATCATATCGTGGAACAATGCCATTATAACTCTTTGATAAGTAGCCCCAGCATTCTTCAAGTCGAAGGGCATGACTAAATAGCAAAATGTTTCCCTGGGATGATAAAAGACATTTTAGTCTTATCTTCATGCTTCATTTATATTTGGTTGTAATAAAAAAAATCCATCCATAAAGGAGAACAGCTTGAATCCAACCGTAATATCCACCAGAATGTCAATATGCTGCAAAGGAAGATCGTCCTTCGGACTTGCATTATTCAAGTCACGTAGTCAACACATACTCAGACTCGTCCATCCTTCTTCATGACCGGGACTATGTTGGCAATCCACTTAGCATGGTGGATGACCTCAATGAAACCCACTTTTAATAGTTTCATGACTTCCTCATCAATTTTCTTAGATAACTTGAGTTTTGTCCTTTTGAGTTTCTGCTTCTTGGGTGGAATGTTAGGATTGAGTGGTAGAGTGTGTTCTATGATCTCGAGATCTAAACTCGACATGTCGGCATAGGACCAAGCAAAGACATCTTGATACTCCTTCAAGAGTCTATTCAATTTATTTGAATCTGTCCGAGAAAGACCTGCCCCAATCTTCGTTTCCTTGAGATTTTCATAATCTTCTAAATTCACATTGATTGGTTGTTCAGTGGTGGGAGGTTTGGATTCCCAATGTCCGAGCCATTCCCTTTCAATAATTTTGGGATCATCTTCATCCTCTGAATTGGAATAATCGGGTTCGAAAGAATCTCTCGGATTTGAATTCGAGCCATGCATATAACTTTGATGATGCAAAGTTTTATGCCTAAGATGCAACCAAAATGGTTAGTGTGTAAATATAATAAAATGCAATGCATGCAAATATTATGAAAAACTTATTTTCGAATTTCAGGTTTTCGAAAAATTTGTCGGGAACTTGCCCTTATATCGTCGAACATCCTTGTTCCATTAACTTGTTTGGAAACTATAGATCGTGTGGAGGCCTAGGCCTCAAAGCATCATCATAGCACTGGTTTGAGATATCTCACATGTCTATTAATAAAAAATGCAAATTTTATTGATATGCAAACACCGCATTACAACATATATTGTCTTGGATTCAAAAAGTTCGTGATCCAAACTATTACAATATATGAATGAAATGAACAATTGGAATTCCCTCGCAGGGGAGAATTAAATAGAATACAACTAAAAAGAAAAGTAGAAATAGGAATATTCCTTATACAACGGGATCAATAGGCTCTTTGTATTCCCCTCCCTGGAGGAGCTTCAACTACCTAGGGAGAAATCCTTCAATGGAGGAGATAAAAGGAAACGATATCTCTTTCCTTTGATGTTCAGGCCCTTTTAGTTATCTTGACCTTCACGGTCACCTTGGTAACCTAAACCTTCAAACTTCTTTCTTTTGATTGCCTCAATAGGGTTTAGAATGCCTTAGGCAAGCTTGCCTAAACCCTTACCAGTAATGAATCCATTCTTGAGCAATACTTCGCTTGACATTAAGGATGCCTTTGAGAACTGAAGCTCCCTCATGATTGTTCCAATAGGCACATGTGTAACCAACACAAGCTCAAATGAGTGGTAGTTTGACTCTCCCTTGATTTTGGGCTTGATGTAGGGTATATCTGTTTTGTTGAAGATCTCCACATCTCTCTAGCATTGAATGGTTATGATCTTTCCATCGACAGCAAGACACATCATTTGATAGAGAATTGACGGAATAATTTCGGCAGCATGGATCCAAGGACACCCCAATAGCAGGTGAAAATTACTTGGGATATCAAGCACTTGGAATATCTTAGTGATCGTGATGGGGCCAACCGTCAATGTCAATTCGATCACCCCTAACACTTCTTTCCTCATCCCATCAAAAGCTCTTGTAGGAGTTTTCATAGCGTAGATGGTATCCATGCTTATTTCTAATTGATGGAGGGTGGCTAAAAGACATATATTCAAGGCGGAGCCATTTTTGACTAATGCCATTGAGATCATAGTGTTAAAGTGTTGAGTAGAAACGTACAATGCCTTAGTATGCGCTTACCCCTTAGGAGGGAGATCTTTCTCAAAGAAGGATATAAATCTCTAAGGAGTATGGCACCCGCAAACTCCTCTAACTACACCTCTCCAATGGTTTCGAGTACGTGGAACTCATTCAGGATTTTGAGGAGTGTGTTTCTATGCTTCTCAGATGACTTAAGGAGTTCCAATAATGAAATCTGAGCGGGCATCTTTTGTGATTGCTTGACTACTTCAGCTTCACTGTCTTGAGTGTCTTGAGGAGTTGTTCATCTTCCTCATCGATTAGAGCTTTCTTTTCAACATCCTCAAGGGATGGATAGACTCAACCTAATCAAGTAACGACATCAATAGTTCCACGGAACTGCCTTGGTGCTATGAATGGAAGGTGCCTTGGCCTTTGAGCTTTCGCCAATTTGCAATGGTAGTTCAATGACCACGGGTTCAAGACCCACACTTGAGATTTTCATGACTTTGAGGTTGTCAACCAACGGGTCCAATTCAACGGGATTCATGTCAATCTAGCAAGTCTTGCAAGTAACATTCTCCTTAGTTAGGTTGATCACATTAGGCCCAATCATAGCTACAAAATCGTCATCAAACTCATTTCTCCACCCACTACAAACGATGTCCTTGGGATCTTGAAAGAAACTTAGGGGCAAAATATACTTGACCATAAAGTCATACTTCTCACTCATAAAGTCATACTTCTCATCCAGTTGCCCAAGGATATCCACTACTTCACCCTTCTCACGGGCCTTCCTTACAAACTCCTCACGATCCCTATGAGAGATCTTGTATTCGGATTCATTCTAATCAGAGGAAACTTCTTCATCCTTCGATAGGGGTGGAACAGGACCTTCTTCATCATCTCATCCACTTGGGACAATGTCTTTTATGTCCATATAGAAACTCAGCAGCAATGTAAACTTCACCTCAAAGTCATATTTGCCACTTGGTTGGTCAAGGATATAAACAACTTCGCCACCCTTGTGAGCTTTCTTAATGAACTCACGGTCGATGTGGGAAGCTCTACACTCATCTTCACTTTCGACGTCTGAGTCTTCATCTTGCTATATTGGGGCTTTCCCTTTAGGTCTTGATGAATATCTTCTCGAGTATCATCCTTGCTCGGGTCTTCAACCTCCTTTATGACCTTCGAGATCATGTCTTCGCTAGACAAATCAACTTCAACTAAAGTCATTGGTTCTTGAGTGGCTCTACCATCTTCATAGTGGAGGATTCCTAGCTCAATCAACTTAGTTAGGCAGGCTATTTTCTCATCATGAGAGATGTTACCTTTCATTCGACGATCAGTAAAGGACATGATTTGCCTCAACTTATGCATATCCATGAAGAATGGATGCTTGTCATCATTCCCAAAGATTACATTGATGTCTTCAGCATGTTTTCGAAGCAGATTTTGTTAGATATTTGGCATTGAGTCCTTAAAAGTGAGCAATTTTTTATCTAGTAAATTATGGATCTTTGATCAAAGGACATAGCAGTTGTCCATGTTATGTCCCTTCTCCCCCATGTGGTACTCACAAGTCTTGTTGAGGTCAAACTGAGGAAACTTTAGCGACTGTCCCTTAGGACCTCTCTCACCACTAGATGGTTTTTGATCAGAATTGGAAGTAGCTAAGATATTGGTCTTGGCAATCGAGTGAACTGCCTCTACGGGGCTTTCCCTAATCGAAGTTTCGAAATGAGCTCCGGACTTCTATGGTAGGCTTATGAGCGAGAGGAGTGTGCACCTTTTTAGCAAACGAGTTTTGAATGTAGGCAATCTCCACAATGGACTCCTTGTCTTTCTTTGGAGAAAACCTACGAGTCGTTATCTTAGACAATCTTCCCTCTCTCATGATTCCTTCAATGCTTTCCCCCAATTCAACCAATGCGGCAAAGTTGATGTAGGTATTGTTATACGTCTTCTTGAACAAATCACAAGGCATGGCCTGAAGTAACAATTACATCACTTCTTTCTTGGACAAGGGAGGCTTAACTTGAAATGCAGTGGCTCTCCAATTTTGAGCATAGGACCTAAACGTTTTGGTCCTCGTCTTCTCAACTCGGACTACCTCTTCTCAAGTCGGTGAAATCTCAATATTGAACTTGTATTGTTGCAAAAACTCATCTGCGAGATCCTCCCAACTATGGATCTTCTCTAAATCTAACTCAATGAACCAAGTTAGCGCATGACCAATAAATTAATCAAGAGAAGAGGATTGTTGAAATAGCAGGCCATCTTGCCCCGATAGTACTTCAGATGGGTCTTCAAGCACTAAATACCATAATATTTCCTCATGAACTCGGGCTCTTTATAAAATTCTGGGACTTTCACTTTAGTGAAGGCGACAGTTTGTCAAACCCTTGAAGTTGATAGTCTTGTAGCATGCATAGGTGTTCCTTGATCTTCTTGAGGCATCTCAAACTTTCCTCATCAAAGTGGGGAGTTAGGGTCTCCTTAGATGGAGCCTCTAGGTCTATGACACTTGGGATAGGAGTAAAAGCCTCTTCAGCAGGTCTTTTCTCAACGAGATCAACCGCTAGCACTTCATCAAGTGCGGTGGGAAGATTTGTAGTAGCAGCAGCAGGGGTTATAGGCGTCAAGTTCTTGACTTGATTGGAAAGATCAGTTAGCAACACCATGATCTACACCATTTGACTCTCCATGGTAATGACACGAGTATGAGTATCCTCGTTTTCCATCCTAACTTGGTGTCAAGTGTGTATGATAGATCGTTTCTCAGCCATCTTTCAGTATCTTTTTCAAAAGAAGGAATTCAAATTAGTATGTGATAAAAAGAATCAAGAAAATACAAACCTTGTCAATTATATATTTTCTTAAGATGAAACAATGATAAGAAGCATGTATGATCCCGATATCATGTAACATCATCACATCAAGATTCTTCAGAAAAAATCATACAATTGAGAAGGACAATGACCAATATTTAATCCAAATGCCTCTTTTTCTAAAAATTACATGAAAACGGAATAACTCTATGAAGTTTTATTGAATACATCGAACAATTACAAGGAAGCAGGACCTTGCATGTTTGAAGCTCATAAAATGATTCGACTTTACATGTAATATGAAAGTGAATATAGGGAAAATTTCAATCGAAATAAGGGAAATACGAAGAAAGTTCCTTTACAAGGAAAGGTATGTGAAAGATCCTCAAATAAGAATCCTAAGAACTAGGGGGATTGCACGTAGACGCTTGTTATCATGGGCCAAGCATTCTACATCAATCAAAGCTTCGTCTCCATGCTCCTCGACATGAGCTTGTTGAAATCCTTGAAGTTCGGGAATGTTGGGCAACTCAACTTCGAGCTCGGGTTCCATTTGACGATAGATATAGTCAATGGTCGCATGGTGCGTCCTCATTTCTCCTTCCAAGTCAAATTCATCAACAGCGACTACATGATGTGAGGATCGGGTGTACCATATCCCAATAGCATCTCAAACCGCAGCTTCAACATGGTTGATTTGGTCTTCCATGATAACCTCTTTGTGATAATAAATTGGTACAACCCCAGCTTGAGGATTGGCGGGACTGTTTGAAGCGCGCGATATTGGCTTCCAAAGGGATGCATCGGCTATGGAATGCATTTAATTGCTAAGGTTAGTCTGGAGCTTGCATAAATGCACTCATAGACATAGCAAGAATTTTAAATACGATATGAACCTCATTCATTCCAATGTCAAATCAAGCATTTGAAAAATTTTAAAGTATTCAATGTCGGAAGCATCACATGTACCAAAAACTATTTCAAAATGCAAAAACGACCTTTTAAAGCAATCTTGAAGAAAGTACAATCGAATCAATTCATTTATTAAAAACACTTAGACGATGAAGATGAGGGAATTTGGAACAATTTTCATGAAGATGATGAACCCTAATTTCACACACAAGCCACCCTAAATATTCTAGATAGGCAATCACAACAAAGATCTTCAACAAGATATTTCAAACAAAGCGAGTCAAATCAGCAAAGTTGAAAATAACCCATTCATTATTTATTCTTCAGAAAATTACACAAAATGCATGACATCAAGATGAACAACTTTTGTGTATAAGGTTTTCTGGCATGATCTGCACAATCATTTTTAAAAATTCAATGAAACTCATCATTGCATCTGGAATTTTACAAGACAGCAGGATAAATTAAGATTACAACTAAGATTTGTCCTATCAAACAATCTCTAAAAAATGCGAAACTTCATCAGAAGATATTTCTAAGAGTGACAAACAAAGTTTATTAAGGGTCCGATTCAAGAATCCCCATAGAAAGAATCACACAAGAATAGCAAAAGACTGGCTAAACAGGGATAAAAACAGAGTTCCGAATTTATTCCTAGGTAAGAAATCTAACTTAACTTGCTAATAATGGAAAATGGGTCTAATGACAAGCAAATCACATGAAACTAGTGGCATTTGAAAGGTCTGAAGATGCCCTATGACTTCATAGTAGGGTTCAGGTTCAATCGAGATCAATTCGGCGCTCAAAAGTTGAGGTTTGTGAAAGTGTGTGCATCCGTCATTAACAAACCAGAACATAATATGCATTTATGAGTTCTAACATCACCTAAACAATGCAGAAGCAGCATGAAATTCACAAAAGACAAAGAATTGGATGCGACAAATAATTTGAGTAAACATCTAATCCTAAGTTGGGATACAAAAGAATCATATAAGTCATTGACAACACAAAAATGACTTAGAACTATAATGACGTGTTTGACGATTTCAAAATGTGACCAGCCTAATTGAGGCATAATGTTCACGTACCTAATGATGCTTAATTATGATGTATCACATATGAACATCAACCTTGTAATGCACACTTCAAAATTTGTAAAGACATGAATGCGAAATTTGGTCTTTAAGAGACCCCAAAACATATGTTTAAGTATGCTCATAATAAACCTATGATTTTACCTCAACATCACAAAACATGCTTGATTTTGTTTACCTAATAACATGCAAAAATATTTAAAAAAAAATCTTACATATAGAAAACACATTGACAAGCATTTCTCATTGAGACATCGAAACCTAGAGATCACATGAATCTTGACTAAAATGGCAAAACAGATGCATGACATGAAATATCCTAATTGCAACAGAACCTTAGCACATTTGAACATGCAAATGACATACCAATCAACAAGCAAACTATGTGAATCATACATCATTGGAATGCATACAACATATATTTCAAATTCCATGAAGATTTTAAGGTTAAATGAACTCATCTACATGTTCATTTTCACACAAATTCATTTCGGATTGGTGCAGAGCAGATTGATCTAGGCCTAGTTTTAGATGATTTTGACTGACTAAAACATCTTCAAAAAATCTAGAAAAAAATACATAACATACTTGAGACAATTTGAAACAAATTTTGTGAAGAAAAATTTTCTAAATATTAATCACAAAAATCAGCACGAAAATAGTAAAAACAAAAATTGGAACAAGAATAGAACCAAAAATCAACCTAAACTACTGCAGAATTGAGCAGATTGCGAGGTGTTTTTGGAGAGTCAAACAATCTTCATTTGGGGTATGCAACCTATCAAATCGAAGGTCTTGAAGTCTACTTTCTAATCTTAGAAGGAGTCGAAATCAAATAATGATGCAGGCCTAGGGTAGGCTTTCTCAAACAGTAGGATCGGGAGAGTGACTTGCACACGGAAAACAGGACGAATAGGAATTCCAGCACTGCGCGAGCTCAGGAGAACAGTCGTATCTTTGTCGATACAGATCGGATCAACCTGATTCCAAAGCCAAATGAACAAAGACTTCTGGATATACAATTTCTCTGTTTTGGGTTTTCTGAAATAAGCACTGTAGAATAGTCGAAATTGGGTTGGAAATAACGAACAGAACAGGAAAAGGCAGAGACTCCGTTGGTTGCTCTTCTAGGCCTCCAAGGAAGTTGAGGGGGCACCGATTCTTCTAGATCGATGACTGTAACTCTTCAAGGATGCAGATTTCGAAAGCTCCGACTCTTCAAGGACGGAGTGAAAACTCTTCTAGGTTTTCAAGGGGATGAACTCTACAAGGTTCACGATACTTGCTTCAAAGCAAAGTTTTTTTCATTTATCAAAAGCTGTCTGTCTTCTACAAGGGATTGGATGGCTTATATCATCAAAGAAATAAAAACAGAGCATTGAAACTAGGAGAAGTAAAGACAAAGCGTTGAAACTAGGAGAAATAAAAACGCAGCATTGAAAATAGGAGAAATAGTAAAGAGCTTGGAAACTATAAGCTAGTAAAAGTCATGCGAGCTCCCAAGGTGTCTTTCACGGCTTCCGGAATGGACTCGAGATGTCGATACGGGTTCACGGTTTCGTCGAGCTTGAATGCAGGCCGATCTTCTTGGTTGAGAGAGTTGTTCTTCAATGTGGGCTGCATCAAATAAGCTTGTCCAGAACCTCGTTTCAGGCCAAACAGTAAGTGTGCTATAGATGCACGAAGCTGCAGATAAGCACAAATCTCATCTAATCAACCACAAACTCAATCTCATTCAACTTTGATCACAGCAAATCATCAAATAATCTCATCATCTTCAGATCTAAACACATTATAAGGATCTACACTTGAATCCTAACCCTGATCAAATACGCCATTCTTGCTTCATCGAATTCGAGTTCAAGATTTTTACCCTTTTTGTGCTGGAATATAACCAGTCCTATTGGACCAATCTTCGATCATCAGAGGAAGATTAGGCCACTAGAACTAATCCAATGGTTGAATGGCTATTCCTCGACCAAGGTGAGGTCGGGGACACTTTGTTGAGGGAGGATTAACAATTGGTTAGACGTCGATTAGGACCACCGGACCAACGATCAAGCCGGTTTGTCGCCAATTTCTTCAACCGAAAGAACATTCACGATTCGAGCATGACAGGCGACTGTCAAAGGGGGCTTCGACCACCCAAGAATCAAAAGAGAGAGGAGGACATTTGGGAGGCTTGTTGACACCGATTTTTAATCGACGCATTATTAAAAGTAAAAATCAAGATTTGGGTTTTAGATTGCGACAGAATCTCATCTCTCGGCCAAAAAGTGTTGTTTTTCATTTCTTTCTTTTGCATTGTCATTTTTAAAATAATTTTTAGTTCATTTTTAAAAAACCTTAAAAGTCAAATGCTTGACTTTCGGGTTGACTTTTCGGTCAATCCTTTGACAAAAAAGTCAAACAATGAGGTTGACTTTTTTTCCTCAAAATGCCATTTAGCCTTAATTTCTTTTTTTTTTTTTTCTCAAATCAACTTCTCAAAACTTCAAAGAATTGACCAAAAAAATTAATATTTTAGGACATGTCAACTAAATAGTTGACTTTTGGTCAAACTTCGACAAAAATTAAAAAATAAAAAATGCATAAAATACATTTCTTTTATTGTCAATTTGACTTTTGTGTCAAAAATTTTCACAAAATTCGATTAAGAACCCTGAATTATGAATTTTTCAGTTTAAGATTCTAAATCAACCAAAAATAAAATTACTTTTATTATAGTCATAATTAAGTGTAGTTCCTTCTTTGACATTTGGTCTAAGGACTATCTGAAATTTGCTTACACGTTTAATTTCACGATTTATCAAATCAAAATGTAAATTGTCGTTTTGAGCGATAATTACGAGACTAAAATTGATTCTTCAAGACTTGCGTACGAACCATTGTTTTTCTTTTCTTTTTATGGTAAGATAAGATATGTATTGACTTTTAACCAAAAGAGCTATACAGTAAGTAAGTCTCGGCACCAACAAAACTTGCACTCATAGAGACAACAATGTCAATACTAGTGGAAGGGTGCCGAGAGTAGAAGGAGAAAGAGGGGAAGCCAAAACAGCGGCAACCCTCGCGCAAACAGTATAGAGAGAACCAAACACCTCGGAAGAGAATATAGAGGGATCAAGTCCCCAACTACGTTGAATCCTCCTATTCCTTAGTGTGTCCGCAACATTGGGGAAAGTTGTAGCCTTGTCCTTGACGACTTTGAGTAGGTGTTTTTTCAAAGCAAGCACAAATAGGACTTGGCTCCGAAAGAGAATGTTATTCCTTGTCTTCCAAATTAGGTGACAAAGGGCTCTAAATGCAAACCGAGCAATGCAGTGAGAGAATTCATTATCGGAAAGAAATTTGATGGCCTAAAGTAGGTTTTCCATCCACGATCTATTTTGCCAAGGGAGGTTGCATTTCGCAACCCAAAACAAAGCCAAGCCAGCAGTACTATTGCATCCAAAAAACATATGATCAATATAATCAGGTTTTAGATTGCAAAAAGCACAAGACCTATATGCAATCCTACTATAGGATAGTAAAAAACTGAGTGGGTAACCGATTTTGGTGATGAGCCATAGGTGAAACCGATACCTAGGGAGTGTGTAGTGTTCTAGACAAAGGAGAACCATGGGATGATGCTTCTCTTCGGTTGAATTGCTTCCTAAGCAGAGGCGATCGAAAAGGACCCAGAGGGTGCTCCAGCCAATAAAAACGGTCTGGGTAATGCAAGAGTACCAGAAGAGTGTGCGTCCACGACTCCAGGATGGCCTTGGTGGCTTGGCCGGAAGGGAGAAAAGGTCCGCAACAAGTAGCTTGCCCGGAAAGTCCCAAACGATAAATGTACGCATCGGTGAAAAACTGTTTAGGGGTCCTCGGGGTGCCAAAGGTTGAACCAAATGGAGACTGAGAGACCGTTGCCCACCTGCCAATTAAAGTACTTATGGAAATCCTTCCTGAGATAGAGAAGTTTCCTCCAAGCCCAGAAACAAAAGGTTAGCTTAGGGACAACCCATAAATTCTTCTTTTTCAAGTAGGTAGCATATATCCACTTACACCAAAGGGATTCTTTATCCGTGAAGAGGATCCAGATATGTTTGAGCATTGCTGTAGTGTTGCAGTCCTGAAATCTGTGAATACCAAGTCCTCCTTCTTTTTTTAGGGAAACAAACATCCCCCAAGCTACTTTGGCACCCCCACTCCCAAGGCCGGGGCCTTTCCGGAGGAATTGTCTAAGAACTTGTTCAATACGGTCCAGCACTTCTCTAGGTAACAAGATGATACTAGCCCAAAAGACTTGTATTGAATGGAGGACTGACCTAATGAGCTATAGGTGGCCCGCAAAAGAGAGGAAGCGTTGTTCCCAAGACTGCACTTCTGCTGTTATAAGATTCACAAGAGAAATATAGTCTGACTTGCCAAGCCGCAAGGTGATGATAGGGACTCCCAAGTATCAGACCGGTAAGGTGCCTTCCCGGAAGCTAAAAGTGTGAAGAACTTGGGAACGTAAGCTGTCCATTCCACCCAGAGGAAAACTTCGCTCTTATTCATGTTAGGCCTCAGACCGCTCCAAGAGGAGAATGTTTCAATACCATCTTGGAGGAGAGAAATGAAGGCCATGTTAGCCTCACTGAGAAGGAAGACATCACTGCAAAGAACAAATGGGATAAACAAGTAGATTTGCACCTCCAATAGAACTTGAAATCCGATTGTTTGGTTTCAAGATGAAGGATCCCCGAGAATACCTCCATAACCAGGGTGAAGAGGTAGGGAGACATGAGGTCCCCTTGGCGTAACCTGCGACCACTTGAGAAAAAACCATGGATCTCCCCATTAATGGAAATAGAGAACTTGGGTGTACAAACACAAGTCATAATCAGCCCAACCAAATGATTTGGAAAACCAAAAGCTTGGAGAGTTAATTCCAAGAAATCTCAATTAAAGGTATCATATGCTTTCTGGAAGTCTACTTTAATAGCACACTTCGGCGAATAAGGGTCATGGTGGAAACCGCATAATAGTTCTTATGCCAGCAAGATATTGTCACTAATACGATGACCTTTCATAAATGCATTTTGAGAAGGGCTGATAATAGTTTGAAGGATAACCGCTAGTCTACTAGATATAATCTTGGCGATGCACTTGTAAATTGTATTGTAGCAAGCAATGTGTTTGTAATTAGAGACTCCGAGACACATTGGGAATTTTAGGAACAAGAGCAATAATTGTGTTATTTATCTTGTGCAACAATCTCTTGAGATAAAGAAGTCCTTGACCACCACTAAGACCGACGGTCCTACAATATGCCAGTTCCATTTGAAAAACTCAACATTAAAACCATTAAGACTAGGAGCTTTGCCAATAGATAGGGAGAAAAAGGTATCATGAACTTCCATCTCAGTCATAGGGCAAGAGAGGAAGTGTACTGTTCGCACCAAGACAAAGTGTTATAGCACCACCTATAACGCCTACGGGGAAAGCCGGGTCGGAAGATCAACATACATCAAGAGGTCCTGAAAGTGGGATACAAATAGTTGCTGCACCATTCCAGGGTCGCTCACAAGATTGCCAGAAGCGTCCAAGACTGAAACGATTCTGTTCCTCAGCTGTCTTTTGTTGACAGAATGGTAGAAAAACTTGGTGTTCTAGTCACCTTCCTTGAGCCATTGCACCTTGGATTTCTGCCTATAGAAAGATTCCTTTGTAATCGAAGATTAGCAAAAGTACAAAGCTAGTTTCTCTCTAGATCCGCAAGCATCAAGCTAGACAGTCTTACTTGGAGGGCATCCTGGGTAATTTGAAGTGCATTCCTTGCATTTGCTATTTTGTTGGAGATATCAGAAAAAGAATCCCTATTAACCTGCTTGAGTCGGCCATTCAGGGTTCTAAGTTTGTAGTATAGTCTAAACATGGGAGTTCCCGTCCTCAGGTCATCCCACGCCTGAGCAACAATAGAGTTAAACTCCGAGTGCTTCATCCAAAGGTTAAGAACTTGAAAGGTTTTCTATAGGTGGGAGAGACCATAATTTTGATGACCATGGGAGAATGATCGGAGATGCCTGGAGCAAGGAAAGAGGCTTCCGAGTAAGAGAAGTCATGGCACCATTTCATATTTACAAGCATCCTATCAATTTTCCTCATTTTTCAGTTAATGCCCAAAGAAGAAGACCAAGTAAAGCGATGACCTACATACCTTAGATCTTCAAGTTCTGTCTAGGCCAAGCATTGCCCAAATTCATCTTACGAAGGGAGCCAAGTATTCGTGCTACCTACCCGGTCAAAAGGGTCCCGAATAGCATTGAAATCCCCAGCCATTAGCCAAGGAGAATCCGGCAGGCTTGCACTTGTAAGAGTAAGTTTTACCTATAGTGGCTGACAAGAGACAAAAGTGTGCACTTGAGCCCGCCATGAATCGCTTGAGCATTGGACGAAGACACATCAAAATTTGCAAGAGATGGATTCCACCTACCCAAATTCTTCCTTTAGGGAGTAATAATAGTTAGAATACTAGCTCCAACCTGTCAAAAGTCCTGAAGAAATGGACGGGAATAAAGCCACATGGACTTTAGTTTTTAGCAGTCCAATACAACAGAGATTGTTCGTGAAGAGGAGGTGTCTAACTTCAGCTTGTCTAATGGGGTCTACACGACCCCTTATGTTCCATACTCCTATGTACATAAATAAATATATACAAAAAGAACAAAGGGTGTTACCGCCGCTTGCTCACACGTCATCAACTAGCCACCGACTTTGGGGCAGAAGGAGCCGGCTTTGGGCAGGGAACCAGCGGGGGCTTAGCCTGTTGGGAAGCTGGCTTTAGAGCAGCAAGATTGATCTTCTTTAGGGTTACATCCTGAGGAGCAAGGGATCCATCCAAGGTGTGATCATCCTCTCTTGAGCTGCTCATAATACTTGCATCTTCATCAGATTCTTCACCTAAGTTAGATGAAGGAACCGGTGTAGTAGGGTCCTCTCGATGAGCTAAGCTAGCGAAAGAGGACGAAGCCAAAACATCACATTACTGCGACAATATTTGGCTCTTCTGTTCCATTCTAGAAGCAGGAGGCTGCATTACACTAGGAGCAGCTTCACCAATCTTCATAAAGGAAGTAGGAATTGCTTCCTTTGGCCTCAAAGCATGCTTCTTCTTTTTAGGCCGAGCCTGTTTCCAGCCTTCCTCATAGGCATCTTGAATCGGGATTGTAACTAGATGAGAGGCAGGTTAGGGCTTTGGGCGGCGAGGGCATCACAGATAGGTGCAGGCTGGCAGGCCTCAACGGGACTAGAGGGGCTTACTAAGGCTGGACATTTGTGGCTAAATGTGCCACAACTTGGGCATGAAACCGACCTCCATTTGTACTCTACAAGAATAGTATGAGTGTCACCATTTAATATGATGTCCACCAAATCACAACGAGCTTTCTTAGCAGAAATCTCCACACATACCCTGGCAAATGAGATCATCTTCATTTGTTCTGTCCTAATGTCAACGTATAATAGTTTACCAACCACACTAGCCACCACACTTATCCCTAGAGCAGACCGGAGCGCATAAGGGATGTTCTTTACGCCACTAGTAAAGAGGAAAGATGAACAGTAAAAGTCACATCAGGTTAAAAGTTGTCATAACGAACAATTGTTTCTCACTTATTTTCTTAAGATAAGTCCAAATCCAAAATTGATTTTGGAAAATTTACATCAAAACTTATCAATTTAAAGAATTTTCTCCTCCTAAGCATTAGAAAATCAAGCAATTAAGCTTTAATCGACAAAATTGAAATTGACCAAATCATGACTATGGTTTAATTTCATGAATCTATGTCCAATTTTAATATTAGGCATAGATCCATTTTTGATGTAAGCTCGAGCGCTTCAATTTAAGGTCAATTTGAATGCGGTAAGTGATCTTGCACATGTGTAGTTCATTAGATAGGGCAATTGTGACACTAACTAAGTTCAATTTTGGTTAATTTGCAATTTTGCCCATTGAATTGTAAATTTTGCCATTTTACCCCTTTAGGCCCAATTCAAAATATCCATGATTTTGACTCGTTGTTTTTCATGATAATCATTCAATTAGATTAATAGGAGACTCCTAGATCACATTTAGAAGGTTTGATTAGCTTAATTGTACCTTAATTGGCCAATTTCTTCTTAAATAAGATAAAAATCCTTTTCAATTTGGTCCTTGGCATAAATTTTAGATCCATAGGGATCCTAAGTGGACAAAACAATAAGAACCGGACTAAACCGATCAAAAACTGATCAAAATCTGGTTGAACCGGATCTGAATCGGTTTGACCGGTCTAATAGGCCGTCGGTGGGGCTAGCCGGTTCAACCCCTTTTCGGTCGGTTCTTGACCTTTGGCAACCTGGTTCCAGGATCCTCTTAATGCCAATTTCACTTATGCACCTCCAATTTCCCAAAATTTTATAAATTGATCCCCGAATTTCATCAAATTGTAAATTAACCCATAATTGGACATTTTGACGCAATTCCCAATTTTGGCTTGGTTTTTGCAAATCAAAGCTGCTAGATCAATTACCCAACACCTTGAGATCATGATTGAGCCTTTGAAATCAATTTTTGACTATTGGATCGAAATTTCGACCGTCGAATCAAATTGGAAAGTTTATAAGTGAAAATTTCTATCCATGTTAGGGGTGGCTTCATTAGGCACAAAAACCTCTCTCTCTCTCTCTCTCTCTTTTCTTTTATTTCCCTCCACTTCCTATTCTCTCCCTCTCTCTCTCTCTCTCTCTCTCTCTCTCTCTCTTTCTTTCTCTCTCACAATTGCCGCCGGTTTCGCCCCTCACCGGCAGCCACTTGATCGAAGCCACCAGCTAAGACGTCCCTTAGCTCCTCCCCGTCGTCGATCGCCAGCATAGGTTATCGAAGAGGCAGCCACAGCTCCGTCGGCAGCTTCTCGATTGTGGCCTCAAGGACTGCCAATCAAACCAATCTATTCCCCAATTGGCCGGTTCAATCGAATTGGTGCCAATGGCCAATCTTCCCCTAAACAAGATCTAGTCCTAGGAGGTTTGTGAAGATTCCAAAGTTCCAGCGAAAATTCTACTTGATCGTGACCGAAATCGAGAAAAACCGCATCAAAAGGTAATTTCTTGGTCTCAAACCCTGTGAAGCGAGGCCAGATTAGTCGGTCGGGGCTAATGTTCAATATTAGTGATATATGCTGATCATTGATGAGTTGCTGAAGTTTGAACTTGAATGATTGTGCTTAATTTTGCTTTAATTTGCAATTTCGTAGTCTTAGGACTCATTTACTACTTTGACCAACAGGAGATCTGAAACGACCTCGTTTCCACTTGAGTTCTCTTAGGATTAGATAATAAACATCTTGAGCTTCAAGCGGTAGGTTGTACACCCCAATCAAGCATCATTCGACCCTCGAAAAACATCTTCGAAGATGAGCGATTCTACATAGTTCGCTTAGATTTTCGGTTTTGTTTTGCTTCGAAATGAGACTTTACTATTTTTGTGTAGCCTTTTATGATGATTTTTGCATAATCTTTCCTTTATGATTTTTTTTTTCCAAATTGTTTTATGCACATCCTATAATTTTTTCATGATTTTTGGTTATTCGAACTAGGTAAAATTTACTCGAGATCCAAGCCTAGGTCGGTTAGTTCTATGTTGATATCTGATTTTTTTCTTTTTTTTTACTGGATTTTGTGTCGAGTTCTGGAATAACTTTCCTTCATAAAAGTTTATTGTATTAGTGTTGTGCATGTCATGTATTTTTTAAAAAAAAATTTAGATATGTTTAACTAAGTCAAAATGGCTTAGATCTGAACATAGGACAGTGTGTCCTACATTAATCCAAATTGTATTTTGACAAAATTAAGTCCAGAAATGCACCATTTGATCTCTAATCCTTCATGAGATTTGAAATACATGATACATATATTCAATTGATGCATGCTTTGCAAAGTCTTGACATTGGCAAGTGAGTCAATTGCATGAGTTAAAATTAAAACATGTTGCATCGGTACATAGTCTAAATGTACATTTCTGTTTTGTCATATTTGTTGTGATTTGTGTGATCATATTTAGGTTTTGAATCCTTAAAGAGAAACAGTCATCATTGCATGTTCTATGCATAGGATTTTTTGTAAAATTTTTGCACGTCTTGAGATGGCTGAAATTGTGCACGTTCTATGAAATCAATACTAAAATAAAATCTTGCCATTTATACATCTTACCATGCTTGTTCGAGACATTTAGAATTCAAATTTTGTGATAATGTCTTCTTTACACTTAAACCTCATATTACAAGGTCTAAATACATGTTCATGTCATTACATTTGAGTGTCATTTTACGTGATTAATATGTGTCGTAAGAGCACATGTTTATCTAGAAACTCTCAAGCATTTCATCATGAATCTTGAATTATCTCGTATTGTCATCGAATTATATCATATTTTCTCACGTCGATTTAGGGTTACATGATCACCCCAATTGTTAGTTGCATTTAACTCTATGTCGCATGTGATTTTTTTTCATGTCATTTGTGTATTACATGAATGGTTTTGAGATTTATTGATGCATGTTTGTGTTACTAATATGCACATCTTTGGAGATCTTAATCTTAGAATACTTAATTGACCTAGTTTGGACTTGAGCCCTTCTAGGAAGTCATAAGGCACACTTAGAGATTTCCAATGCTGCTGATTTCATGCAAATCGCTCATCGTTTGTGTGGCATCCCGGAAATTCAAAGCCAAGCCTTAAGGTGTGTTAAATGTCTTTAATTAGGTGATAGAATTTTATGGCTTATGCTTTAGCCAATTTGTCTTTTAATTTGATGAATTTTGCTTGTGTTGTGGAAATTTAAATTTAAATGCTTGGCCATATGATTTAAATTTCAATAATTAAAAATATTCCAAGACTTTGGCCAAGATGAAATTTGAATTTAGAAATATTTATAAAAAGGAATTCAAAAAAAAAAAAAAAAGGAAGAGAAAATAGGGTTATTTTTGAAATGGGCCTTGGGCCCATTAGCCTAAAGCTTGGTGGGCAAGCTAGTCGGCCATTAGGGCCCAATAGGTGGCTGTCGACCAGCCCAAAGTGAATGGCCGGTTGGGCCTAAGCCCAAGCCCAATTAATTCAAAAACAAAAATTACAAGTGGCCAAAGGAAGAGCATGCATTGGTTAGTCATTAGGTGGATCAATCATTGCAAATGATGGGATATAAAAGGGGTTAGGAGAGAGAAATGGCTGGTTGCTTGCTTCATTTCCGTCCAAAGAGAGAGGTGTGCGAGAGAGAGAGCTTGAGCGGAAGAGAGGAACCGAGAGAGAGGAGGTGGAGCCGAGAGTTGCCGCCGCCCGTCCGCCGTACGTCCGCCTAGTCCGACCGCCGTACGCCGCCGTTCATCGCTGTTTGTTCATCTTGGAGGCAAGTGGGGTCCTTAACTTCTCTTGCATGTCTGTTTTTGTTGGTTGCATGTTCGGTTTTAGGTGTGATTTGGGCGAAAAACCGAGGTAAGGGTTGGATGTGTTCAAGCTATGTGGCTGTTTTCGTTCGGTTTGTGGTAGTCAGTATCTTAGTCGAGCTTTCATGTGTATTTGGAGTGCGATTTTGGCTTCGGTGTCTTGATGAAAGTTGGAGCTAACATCTTGTAGTATGACATACTCGAATTTCATGGAAAACGATGGTGATATGTGGGGTCAAAAGCTCTGTTATACGGAGACCTCAGATCTGCGAAATCTTCACTGACCTTTTGTTGATTTCTTGGTTGCCTGTTGATTTCTGTTGGAGATCTCACTTTGTTGTCTTCTTAAAAGTCGTAGGAAACACCTTAAGCTACAACATACTCAAATTTGAAGCAAAAATAACAAGTATAACTTGGTGAATCTGTTAGATCTTGGAGATGGTTGATTCTGGTGAGGTGTACCGAGACACCCGAGACTTCATGGGTTAAAATGGTGACCATAATCTGGGTATTTTACCTAGATCCCTTCATGAAACTTGTAAAGGACACATTGTTACATGACATACTTAAATTTCAGAAGGAACGAAAGAGATTTGATGGGTGAAATCTAAGAAATACGGAGAAGTGTGTTCTGGACGTCGCGGTAGTGATTCCAGAAGCTTCGTAGGGCTATAGAAATTAATCTAAAAAGAATTTGGCTTAAAGTTCTTAATGAAAAAGGTACGAAAATGCGTTGGCTATCACTCTGTAAATTTCGTAATTTTTGGAGACCGAATGGATATTTTAATTTAATTTATTCGGAAACTGTGCAGTGGGTTTAAATCCGAGAATTTTAGGATGTTTTTGGAGGAAATTGTGAAATTATAAGAAATTTAATTTGGCCACGAATTTTATATAAAATTGTGATCCTATTAGTGATTGTTTGAATATTATGATTTTGGGAAAATCATAAATATTAAATATTTATTTATGAAAATAAATAAATAAAATAAAATAATAATAAAATAATAAAATAATAATAAAATAAAATAAATTTTTATTTGGCCATGGATTCAATTCCATTTGTGTGGCACTTGTGTGATGAGGTCTTTCTACATGCATTAAGTTGAAATACTTATGTGATTAAACTATGACATGTGCATGACATGTGAATTGAAATGCAAGTGTGATATGTTTGATGCCATGCCAAATTTCCATGTTAAATTGAGATAAAAGATAAATGTGGATGAGAATGAGGTTGTGGTGGAGGATGTTGTCTGGTGGCCTGGTGGCGTAATTCCAGAGATTCCCTTGGAGTTTCAGGATGCCCGGAATGTGGGGGGCCGGAAGCCTGTCGGAGGTTTCGCCCGAAGGGAGTGACTCGCGATGCCGGGATTGGGGTGCGAGATCCTCGGCTAGAAGGGTAAAGGCCGGAAGCCCGTCGAAGGTTTCTGCCCGAAGGGAATGCCTCGTGATGCTAGTTGAGATGCGAGATGCCCGGAATGTGGGGGCCGGAAGCCCGGTGGCCATGAGATGGCCGGAATGCTTTGGGATCCCCGTCGGAGGTTTCGCCCGAAGGGATGGTGATGATGGTGAATTTGATGATTTGAGAAAAGATAATGTGGGGATCAATTGATAAGTAAAAGTGGAAATTGATCTATGATGTGATATGCATGGTGATGCATGGCTAATGATGATGTGATATGCATGGTGATGCATGGCTAATGATGATGTGATATGCATGGTGATGCATGGCTAATGATGATGTGATATGCATGGTGATGCATGGCTATTGATGATATGATGTGATATGCATGGTGGTGCATGGCTATTGATGATATGATGTGATATGCACGGTGATGCATGGCTAATGATGATGTGATATGCATGGTGATGCATGGTTGATGATATGATGTGATATGCACGGTGATGCATGGCTAATGATGATGTGATATGCATGGTGATGCATGGTTAATGATGATATGATGATAATGATATATGAGATGCCATGATGATGATATATATGCTATGATGATGCATGAATACGCTTGACATCAAAAAGGTAAGCAATGCCGCATTGTATGATGGTATGCATGGTGCACCGAGTTGTTATTGGATTTCCTATCTGCTGAGTGGTTGTACTCACCCCTTTGGGGATAACATTTCAGATTAGCACTATGCCGCTACCGCTGTTTCGCGTGGGGTATTTTACGGTCTACCGTCCGATGTTGAGGTGGAGTGTACGGAGATAGATTGTCCTCTCGTGCCCGAATTGACGTTTATCCGAGTGCGATGCTTAGTTATGTATGATATCGGCCCGTCGGGGCCCCTGTCATACAAGAGTTCCTATCTCGTGCACGTTCGACGGGATGGAGCGATGCGAGGGATGCTTTGCCGCCGCCGCCACCACCTCGACACACCGGGTTGGGTGTGAGACCTGTGCACGAGGAGTAGGAGCTAGATCACTTTTTGATGTAGATAGTTGATGCTGGTTATGGGAGGGTTTTGTGTTCATATGATGTTAGGGGTCGGAGTTCCTTTTTGAAATTTTAGGTGGGACATGGCAGAGTCTTAACCTTTCTGGTTTTTGTACCGACCCGAAGGAAACCCCATCTCGCTATATGTATGTATGTAAGCAAAGCGTCAACGTTATTTATAAAATCGTGCTGTTAGTTGGTGTGTATTTGTATCATGGGTTAGAAGGGAGATAGATGACGATGTGAATTTTGCTTCCGCTATGAGTCACGCATGGGACCGCTTTAAAAAAAAAAAAAAAAAAAAAATAATGCCTGTAATCCGGCAAGGCTTAATTTAGCCAAGAGATAGAGATGGTAAAAGATGTAACACCGGCGCTGGTGACGACCGCGAAGGGTTCGGGGTGTCACAGTTTGGGCATTGGATCAAATTTGAACCCTTATTCTAACTCTAGTTGGACAGATCTTTGATATTTTTGTTCCATTTTTTTATTAGGATTCTTGATGTGAATCATTGTGGAAAGATCATTCTATGAAGGCCCGAATGATGCGAATTGCGAACCTCAACCTCCAATCGAACTTGTGATTGGCAACCTCGGTATGAACATAACTGTTGACGAACCCGTGTCAACCAACCAACGTTATAGACACCATGAGTGAAAGAATTCACTATCTCGCTCGATAAGTCAAATCGACCACCACAAGGGAACCTTGATAAGGTCAAGTCCTTAAAAGAATAATAGAATAGAACCTCTCAATTTTTATTCCCTCAAAATAACATATGTCCATTCCAAAGAAATTTGGCTAGCCTTTAAAATAGGCCTTCTAACCACCACACAAACCCTAAAAGCAACCTTAGAGTTCAGTCAAACCAACCCCCAAAACCATAGTTTAGTTTGGTTACAAATTAAGAGATTTAATGCTTCCTATTCTAGAATATGCCTAATAAGAAGATAATTTTATTAACTTGGTCAAATATTTGGTGACTAGATAATCAAATTGCACCAAGATTTCCAAGAATCTTCAAGATTCGATCCAAGATCATCTCTACGCCAAAGATCACGCCAAGATTTTCAAGATTCTTCAAGATTCGATCCAAGGTCATCTCCACGCCAAAGATCATGAACCATGATGCCAACAACTTGCCTAAATTGCTTGGCCTACGTTTGAATGATCGAATCAGTCGGAATAAACAACAGGTTCCTAGCACCACCTCTTCAATATGGCTTGATGTCCACATCATTCCCTCCCCCATGCAAAGGATTTGCCCTCAAATAATCACTTGCATAAAAAAGAGTCAAGTCAGAAACATTAAATGTAACACTAACGTCATACTCACTTGGAAGATCAAGCTTGTAGGCATTATTGTTAACTCTTTCCAACACCATGAATGGTCCATCCCCTTGCGGTAATAACTTATAATGTCGTAGCTTGGGAAATTGCTTCTTATGCATATAAACCCAAACCCAATCGTCGAGTTCAAACGCCACTTCCTTGTGCCCTTTGTTGGCTTGCCTTGCATATTGTTCAGTCTCGCGCTCAATATTTGCGTGCATCTTCTCATGCAATGCCTTAACAAATTCAGCTTTCTTTGCTCCATCTAAATCCACACGCTCATCAACAGGTAAAGGGTTTAATTCTAACGGAGTTAATGGATTAAAACCATAGATAATCTCAGATGGTGTAAATTTAGTAGTAGAATGCATGCTATTATATGCAAACTCAACATGTGGTAGACAATCTTCACAAGATTTTATTTTCTTTTTAACAATAGCATGCAACAATGCCCTTAAAGTTCTATTAACTACTTCAGTTTGACCATCGGTCTGTGGATGACAAGTAGTAGAAAATAAAAACTATGTTCCTATTTTTTTCCACATATTTCCCAAAAGTAGATTTAGAATCTCGATTTGAAATAATTGATCTAGGCATGCCATGCAAACATATAACCTCCCTAAAGAATAAATCAGCAACATGAGAGGCATTATTAGTTTTGTGACAAGGTATAAAATGAGCCATCTTTGAAAACCAATCAACAACCACATAAATAGAATCTCTACCATACTTAGACCTAGGCAATCCTAACACAAAATCCATATAAATATCAATCCAAGGATGCGTACGAATAGGTAATGGTACAAGCCATGCGGTTTAGTTTTAGACTTAGACTATTTACAAGTAATGCATCTCTCACAGACACGTGTGACATCTCTCTTCATATGTGGCCAATAAAAATGTTCATACAACACTTCATAAGTCTTATTAATGCCAAAATGCCCCATTAAACCATCACTATGCGCTTCTCGCACCAACAACTCATGTAAAGAACACTTAGGCAAACATAATTTATTTTCATGAAAAAGATAAAATTCATACCTATAGAATTTATTAAATGTAGTGTGTTCACATGCTTCAAACACTCTCCCAAAGTCATCATCATTAGTATATAAGCCCTTAATATGCTTAAAACCTAGACACTTTGCTTCTAAAGTAGTTAGAATCACGTACCTTCAAGAAAGTGCATCGGCTACCACATTCTTCTTACCTTTCTTGTACTTGATCACATATGAATCTCGATGAACTCCATCAATTTGGCATGCTTTTTTATTCAACTTCTGCTGCTCTTTCAAGTACTTCAAGGTCTCGTGGTTGATGTGAATCACAAACTCATTCGGCCATAGATAATGTTGTTAAGTCTCCAAAGCTCACACTAAAACATACATCTCCTTATCGTAAGTAGGATCATTCAATGTTGCTCCACTCAATTTCTCGTTGAAATAAGCTATGAGACACCCTCCTTCCATCAACATAGCTCCAATTCCTTTACTAGAAGTATCACACTCTATCTCAAAAGTAGCACTGAAATTCAGCAAAGATAACAAAGGAGCATTAGTCAACTTATCTTTTAGTAGATCAAATGCTTTCTCTTGCTCTTCTCCCCACGTGAAATCCACATGCTTCTTGATAACCTCGGTCAAAGGTGTGGCAATGGTGCTAAAATCCCTCATAAATCGCTGATAAAAACTCACCAATTCATGAAAGCTGCGCATCTCTATTATGGTCTTATGCATTGGCCATTCACAGATTGCTTTGACATTTTCTTCATCAAACTGTACACCATTAGCACTAATAACAAATCCTAGAAACATTAATGTGTTAGTAACAAAAGAGCATTTCTTTAGATTAGCATACAATTGCTTGGCTCTTAAAACCTGTAAAATAGCTAACACATGCTCAATATGGTCATTGGGGCTTTGGCTATATATCAAGATATTATCGAAATAGACAGCCACAAATCGACCAATAAAAACACGTGAAACATGATTCATAAGTCGCATAAATGTGCTCGGTGTATTAGTTAATCCAAATGGCATGACTAACCACTCATACAATCCATAATTGGTCTTAAATGCAATTTTCCATTCATCACCTTCTTTCATCCTAATTTGATGATAGCCACTTTTCAAATCAATCATAGTGAAGATACAAGAACCATGCAACTCATCCAACATGTCATCTAACCTAGGAATAGGATGTCGATACTTTATCTTAATGTTATTGATTGCTCGGCAATCGACACACATTTGTCAAGTTCCATCCTTCTTTGGCACCAACAAAACAAGGATGGCGCACGGGCTAAGACTCTCTTTCACATACCATTGCTCTAATAGTTCGCTAACTTGCCACTGAAGTTCCTTTGTCTCCTTAGGATTGCTTCGATATGTAGGTCGATTAGGTAATGGCGCACTAGTAATAAAGTAGATCTGATGTTCTATGCCTCAAATCGGTGGTATCCCTCCAGGAAGTTCATCAGGAAAGACATCTTCAAATTGCTGCAATAAAGACACAATAGAACTAGACAAAGTTGGGTCAAGATTGTTAGTAGAAAATCAAACCTCTTTGTACAAAAGTACAAGCATCGGCCGGTCTAAAACTAAAGCTCTCCTTATCTCACTCGATTTTGCATAAAGATTCTTTTGCCTCTTTTCTTTTCTCTCTTCTTTTCCCTCGGTTTTTTACCACAATCCTCCTCTCGACCTCTCATTTTCCTTGCATCTCAAACATACCACGTAAGCTCTCGGATTTCTCACTCTCTCTCTCTCTCTCTCTCTCTCTCGGCTTCTCGTTGTAACTTTAATTGATCTTGATACATCTCACTAGGTGTCATTGGTACCAAGATATAAGTCTTTTGATTCATTACCAATAAATAATGATTAGTATACCCATCATGATGTACCTTTCAATCATATTGCCATGATTTCCAAGTAAGATATGACCCGCTTACATAGGTACAATATCACACTCTACCTCTTCCCCGTATCTCCCTATCTCAAATGGGATTCGAACTTGCTTCAACACTTTCATCTTACTACAATCATTTAACCATTGAAGTCTATAAAGCCTAGGATGCTTTGTCGTCTTCAAACCCAACTTATCCACCATAGTACAACTTGCCAAATTCTCACAACTACCTTCATCAATTATCAAATTACAGATCTTACCATTCACCACACATCTTGTGTCAAACAAGTTATCTCTTTGTTGGTGATGCTCCTCCTCCTTTACTTGTACACTTAGAGAACTCCTAATCACCAATAAGTCTCACATTATAGCCACTTCTCCATCACTACAATCCTCCAATGGTTGCACCTCATCATCCTCTTATTCCCTCTCACTTTTGGGCTCAACATTACCATGTCCAGTCATGATCATCACCCTCCTATTAGGGCATTGATTCACCATATGACCCTTGCCCAAACACTTAAAACATTTAATCTCATGAGTTCTAGTGTTAGGGTTTTCGGTTTGACCTGAAGTCGATTCATTCTAACTTTATTGTCTCTCCCTTTCTCCTTTGAGGTTTCGGTTTTGGTGCTGTTTTCTCTCTAATTTGGCTTCTTATCTCTCTTTCAATTGGATCTCCAATTTTGATTTGAACCTCCCCCACTCTTGTGATTTCAATCCAACTTCAATTGCCGCTTAACTATGATGGCTTTGTCCACCAAACCCTCCAACTCAACATAGTGTTGTAGCTCTACCACCCTTGCTATGTCTCGGCTCAAACCACTTAAAAATCGTGACATTGAGGCCTTATGATCCTCCACCACGTTAGCACGGATTACGGTAATCTCCATCTCCTTGTGATACTCTTCCGGGCTCTTATTGCCTTGTGTGAGATTTTGTGATTTTTGAAACAAATCTCGATGGTCATGACTTGGTACAAAACGCCTCCTCATCACCACCTTCATCTCATCCCATAACTCTATCGGTCTTTCACCATTGCGCCTTACTAATTACAAGTTGATCTCATAATATTATAGCATAATCAGTAAATTCAATAGCTACAATTTTTACCTTTCTGAACTTGGAGTATCGTTGGCAATCATATATCATCTCCATGCATTTCTCCCACTATAGATACGCATTAAAATCATTTTTCCCTTGGAAGGAAGGAATCTTCATCTTGATGTTGCCAAGTTCATCATCTTCTCGATGTCTAAATCCTCGGCTCCATTCCACCTTCCAAATCGGGCATCTTGATCATCCTCCATGTCGGCCTCATCATCATCATAATGCCACTGCCATCTAGGTTGTGTTCTAGAGGCGTCTTCCGATGTTGTGGCCTTCCCCCGATCGGTCACCGTCAACCCTCATACAATTCCCCATCATTTGACCACTAAGCTCCTCCACTACAGCCCTCAATTGCTGAATGATTTCCACGAGCATTTCATCCCTTCATTTGGAGTCAACCTCCTTTTGATTCACGCTTTCTTCATGCGAAATATTTTAGACCTACAAGTAAATGTTAGTCACAAAATTCCTCACCAATCGCTCCCTCACATGTTTCTCTCTAGGTGTTTGTCACTCCACTTGTGTTTTATCTCAAGTCTAGGCTTTCTCCACCCTCAATTAAGCTCACACACTCTTGCCTTTTGTTTCTTGTATTCCTTTTCACAAGCTCTTTATCGACTCAAAACTTGTCTCTCAACCCGCTCACAATAATTAATCAAACCAACCAAACAAGATTGCATCAATTTAGCAAATAACAATCACAAACCAACAAGTACAACTTTCGAAATTCCAATTGGAACCCAAATCACTACTGATTTTGTCTCAATTCAGTCCACTAACAAACGAGTCACCTTCTTGATTCTTTTTTTCTCTTCTTTTGGTTCGACTATTTTTCTTTTCTACCGAACTGTATTTTTTCGCACTTTTTTTGTGTGCGTTTTTCTTCTTTTTTTTTTTTTTTTTTTTACGAACTCAGATACAATTTAAGATGCTAGGACTGACTGATATTACAAAAAAAAAAATTAAAAACTAACAGCGGAGAAATACATATGGAAGCACAAAAGCAATCGAAACCCTAGATTGGCTAGAACCGAAACCCCGGCCCAATAAATCTCAAATTGCCGAATATAAATAGAAAATTTAAAGATAATTAGACCTTGTATAACCAGCTCTAATACCAAATGATGTGAATCATTGTGGAAAGATTGTTCTATGAAGGTCCGGATGGTGCAAATTGCGAACCTTGACCTCTAATCGAACCCGTAATTGGCAATCTTGGTATGAATGTGACTTGTTGATGAACCCGTGTCAACCAGCCAACATTATACACGCCACGAGCGAAAGAATTCGTTATCTCGCTCAATAAGTCAAATTGACAGCCACAAGGAAACCTTGATAAGATCTAGTCCTCAAAAGAACAACAGAAGAGAACCTCTTAATTTTTATTCCCTCAAAATAAAATATGTCCTTTCCAAAGAAATTCAGCCAACCCTTAATATAGGCCTTCTAACAGCCATACAAACTCTAAAACCAGCCCTAGAGTTCAGCCAAATCAGCCCCCAAAACCCTAATCATGTTTAAATACAATTTAAAAGATTTAAAGCTTCCTATTCTAGAATATGCTGAAAAAAAGAAGATAATTTCATTGACTTGATCAAAAATTTGGTGACTAGATAATCAAATATCGCCAAGATTCCCAAGGTACTTTAAGATTTGATCAAAGGTCATCTCCATGCCAAAGATCACGAACCATGATGCCAACAGCTTGCCTGAATTGCTTGGCCCGCACTCGAGTGATCAAACAAGTCGAAATAGACAATGGGTCCCTAGCACATTCTCCTCGATATGGCTCGATGTCCACATCAATTCTACACTTGGCCTTTTAACGAAACTTGTTTGTCAACATGTTTGCTACATTATATGAAAATTTGGTGATTTTTAAACATGTTTTAATAGGACAAATCCTTGTGATATTGGTTAAGTGTCATGCTGTTTTGATAACTTTCTAACATGTTGTTGCTTATTGTCTGATTTTTGTAAAATCATGTGTAGCTCGTTAAGAAAACTTTCTTCATGAAAGTTGTTCCTTTTTTTGTCCTACATATTAGTAAATTTTTTCATAACAAGATTGTTGATGGATATTATTCAATTTCGCAGTAACATCCTATTTGGTCAGAAATTTTCCTGATATGAACATGATTGTGATTGTTTAGTTATACCGTTCAAGTTAGTTTGTGCATGAAATTAGGTCATACCATCTTCATGAAAGCTATTCTAAATTCTTGGATATTTGTTGTTAAACAATTGACCTTTTCAAATTGCATCTTTCAAAAAAACTTTGGAACATCTAATGTTTCCCAAAAACAATTTCTAAAAAAATTATTTTCCAAAGTTCGATGGCTTAAGGCAAAATCGTAATTTGGACCATATTCAAAATGCCTGCGATGCTTGTGAGTGTATTTATGCGAGCCCCGGGCTAGCCTTAGCAAATGAATATCTTTTGTTCACACCTAAATTTTACAATTTTATTTAGGACATAATCGTGTACAAAATTAGGGATTAGTCACTAAAAAAAAAAAAAAGAAAAGAAAAAGAAAACTTGGAAGGAGCCGAGTCGAATCTTGCCTTGGCCTGGCCCATGCCAACTTCTCCCTCCTCCATCTTCAAGCGTGAAACCCTTGAAGGGGGGACCGAAGAAGAAAAAAAAAGAACAGAAAGAATAGAGAGGGAACTCGGCAAAAAGAGAAATAGCAAGAGAGAAACATAGAGAGCTGGAAGGAGCAGAGGAGAGGGCTAGAGAGTGGGAGAGCTCCAGAGGACCGGAAAGCGGGAGAGTTCCGGAGGGTGGGGGGGGCAGGTTCCAAGCAACCCCACAAGCCGCCGCCCTCCTTCTCGACGTCGTCCGAGCCACCGCCACTTGAACCCTCACCACACCCGAACCGGGCCGAGCCCCGCTTGCCATCCTCCGTTCGAGTCACCACCATCTTCCTAGAACCCGGATCCGGCGGACGGGAGAGTGAGGGGAGCAACATAGAGAGAGGGGAACAGAAAGAGAACTCGAGGGAGAGAGCTCGAGAAGAGAGAGCCATGCCGCCGCGTTCAAAGCCGCACCGCCACCGCCACCGACGAGCCACCTAATCGACGCCGTTCACCGTTGTCTTCCTCGGAACCCAAATCTGAAGAAACGGAGGGAAGAAGGGCAGCGGCGGCGCTGCTCGTCGCTGTTTGAGTCGCTGCCCCGAACGCCGTCCCATACAGCCCGAAGTTGCGATGCCATCGACCCACCGCTTGCAACCCAACGCGGTAGCTAAGCCATCGAGCCTCACCGCCGCTTCGTGCCCCTAAAGTCACGATGCCGCATCTGCTGGTCCTGCTCCGCCTCTGCTCTGCCTGCGACTTGCAGCAGCCAAGCCCCCGCCTGCAGTCCTTTGTGTCGGTCGCTGCCGTGTTCACTCTGCAATGTAGCAACCTCGCCCCGCCCACCGTGACACCACCGCCGCGCCACCATCTCTACTCGACACCAAAGAACTTGCGTTGGCCACCGCACCTCGGCCTGCCCTGTCGCGTCGCTATGGCCCGACTTCCAGCACCACATCACCGTGCCTCGCCGTGCCACCGCTGCCAAGAAGCCCTAGAGAGGAGGTACAAGCCGGGTCAAAGAAATGGGTAGGGTTTTAGGCAAATCGGGCCGGGTTTGGGCTTGCGGGCTTGTGGGCTTCCCTTTATTTTAAAAAAAATTAGACTAGACTGGCCTTGATGTGCAGGTCCAACCCAGTTGGTTTGGGTCGCTCAGCTCGGCTCGATCTGGCTCGGGCCGCCTAGCCCTTATCGATCCGGTTGCCGTCTAGCCCGATCCCGGCCCTTTTCACCGAACCGGGTCTAACCCAACCTGGGATCCAACCTAGGTCATTTTTTTAAATTATTATAACATTATAATATTAAAATAATATTTTTTAAAAAATTAAAAAATATTATTAAAAAATTAAAATAATAAAAAGTATTTTAAAAAATTTTAAAAATTTGAAAATCAAAAAAATGGTGGCCTTTGGTTAGGAATTGCCATATCTTGCATACATAGTGTAATTATGCATTTATTTACTCATATTTTGATTATATTGTATGTTTAATTTGCATATCTAATTATATTTAATTGCATGTGTTTAATTTTATTGCAATTAGGATCTTGATTGCTATGATTGTTACTTAATGATTGCGCACCTGCATGATCGCCTCATGTGTTAGTAGATAGGTATAAAATCAATTCAAATTGCATGACAAAAATATTTCCTTTTAAATGAATGAGATTAGGTATCGAAAGGGCACTAATTGGTTAATTAGTGTAATCAAATCCCCGACCCTAGATTCTCTGATTGCATAAGAAGTGTGGCATGCTTGCTTCACTTGGTTTCTAGCCGACCCTAATAGGCTAGTGGCGACTCTTTTTGTGTGAAATTCCTAAAAAAATATTCCAATGTCACGCGGGGTATGGGCTTGGGAGAGCCAGCACCTAACCATGGACTTAGGCTCGTCCTTTAGATAATACCCTTAAACGTGTTCCCTTCCCCCAAGGGTAGGTAGCGACAGCTTGGCGACTCTACTGGGGAATTGGTTTTGAACCTTGGAGGACTTAGGCCAAAATTAATCTTGTTCAAAAATATTTTTGTTTGGTAGCAAGGATTCCACATATGCCTCTAACATTAAAGGTCTTAAATGTTTTTGTAGAACGGGAGTTATAAGGGGAGGAGTGAATGCTAACCCATTATCTTGTAGGTGTGGAGTTGGGAATGGATGTTTATGTTTTGAATTTATGAAGTGCTTCTTGCCTATAAATTGTCATGCCTGCATCCCCTGCATTGCACTACACCTTGGCAAACACAACCTGCCGCTGGACCTGGGCCGCATAGGATTTCTTAGGATGGTGTCGAGATGGATTCCACTCCAACTACGATCATGTAGTATGAGTCGCCCACCCCAACCCTGAAATTTCTTTCATGTGGAAGGTACCCACCCGGTCTGTGAGCATGCGACACAAGTCGGTTCTTTGACGAAGTCGGAGTCATGGGTAACGCGACCTAGCCGAGAGCTTGTTGGTTCAGTCCTATGATCCCATGGCTCCATTTTGAGACGGACGAGTAGAAATCGAACCACATCCCCTGTGCATGTCTATGTAATTGAAAAAAAAAAAAAACTGAGACAAAGGTCGGCAGCCATTGTAAGTATCATTTTCCTTTTTATTTTTTTATTTTGTATTGAAATTTCATCTTGAAATTCGCGAACATCAATCGATTGCCCTCGGTGCTGTAGGCTTGTAATTGAAAAAATTGGCAATCATTTTTGACAAGTGAACATTTAATGCAAGTTCTAAATGCTTTGATTTGGCATTGTTGAATACATGATTTTGTTTTAATTTCTAGTTATGGGCTTAAAATCACATTTTAAAAAAATCAAGTTGTGATTTTATATTAGAGCACAAAAATTGAAATTGCACTTTTTATCAAATTCTCTCATTCTTACATTTTGGGACTAAAATGCAAATATTTTGCGTACAAATTTCTCAAAATAGAAGTCACTTCATTTTTTCTAAGAGTAAAATCACAAATCAATCTTTCAAAAATCAATGACACTATTGCATACGAAACTTTTGGAATAAAAGTGGACAGTTGATTGATGGCCGTGGATTGATTATTTTAATGATGTCTTCTCTTATGATATAATCTTGGCGAAATACTACAACCCCGTAATAAGGACTATGGGGCTTGTACCGTTGCTTTGATTTTGTTGTAAGAAGCGACCCCATTGAGATATCATTTTCTCTCATTTACACACTGACATTGTCGTCTTTTTGTAGGTTATGCGTGAGGCTCCATGACATTCTCGTGTTTCACCACATAGAGAAGTGAATTTTAGAGTTAGGACAAGAGTTGATTTTTACTCTTATCTATACAAGAGTTTCTTGTATTTTATCATTTTTTTATTCTTGTTAAGAATCTTGTTTTCCATTTGGGGTTTTGATTGCGAACCCAATTGATGCTTTTGTAAATCACGCGACTCATTTTTATAATGGAATTCACTTTCATGAGAATCATCCTTAATAAAAAAAAAACTAAACTAAACAAAAAAAAAAACAAATTCAGAAGTGTTTCAAGCAAACCTTTATGTCCATCTTCCAAAATGAATATCAAGAAAACTTCGCTTAAGGCCCTCCCTTCATGTGGTCATTTTCTCGGGTTCATGAAACTCGAGGAGCAAACATACGTTGAGGCTTTGTCGAGCCAATCTTCCTTAAAGCCGGAACAAAGTTGAATTCCATTCTAAGAAGTTAAGGAAATGACGCAAATGCCTTAGGTGCCAAAATAGCTCATCGATCTCGTTCACTTTGCATAATGAGACAAATGAAGGGAGTTGTCAAGCATCCGAAAGGGTGAATTCAAAGGAAAAGTAAACCGTATCGATTCCAATTACCTGTTTCGATACCATTTCTAACATGACTTTCTTTTCATTGTCAAGGAGACATCAAGAGTACAAATTTTTGTTACATTCCAACAGATGGGATGAAACGTTATTAAGTCCTGTTCATTTTAAACAAAGAAGGATTCGGATGAAACAGATGGACGATATTGCCCCTTCCTTCATAAGGGACACCTTGGGATGTTGATTGCCCAACTATGGAAAAGGATGTATCTTTCCTTAGTTGAACCCAACTAAGAATGGAGATAACTTGTTTCATCTCCCCTTTTTTATAGGAAAAAAATGGAAAAAAAGTTGCACCTTGATTGTAAAAGCGGCACCTTCCACCAAGGAATTGGGAAAACGTCAAACATTTAAAGGCAAATGCAAGGGAAGGGTATTGTCGAGTTAGCAAATATCCATGAAGGTGAATCCAAGAGATGTTAGCACCCAAAGGATGAAAGTGAATGAAGGGTAATAATGTATCGTTTCCAACATTTCAATCCCTAAAGATTTTTGTGCTAACATATTCTTTCACATTCTTTTGAGGGTTACCGAGTCACCATGCCGCAGGTAAGTACCCTTTTCTCAATTAAAAAAAAAATGGAGAATTTCCATCATAAAAAGGAACCTTTTGCACTTTTCTCGAGACAAGCACAAAAATGGATAATTAAGAAAAAAATTTCTACAAAATTTTTAGCATCCTTTAATCTCAAAATTGTTTTATCGTTTTGTGGGTTACTCATTTCGAATCAAATTTCCCTATGCAGATTGATCTACTCAGATGATCTCGATAGAGTAAAATGGAGACGTTAACCATGCCAAACAATGGGTGCTTAGGATGAAGAAAGGCAAGCCATTCCCAAACACATCCTTCAAACATTTTTGAGAGTTGAGTGAAAAACAATCTCTCTTAGGACAAAGGATTCATTCGCATTGAGCGCAAAGATTGAAATGATAAAGGCGTTTCCTTCATCAATCCCAAGCATTGCACTAATCTCTTACTACCACTTTAGGTAGAATAAAGATGATCCTTTGAAGTACCCCTATTGAGAACGACCCTACATTGGGGCAGCATATGAGGTTACGGTCGTGTTGTAGAGCAAAAGGTTGAGAAATATTCTATTACTTTCACTTGCATCAATCTTCTGGTAATAGCTTCAAAGAAATTCTCATTAGATCTTGACTTATCTTAATGTGAAGAAGAGCATTTCCTTATCTACCCAAACATTGATACCCATTGCTTTAACCAATTTGGGTCGATTGTTCATTTCGAACCTCAAGCGGTGATCATCTCCCTTCACCGGAGCAAGGCATAATGATTGACTACATGCAATTGACATTTAAAAGAAAACTTGAAAAACATCTCAAAAGTCATAAGAGCTCCAAAAGTTCAAAGAGCAAAAAGTTCAATAAACTAGGGGCATGAAAAAGAAATGTGCTTAGTAAAAGCAAGGTCAATGCTTGTCAAAAAGAAGAAGCCAAAATGCCGCATTTTTTGTGAAAGAAAAATTATCAAAGTCAAAATGCCTGCGTGAAAAAATCATCACAAGGGCAAAGGAAATTAGAGAAAAGAGCAAAGCTCTCATGCAAAAATAATTAGTCAAGGGACTTTCGAGATGTGCAGTGTTTCAAAAAGCCAAATGCTTTCGAAAGGTCGAGTGACCTGGTCACGATGCTATGATGATCACCGACTCTTAAAAACCCTCTTGAAAATTTTAAGCCTTCGAGCCTTTCCCGAGCCAACAATATAAACCTCTTTTGAAGTCTCTTTTGATTGGAATGATTTGAGTAAAAATGAGAATACCACCAAGAAGCTACGCTTGAAGGAGTGGAAGTAATTCTATCTTGTCTTATCTTCCAAGTTCTCAACTTGAAAACTCGATGAAGATAGCGACAAATGTTTCTTTATTTGGCCTCAAAGCAATAATTCCTTTGTGTAAGCCCTAACCGAGCCTATATTGCAATCCTTTCAAAAGACCTTTTTGATCGATCAAATTGTGCTCATCACGAATGTTTCTAAAATCCTTTGAGGCGGGTTATGTGAGATACCCTCAGCAATCAGTTACTTCCCATGCGAATGGATGGGATTAAGTAGCCGTTTTATTGAGAGTGTGTGAGAAACCTTTTCTAACTAAGAAGCTCCAGTTTGGCATGATTAATGAGCCATTTTCACGAGTCGTAACCGTTCTGTTAAGAACTTGACTCCTAGAGAATTTGATGATTAATGATACATCCCCGAGCAAGATGACAATTTTACGCTACATGATGCTGATTGACATCGAATGTTTTTTTTTTAAAAGTAGTCGAACTTAGCTTGATTAGCTTGTTCAATTAATGCGGTAATATTGCTAATACGTCTCTTGATGACGTCTTTAATGACATTTGCTCAAGTTGAGTTCGACAGAATTCCTCAGTGAAGCCATACAGTTTCAAGGAGTTAGTGGGCGCTTCCCTAAAAACCAAAGGTTCATGGTTAACCTTAAACTATGTCATCCCCAAAGGTTCTGACCACATGCTATCTCCAAAGGTTCATGGTCAGCCTTAAACCATATCATTTACAAGGTTCATGGTTAGCCTTTTCCATTTACAAGGTTGGTGGGTCTATCCTTAAAATCACGGGATTGGTGGCTTTTCGTAAATCACATGGCTTGTGGGTTCATCCGTAAACCGCGCTTGTTTGCATCTGGTCGAAATCCGTTCATACACAGTGAGACCTTTCTCCCAGTCGAAACCCATTTGTACACAGTGAGACTATCATATCCGATCAAAACCCGTTCATACATGGTGAGACCTTTCTTCCATTCAAAACCTGTTTGTACACGGTGAGACTATCATCCGGTTGAAAACCGTTCGTATATGGTGAGACATTTCTTTCAGTCGAAACTTGTTCCTACATGGTGAGACTATCATACCCGGTCAAAACCTGTTCATACACGGTGAGACCTCCCTCTTAGTCAAAACCTATTCGTACACGGTGAGACAATCATCCGATTGAAACCCGTTCATGCACGGTGAGACCTACCTCCCAGTTGAAACCCGTTCGTACACTGTGTGTGACATCCCAGGGTGTCATGTACTAAGCGCAAGTGGAATTATAATTATCATTATCATCTTGCCTAACTAGTAAACTCCTTTAGGTAATCTATAGTGTTTACCATTGAAGGTTAGCATGTATAACATAGATTATTTAAGATCTCAAGTTTATATTAAGAGGTTATCTTGCAATCACTCTACTTTCAATTTAAGTATTGGCCAAATCATTCATGCACATAAACAAGATTACAAGAAGCTTCATTTCTTCTTGTCATCATCAGGGCTTACAAAATTTATCAACCTAGACTCTTTCCATGTTCATCGCCTATATATACACAACATATACATAACAAAAGTAAGGCGTAACAAAAGCCAGAGATAAAGGGTGAGGGTGTCTACTCCACGAGTTCCCACACAAGCCTGCATCTAACAAAAAAAACAAAAGTCAATTAGCTTCTACAAGATCAAAGGCGTCTAGGCGCCGTCCATCCCCGCTCCAGGTCCTCCTGCTCCAAAGGGTAAAGGGCCAAATATCTCCCCTTCATGGTTGATAAACCATGCAACGAACGTCATCGGTATTAACTCAACTCTACCATCATCTATCCATAAAGTAGCCTCATACTTGGAGAAAGTCATGTCAATGTCGGGATCATACACATCATGAAGAGAAACATCGAGACGTACTATCGCCCCGTATCGAGCTACTAGCGGTACATCCATGCTATCAATATGAAAATGTAAGGTATGAGCAAACAACCTTGCTTAGTAAAGAATGATAAAACTCTAACTTAAACAATCCACAGCCATAAAGATTACAAGAGAATCATCAAACAATTTAGGATGCTAATGGAAGTATATCACAAACATAAACAATTAGATATTAACACATCATGTATATGATCACCTTATGAGTATCCATTTCTATGCTTACCTTTCTCAAGCTCAATCTCATGTCAAGATGCAATGCAACAATAATGAATGGACTCACTCGCCAAGTAGAATTATATTTAGTGTGCATATGATCCACCTCGATCAGTCACTAACCAGAACTCAATCGGCTTGATCGAGTCACTTCTGGAAATTACCTTATTCGGACTTCCACAATATTTCTATTATGGGCATCTCACTCTGAGGCACCCCAATATCACACAACTGAGGTCCTCCCAAGACCACTCAGAAAGGGGCATCTCACTCTGAGGCATCTCAGTATCACACAACTGAGGCATCCTTGATCACACACAAAGACATCTCACTCCGAGGCATCCCGGTATCTCTCTACCAAGGCATCTAAGACCACTCAGCAAGGGCATCCCAAACTTCTGGGGGGCATCACCGGTATCTCTCTACCGATGGGTTCATTCACTCTCTTAAGCACACGTTTCGCACCACCACACCTTTGATTAATGCATTTATTGTATGCAAAAGAAAAAGACTCCAAAGTATCTAACTATATATCTAACTCTCATGAACCTAGCACACATGCGTGTCCAAATTATAAGATAAAACCCATTACGACATGTCCCATTCCATGTCGAACATCATTGCACTATGCACCGCACTCATTGCACACGCATGATACTATATGCACTTATATCTCAAATGAGATATGAGACTTACTCTTATATGACTAACATCTATTATGAGGTTTATTAGACTCTACGTGCATCACAAAAGCCTAATATAAAAGACACAACAACTAATGTATGTTCTCGGGTCCAGACAGTTTACTAACTAAATGTACAGTTTCGGTTTCGGACACAGAAGATATACCAATTCTTGTCGAAATACTACCAAATTTTAGTATGTTATATTTGAGACTTAGATTGATTTTTTCAATGAAGAAACTTAAGTCTAATTCTCACTGTATTAAGAGTAAAAATCACCATAATCTTTACTAGTACTCTGTATCGACGTCCAGATTTCATATCTACAAAGAAAATTGTTTTACTAGCCAATTATTCTCTATTTAATCTCAAATTTTGACACGTTATTCCATAAGATGTCTTCTACAATTTTCATTCAGGATTCAAAGTCAAATTCTAACTAGGTAAATACAGAAAATTCATATAATCCGTAAAGGTCAAAACGTTTCTCACAAGAACAGTTTACTGGTTTTTACTAAGTTCACTTCTATCTTTACGTAATATATAGTCGTATGATTATAGCTAGGTTTCTAATTCAATCTAATGGATGTTTTATCATGTAGAATAGTCCCTTTCTTATTTTCATTAACATACACAGAAAATAACACAAAACAGAAGATTCCCTAATCGTATTCTCCTAGAACAGAATAGGTATACACGATTCCTTCACTCCTAGCCCGACCAAACCACTTATTTTTCCACAAATCTCTTCTACAACACTTCATTACTTAATCACAGCAACTAAAAATACTTTCAGCAAGCTTTTCTTTAACAAATAGCCCATCCATAGCTCTGCTTGAAGTATTAATACATCCGTGAGTTCACTCATCACAGTATACACCACATCCATCCACTCGGCATCCATTTCATCACTTCACTCAGCAAAACAGCATACTCAACACATGGATTTCGCAACATGCAAGACTCAAAGGTAACATGTAATGGTTTCTACCTTCAACCTAACACTTACTAAGCTTAGATTAACCACAAAACAGCAACTACAAATCAAATCCTTCAATGTTTGGTTAGATCCGCAAGCTTTCTTGACAAAACAATGGATAACTTTTAATTTAGAGTTATATCTTTCCTTACCTTGTTCAGCTATTAGATAACTCAAAGATGCTTCGAGATCAACACCAAAATCTCGCATGCAAGAAGAAGAAATTGCTGGTTTGCTTCTGGTTCTTCACTGCTCGACCGAGAGAAAATGAGAAGAAGAAGATGAAGATGGGTTTCTCATTTTTTATATGGAGAGATAGAGGCTTTTGAAACTTATGAGGGAAATAGATCTACATGCTAATCCCTAGGCTAGGCTAATGATGAGATTTTCTAATGATTATGTTTCTTGAAGTTGCTAGTTTCGGTTTCTAGGGAATAGAAAACCGTGGGTGTCAAGTACAAGGAGAAACAAGAGAGATGTCATGGTCTCCAAGTTTGTTATCTCAAATTCAATTTGTTTCTAATCCATGGCATTAGTCAATTCATTAGTTTCTAATGTTTTTCAATTAATTTCCTTTCGTTTCTACTTGATTTCAATCCTTTTATAATTATACCAAGTCATGACATAACATATCGACTAGTCAATGTTAGTCTATAAAGAATTTCATCACAAGAAATGCTAATGTTAGAAATTGATACTAACATTACAATCACTAATCAAATTATCATAACTATAATCTATAAACTTAGTTGAAAATAAAATCACTCGGGCCTAAATATTCATCTCTTGCCCAATAGGCTTAATCTATAACAATCCGGCCCACTAAACTAAATTTACAAATCTAATAATTCCGAACCTTGGCCCGCTTCAAGCCAAGTCCAAGCCCATAATCTCTCATTAGATTTCTTAAGTCCAATTCGTGTGGCCCACTTATTTCTCAAGCCCACACATTTCTCACGATTTATCGGGTTTTCTTTGCTGGCCCAATCTAATTAATCTAAGTTCCTAATGATCTAATTACACTAATGAAGGTCGGTGAAATTTGGGATGTTACATGATGAGACTATCATCTGGTCGAAACCCGTTCGTACTCGGTGAGACCTTTATCTATTCGAAACCCATTCGTACAATCGTGAGACTATCATCCCGGTCGAAACTCGTTCATACACAAAGTGAGACCTCCCTCCCGGCCGAAACCCATTCGTACATGGTAAGCCTATCACCCGGCCGAAACCCATTCGTACACAGTGAGACCTCCCTCTCATTCGAAACTCGTTCGTACACGGTGAGACCTCTCTCCCAGTCGAAACACGTTTGTACACGGTGAGACTATCATCTTGTCGAAACCCATTCGTACACGGTGAGACCTTTTATCCAATTGAAACCCTTTTTAACACGGTGAGACTTCATCCTTCTTTCTTCTTATGACATGGAGTGCTTCGTAGCCTGGGGTCTCTTCTTCTTATGACACGGCGTACTTCGTAGCCCAGGGTCTCTTTTTCTTCTTATGCCACGGCGTGCTTCTGTAGCCCGGGGTCTCTCTTTCTTCTTATGAAACAGACAGCTTTGTAGCCCGGAGAGCTTTTATAGCCTGGTGTGCATTGTAGCTTGGAGTCCTTCTTCCTATGACATAGAGAACTTTGTAGCCAGAGAGCTTTTGTAGCCTGGAGTGCTTTGTAGCCCGAGTCCTTCTTCCTATGACGTGGAGAGCTTTGTAGCCCGAAGTGCTTTTGTAGCTCGGAGTGCTTTGTAGCCCAAAGTTCTTCTTCCTATGACACGGAGAGCTTTGTAACCCAAAAAGCTTTTGTAGCCCGAAGTGCTTTGTAGCCCGGAGTCCTTCTTCTTCTTATGACATGGAGAGCTTTGTAGCCCGGAGAGCTTTTGTAGCTCGAAGAGCTTTGTAGCCCGGAGTCTTTCTTCCTATGACACGGCGTGCTTTTGTAGCCCGAAGTATTTCTCCCTCTTGTTGACAAAATGTGCTTCCATAGTTATAAGTTCTTTCCATTGACCTGATACGTGCCTATGCACACTGGGTCTCTCTATCGCCAAAATAATTTATGTTTCTTTTGTCTTTGAATGGCACGTCTTCGAGCTCCCATTCAAAGAGATACAGCTATTGACACCTAAATTTTACAATTTTATTTAGGACTTAATCGTGTACAAAATTAGGAATTAGTCACTAAAAAAAAACAAAAACAAAAACAACTAGAAAAAGAGAAAAAGAAAATGTGGAAGGAGCCAGGGCTGGATCTTGCCTTGGCCCAACCCATGCCACCTTCTCCCTCCCCCATCTTCACGTGTGAAACCCTAGAAGGGGGGACCGAAGAAGAAAAAAAAAGAATAGAAAGAACAGAGAGGGAGCTTAGTAGAAAGTGAAACAACGAGAGAGAAACACAGAGAGCTAGAAGGAACGGGGAGAGGGCTGGAGAGTGAGAGAGTTCCGGAGGGCGGGGGGGGTTCCGACCAACCCGCGAGCCGCCGCCATCCTTCTCGATGTCGTCCGAGCCACCGCCACTTGACCCCTCGCCACACCAGCAACTAGCGAGCCCCGCCTGCCGTCCTCCATTCGAGTCATCACCCTCTTCCTAGAACCCAGATCGAAGCATACGGAAGAGCGGGGAGCAACATAGAGAGAAGGGAATAGAGAGAGAACTCGAGGGAGAGAGCTCGAGAAGAGGGAGCCGTGCCGCCGCGTTCAGAGCCACACTACCACCACAGCCAACAAGCCACCTAATCAATGCCATTCGCCACCGTCTTCCCTGGAACCCATTTGAAGAAACAAAGGGGAGGAAGGCAGTTGTGGCATTGCCTAACGCCGTCCGAGCCGCTGCCCTCCAAATGCCGTCCCTTACAGCCCAAAGCTGCGGTGCCATCCAACCCACCACTTGCAACCCAACGCCGGTAGCCGAGCCACTGAGCCTCACCGCCGCTTCGCACCCCCGAAGTCGCGACGCCGCATCTGCCGGTCCCGCTCCACCTTTACTTTGCCCGCAACTTGCAGTAGCCGAGCCCCCACCTGTAGTCCTCGTGCCACCGCTGCCACGTCCGCTCCACAATGCAGCGGCTCGCCGCCTAGCCACAACGCTGCCACTTGCCTTCGTCGCCACCATCTCTGCTAGACACCAAGAACCCACACCAGCCACCGCTCCTCGGCCGCCCTGCCGCACCGCCGTGACTAACTTTCGGCATTGCATCACCGTGCCTCGTCACACCACCGCCGCCAAGAAGCCCGACAGGGGAGGTCCAAGCTAGGTCAAAGAAACGAGTAGGGTTTTAGGTGAATCAGGCCGGGTTTGGGCTTGTGGGCTTGTGGGCTTCCCTTTATTTTAAAAAAATTAGACCAGACTGGGCCTAATGTGTAGGCCAAGCCCGGCTGGTTTGGGTTGCGTGGCTGGCTCATTCCAGGCTCGGGCCGCCTAGCCCGTTTCGGTCCGAGTTGAGCCGTCGGCTCGATCTTGGGCCCTTTTCATCGAACTGGTCGGACCCAACTCGGGATCCAAATTATTATAATTATTATAATGGTGGGGTTTGGTTAGGAATTGCCATTTCTTGCATTCTTACCGTAATTATGCATTTATTTACTCATATTTTGATTATATCGTATGTTTAATTTGTATGTCTAATTATACTTAATTCCACGTGTTTAATTTTATTGCAATTAGGACCTTGGTTGCTATGATTCTTACTTAATGTTGTGCACCTGCATGATCACCTCATGTGTTAGTGGATAGGTATAAAATTAATCCAAATTGCTTGACAAAAATATTTCCTTTTTAAATGAACGAGATTGGAGTGCGAAAGGGCACTAATTGGTCAATTAGTGTAATCAAGTCCCCAACCCTAGATTCTTTGATTGCGTAAGAAGTGTGGCATTCTTGCTTCACTTGGTTTCTAGCCGACCCCAATAGTCTAGTGGCGACTCATTTTGTGCAAAATTCCTAAAAAATTATTCCAATGTCACGTGGGGTATAGGCTTGGGAGAGCTCGCGCCTAACCATAGACTTAGGCTCGTCCTTTAGACAATACCCCTAAACCTATTTCCTCCTCCCGAGGGTAGGTCACGACATGTTTCATAGCCAAGATATTCCTTAATTAAAAATATTTTCAAACCTTTTTAAAATCTTGATTTGGCATCGTGAAAGTAATGGTTTGAATTGTATTTAAAATGACTGCGACGCTTGTGAATACATTTATGTGATGTCGGACTAGCCTTGGCAATTGAATACCCTTCATATATTTTTATGAATGATTTCAAAATATGTCTTGAAACATCATATGTATCTTCCATGCATACAATTATATCATACATTTAGAATTGCTTGTGTTTGTGATTGGCACATGAATTTGGTATTAAGTGATCTACCGACTGCTCACTCATCTATTTGATTGGTTGAGAAACAAGGTCCAAAAGACCTACATGCATATTTAAATTTCTATAATATATGTGACTTTTAGATGAATGGTAGGGTCGATGCATGATATTGAGAGAAAACCCTAAGATCACGTAGATCACTTGGTTAAGAGACTTATAAGCATTATTGGCCATGCAAGAACACAATTGGTCAATAATTGTTATAAGTCACAAAAATGGATTGAGTATGTGTCTTAGTGGGACTCTCACATGAACGACAAAGGTTGATCCCGAGGCCCCAAAATTTGACTTTTGCATTGAACTTTCTTTAAATGATTGATCTTGACATGATGTCATACTTGTTATTGTTTTGATGTGTATGCTTGCTTTTTTCCATTGCATGTACCTAGTTATATATTTCTAGATTAGGTTTAGATTAGGACCTTGAAGATGAAGAAAGCACGAAGACGATGAAAGTTGATGTCCATTCTAGCCATTATCATGTACTATTCATTTCCCAGCATATATCTCGAGATTCATTTGTTGTATAAAGTCCAATGAGTTGTGGGTTTTCTCTCTTCCTCTTATCTTTTTTCAATTGTGTTTCTCTTTTATATTTTTTTGTGACACCTCTGATTCGGCAAGGTCGCCACAGATACGTATCACTCCACCTAATGAATACCGGTTACATATCTTTGATATAAAGGGGTTTAAAGAAGGACCGAGGTCCATAGGCATTTTTTTTAAAAGAGTTTAGCGCAGCTCATAGCGAAATTAAATATGAGTCTCACCATCCCTCTACTCTCTTAATGATGGTACGGTGCACACCTACTACACATCGAAGGAAAACATAAGCTGAGCCACTTTTATTTACATTTTTAAGATGGCCATCTTGGGTTGGTACAACCAAAAAGCCAAGACTTTTAGCTAAACTTGGCTACAGCTCAAAAGAGAGATCTCGACCCCCTACATTGATCATGTATAACCCTCCATCTACAAGTATCGGCTATCCCCAAAAAAGTCAGCTCCCCCGCCTCACGCGGGCCATCACATCCATCCGGGTGCATCGGGCAGTGGCGGTGGCAACATCCCCCGCGTCACTCCGTCACGACGGACGTGGATAGACAAGAATTCCTGGATAATCGGGCCCCCAGCCAGGCCCACATCATACATCATTAGCACCCAAATGCGTATGAACGTCAAACCAGGGATGGTGACACAATCAAGCTCCATACAATCGACCTCCACGTCAGATGGAAGGCCTTTAAAGGTACCCCGCGTGACTAGAGAGAGAGGCATCTTTCTAGTCTGAAATGTTGGTCCCTAAAGGGGTGAGTACAACCACTCAGCAGGTAAAAGATCCATTAAGCTACTTAATGCATCAAACAGAACAATCATAACATCATAGTAGAGTACATATCATTCATGCATCCAAGCATAACTTACCTAGCAGCCATGCATATGTCATCATACCATATGTGCATACACCATTATGCACTCATCATCAAGCATTCATGCATATACCATCATGCCATAGGTGCATATACAATCATGCACTTGTCATCAAGCATTCATGCATATGCACGCCTTATGTGCACATACCACCATGCACTCATCATCAAGCATTCATGCATATCCATGCCTTATGTGCACATACCACCATGCACTTATACATATTATATCATACAGCCATGCATACATGTCACCATACCATGCATGATTCAATTTCAACTTTTTATCTTTCAATTGGGTCACCACATTTTTCTTTCCCGGGACCAGTAATTGCATTCCACATTTTATCGCTCGCACCTAACCTGGCATCGCGAGGGACCTCCGACACACACCTCCGGGCATCCGACACACACCTCCGGGCATCTCGTACCTCAACTGGCATCACAAGGTATCCCCGGGCACACACCTCCGAGGGTTCTGGCACCCCCACATTCCGGGCATCCCGAAACTCCCAAGGACATCCGGCACACACACTCCGGGCATCCGGTACTCACCTCCGGGCATCCTGACACTCCCGGGGTATCGTCGGCTCACACCTCCGATGGTATCCTCATTTATCATAATTCATATTCACATTTGTGTCTCAATATCAACATGGCACATGATGTAATGGCAACAAGGTCAATTTCAGCTTTTGATCTTATATGTAATGCCAAATATTATCACATGTGCAGCAAGATTCAATCACTTAAAAACAATACAATTCATGGGGCAAACTCATGGATTATTGCTATTATTTTAGAAACGGAATGCATTCTGTTAATTTGCACTTCTTAAAATTTAGTGATCAGCCCTAATAATTTCTAAGAATTTAATACATCATAGACAGGCTCTAGAGGCATTTTTCTCATGAAGAACACAACACCACCAGAATTTCATACAAAACAGAATAGTCCATGCATTACAGCTTTTGAAATTCGCACAATCCAGCTTACACAGTTTTAGAAAACATTTTAATTAAATACCCAAATGACCTTCAAAAATTATGAAATTCAAACATGTGATAATCAAGACGTAAAGGCGGATATTTTATGAAGAACACTACACCAAAAGATCCCCATATAATTCGTTATAGACCATGCATCACAGCACTACTATTCTACCGAATCAACTTGCACAGTTTTTGAAACATTTTCGGTTAAATAGACAAATGAACTTCAACAATTACGAAATTTGAATATGTTGTAGGAAGACATGAAAAGAGATATTTCATGCAGAACACGTTTCCAAAAGAACCTCATACAAAATGATATAGTCCACGCATTGCAACTTACAAGGTCCGAACACATCAGATTGCACAGTTTAAGAAACATTTCCGATTAAATACCCAAATGACCTTCAAAAATTATGAAATTCGACTATGTGATAGCCAAGACCATAAGGTAAATACTTCATCAAGGAAATGAAGTCAGATTCGTCCTAGGTAATTAAATATAGGCGGTTAAAACTTCTGTTCCTAGTACTGAAATTTCCAGACCCAGTCTTTCCAAAGAATAACGATTTCACCCACTTATACTTGTTTTTTTGTCCCAAATTTGAGTATGTTATACTCCAAGAAGTCCTTTACAACTTTCATTTAGATATCATAGCAAAAATTCAACTAGAACATCACATGCAAGTCACTAGAACATCCAAGGTCGAGTTGTTTTCTCAAGAACAGTATAGTAGGCTAGAGAACCACTCTTATAACTTCAATTTTTCACATTCTATACATCCGAAATTGTTACCATTCAATCACACACACTAAACACAGCATGCAAGAGTAGATCAAAGGATCCCACTTGCGTCCAAACTGAGCGAACACAGAAAGCACGAATGGAGGGCGAGGCGGACTCGACGGCGGCGAATGGCGGCGATCGGTTTCCTTCCTTCTTCTCCCACACACTCACTCTCCCTCTCTCTTGATTTCTCTCTCTCCCTTGGTAACCCTCTCTCTCTCTCTCCCTCTCGGTCGACACTCCCCCTCATCATCAAGCCGGTTCTCCTATTTTCTTCCCTTCAATGATGAGCAATCATTTGATTGCATGCAAGACACTTGGACTTAGGGGAATAACACTTGTCAATTCTCCCATGCACATGATGGGCTTCATCCGGCTGGGCTTGGGCTAGCCCTGGGTTGATGGCAGCTCTTCCTCCTTGGGCTTCGTGGGCCGGTCGAAAAAGGGGTGGGGCTATGGGCTGGTTTGGTCTTTAAATTTCCAGCCCACCCTCATCCTAATAATCCACCTTAAACCTTAATTATATAAATACCTAATTAAAATTTATAATTCAAAAAACTTTGTGACCTAATTTAATAAATTCCAACCCAAAATCACATGGCCAAAAATAGAATTTTCCTATCAAATAATTACCCATAAAAAACTTGGCCAAAATCTCAATGCAAAACATAAATTAAAGCACCTCTAAGGATTGACAAGAAATTCTAGGATGCCACATTTTTAGGATTGTCTAGTAGATTTACTACTTTCCTTGATTGTTTACTTATTATCTCGTAATTTCAATTTCATTGATAGTTTTCTTTTCTTTTTGTTTTCTAGAAATAGAATAGTATGAAAATGAGCAATCACGCATGATCGCTTAGTTTAGAACTAACAGTCCCCAAAATGTAAGAAAAATGCATGGACACGTTAGGTAAATACAATATACTATTTAGGTAACAAAAAGGGTGCTAATAGAAATATTAGCATAACCTAAGTCCTCGAACCTAGATATTTGGTTGCGTAGGAATTGAGGAAACACTCCCCACCCTCGATTGGGTATTCTAGTTGACCCCCAAAACGAGGATAATGGCGACTCCCGTTTTATTTCTAGGTTGTTTTAAAACAACTAGATTGTATAAATAAACCCATCACAAAGGGGTACGAGTTTCAATGAAACTCACTGGTTTAGCATACTCGATGTGGAAGTACCCCAAATGATGAAGTGATATCATCCTTATGGGTGAAGCATAGTATCGAGAGGGTTACCATGGTAAAGGTATCATCGGATCTAATATCCACACTCGACTTCTTCTCTCGAGGTGTGTCGAATGTGTGGGTATGGATCGCAACACTTCGTTGTCACGCAGGGTATGAGCTTGGGAGAGCTCATGATTTCGTGAAGGGAACTCATGAGAGGTTTGATTTGAAAGTTGAGGTGATGACATCTTTAAGAACGCGAGCCGTGAGGGAACTCTTGTGATCAAGTACCCTTAAACCCAACCTTTCCCCTTCCTTTCCTCTCGAGAGGGATCGATGAATGGCGAGATCGGGTCGAAATAGGCTTGGCAGCTCCACCGGTAATTAGTTACTAGGTTAAGAGGACTCAAAGCCATTTGAAAATGGTTGTTGTGTTTTAACTAACGTGTCTTGTGTATGATTGCATGCATGTCAAAGTCGTGTGGAAAATCAGGTTAGTTGTTAATCTCGTGTTAAATGGTCTTGTAGGTGGGAGTTATAAGGGGAGGCGTGCTTGTAAACCCTTCATTTTATAGGGGGTGTAGGGATGTATTGAATGTATAAGGGTTTATATTGAAGTGTTGGATGTTTAAATTTAAACACGTGTTAAGAAGCTTTAGCGTGACACTGTACACACAACTACGGCCTAAAAGCCCAATTGCCTAATTTAGGACCTTAATAGGGTTTATGGGTGGAATCTCGAGTAAATACTTGTGGTAATTCATTACTTACATAAATCCACTCATCCCAATCAATAAAAATAGCAGCGACGATAGTAGCGGTGGGTAAATTATTTTTATCCTTTCATCTTCCCTCGACGGCCCCATGTGATCCGTTTGGGGGGTCACTTTCTTATCTTCTTACTTTCCATTTTAATTATACCTTTATATTTCACTTTTCCTGCCCCCTTATAACATGTCTTGAATTGACGTTGTCCTTGTCCCAAGAAATACCATTCCAATCAAGATAGCGGGTCCATACAACCTCGCAATGGGGGCTCATTTTACTTTTTCATTTTTTCCATCGGTTCCTTGCGCAATTCTGTATATCATGGAAGCACATCCAACAACTTCCTTCCCATATTCTTACACGGAAAACGATGCACACCAACTAAACATCTTATAAAAGTTAAAGCCGAATACTTTTATTTACTTAAACCAGATGGACATCATTCATCGATACATCAAAATGCCGCAGTCTTCTATACTCGGCTATACTTCAAAAGATGATCGACATCTCCTCCCACAATCGTATACTTAAAGTCCATCGATCAAGTGTCCGCGTCCAAAAGTTCCCTCCTTTGCTATCCTCCTCCTCACGGTCATATCCAACCACTCTGATCCATCTACTAGGTATCTTATCTGAAATGTTATTCTCCAAAGGGGTAAGTACAACCACTCAGCGGGTAAAGGACCAATAAACCACTCAATGCATCATACCATGTAATCATCACAACCATAGCAAAACACATGTCATCAAGCATCCATGTACATACATCATCATATAATCATCACCATCATGTCATAACATTTACCATCATCATCATAGGTACACATACATCCATGCACTTACCATCATCATGTCACATGTACCATCTATGCATCCATAGGTAAACATCATCATCCATGCACTCACCATCACATGTACCATCATCATTACCATGCATTCATGTTGTAACATCATCATGCATATCATCATATCACATGTACCATCATCATTTCCCATTCATGCATGTAACATTCATCATATTTCATATCACATGTACCATCATCATTAACATGCATTCATGCAGGTAACATCATCATCATATCATCATATCACATGTACCATCATCATTACCATGTATCCATGCACATCTCATCATGCATATATCATAATGTATAATTCAATTTCAATTTTATTTTGGACCGCCACATTTCTCTTTCCCAGGACCAATGTTTGCATCCCACATTCATCACTCGCGCCAAATCCTGGCATCGCGAGAACCGTCCGAGCATGTATCTAAGATACAACCGGCATCTCGGCCCCCACATTTCGGGCATCTCGCATCCCAACTAGCATCGCGAGGCATCCCCGGCCACAAACCTCCTGGGGGCTTCCAACATTTACAGGATTCTCCCCTCCTGGGCATCATCGTATACCACCGGGCATCTCGAAACTCCCGAGGCATCCCCTCGCCAAGAAAACCTCCCCGGGGCTTCCGAAATTATGTACCGACATACCACCAAGCCTCCCCTAGAATTACGTACCGTATACCACCGGGCATCCCGACACTCCGGGGCATGTCGGCTCACACCTCGACGGTCTTGTTCATTCCATCTCATTTATACATTATCAATTCACATAATTCAATTTGACATGGCATATGATGTGATGGCAAACAAGATCATGTTCATCATTTGAGTTCATATATGCATTTCCAATCATCATCATGCATGCAGCAAGACACCAATACTTAATCAATACAATCCATGGGGTCCATGCAATTTAAAATGGTCCATATTTCATGCATTTTTGAGATTTACAAAATTCCAGCTTACCATTTTTAGAAAATATTTAAATTAAATATCCATATGATCTTACCAAAAATCATGAAATCAGACATGTGATAAACAAGACAATAAGATAGCAATTTCATGGAAGAGCACATGCCCAAAGAGTTCACACAAGAAGATATAATTCACACAAAACAGCATGCAATTTTCGGATAGAAACAGATTGCGCAGTTTCCAAAATATTTGATTAAAATACCAAATGACCTCCAAAAATTATGAAATTTTACCAGGTGTATTCAAGACATTAAAGTAGATTTTATATGCAGACATATAGGCCAAATTCGTTTTAGATATTTTCTATAGTCATCGAAGCTTCTGGATCTAGTACCAAACAGTCCAGTTTAGCTGTCTCCGAAATATCGAGGTTTCACCACTTTATTCTTCTTCGTTTCCTCTGAAATTTTGATATGTTTTGCCTCAAGAGGTCCCCTACAACTTTCATTAAGGGATCTAAGTCAAATTCTCAAAGTATAGTCACCATATGGGTCCATGAAGTCTCGGGTGTCCAGTACCGTATTTCCAGATCTACGGTCTTCAAAAGAAAATTGTTTCACTAGGCTACACTTGTTCATTTTACCTTCAAATTTGAGTATGTTAAACTTTAGGATGTTCTCTACAACTTTCATGAAGAAAAAGTGAGATTCTTAGTAAAAATCAACATGCAACCCACAAAACCACCAAGAGGTCGACAAAACAGTTCCAGATCTAGTGTTTCGTAGGAGGGAGGGTTTGACCCTTAAAACTCAGCCATTTTGTCTCAAATTTTAGTATGTTATACTTTGAGATGTTGTCTACAACTTTCGTGAAGAAGTCAAAGTCAAAATCGACTCAAAACCCACATGAAAAGCCTCTACAAATTCTGGGTCAGGCGGATCTCACGAAAACAGCATGCATTTCAAGAACAAGTCACATTCAAGCTTCGATTTTCCTACCCTAACATCCGAGATCTACCACCAACAAGTCACACATGCAAGACACACATGCAAGAGCAGAAATCGATCCCAACTTGCCTCAAAGACTAAGCGGGCAGTGACACACGAATGGCAAACCGGCGACGAACAGACGGCGTACGGGCGGACCGACGGGCAAGCTCCTTCCTTTCTCTCTTCCTCTCTTCTCTCTGGTTCCTCTCACTCTCTCTCGGCACTCCCTCCTCTGGACGACAACCCTCAAAACCAGCCACTCCCTCTCTCTCTTTCTTTTTGGTTGCTTATTTATATTGCATGCATCCCCATTTTGCATGGGGGACACTTGTCCCTAAGAAGGAGACAAGTGTCTCCCTTGTTGAAGACACTTGGAGGCCATGTGGCACCTCCTTCCCCCTCCATGCGCCGACATCCCAATGGACTCTATGGGCTGGGCCTCTTGGCCCACTTTAGGCCCATCTTCACTTGGGCCTAAAGTCCAAACTTAAATGGCCCAAGTTTATTTTTAATAATATATTTTAATCCTCATTTAAATAAATACCTAATTGCATAATAAAATGGCCAAAAGACTTTGTGACATTAATCCATCAAATCAAATCTATAAATTGCATAGTCAATAACAAAGTCTTCTTTATCAATTTGTCCTATAGCACCAATTTGATCATCCATTAACATTTTCCTTAAATAAAACCTATCTAAAATAATAAGGCCATTAAACTTGTAGTCACAAATCCATTCCAATTTTAAACACATTTGCCAAAGTCTTGATTTACGTTTATTTATAAATCTTATTCTATAGTCAATTGCATGGCATAAGAGGGTCATTAATTTATCCTATAATACTAATTTAAAAACTCATGAACACAAGCACATATCACTTAGTCTTAAGAGGAGACTATTCTAAAGATAAAATATCATTTCCCTAATTATGGGCTTTAACATATTTAGAGCTTGTCTTGAATTTTGGGATGCCACAATTCTACCCTCCTTAGAGAATTTCGTCCTCAAAATTAGACATTGCCTATGTCTCTTGAAACAAGTGAGGGTACGTTTTTCCCTCATCTCATTTTCACTCTCCCATGTGGCTTCCTCCACATCATGATATCGCCATAATATCTTAACCAATGGAATTCTCTTGGTCCTGAGAATTTGTTCCTTTCGATCCAATACTTACACATGCTCCTTAATGTACCTCACTTTCTCATCCATTTTGATGGCTTCATGATCAAGTATGTGTCCTGGATTGGGCTTATACTTCCTCTAAAGTTAAGGATGCAAGCTCTTAACATATCTTAATTTATCTCAACACCATAAACAGTTTTAAAACAACAACCACATCTGAAATTTCTTTGGGACGCTTGAAAATCTTCCTTCATGAAATCAAACAATACAAACCGAGGTTTTCAAAAGCATATCAATACTACAATAGCAGGCTTTGAAATCATATGCCATTTCCATGTCAAAACTTTTTCAAATCACCAATGTGGAAAATCCTTTGAGTTCTTGAAAATTCCACTTTATGATGTAAAATAGGGATTTCAAAGACACAGCGGTATAACAATGATAGTCTTTGAAAATAGGTAAATCTCATATCGTTGAAACCAATTCACAAAATCAAAGCATGATACCAGTTCCATAAAATCCATGATCACGTTTAAATTTCAAATGTTTTTCGGAATCCATATGTAAAGCCTTGAGTTGCACTTGCATCACGTCGCAAAATAAAATACTTTGTCAAAACTATTAGTAAATTTAAATCGGTACGTTGGCAAATTCCAATCTCAATCCCAACTCTAATGGGTTGGAATGTTTTCTATAAAAAGTTCAGAAATCTTTGAAATAGAAAACATTTCTTACAACATTTGGGAACGGTGTCACAGTACTCATAAATTTTGATGAAATTCAAGAGATTTTCTAAAACAGTTCACAATCAAAATCTACTTCTTGATTGAAGTTCAAAACTTGGAATGTACAGGTGATAATTTTCTCCAAAAACCATAAGCATTTCTTGAAGTATTGAAAATCATAGTTCGGCGAGTCGATAATATTGGTCCCATCATAAAGATTTTTGAAACTAAAAACTTTGAAATACCAAAATCCTAAGCCTTTCTTGAAATACCGAAATCAACGCATCGGCGAGTCATCGAACTCGGTCCCAACCTTAAGATTTTCAAAGTAGTTTGCATGTAAAATCTTAGAGCTTTGAAAACATCCAAACTCAAGTATTTCCAATCTAATTGCACTACATCAAACAACAACGGCAATGCATTATATAGGTTGGTAGACTTTCACTTGCTGGCATGTTAAAAACTAGGAAACGTGTTTAGCTACATCCACCTTACATGCCATTCCACCAAAACTGTTGGTGTAATTTCTGTACATCTTTGTACTACCCAGATGAATACTATAGTTACACCTATGTGCTTCTGACAGGATTTCCCTTGTTTACTTCTTCATTGTCGGGATCACGAGTCGTCCTTGATATCTTACTACTCCATCTTCAAAGACTTTGGAACTCTGGTCTTTTCCCTAAAGACATAGCATTTTATATCTTCACAATTTCCGAATCAGATTCTTGCAAAATCTTAACTTTTTGAATATTTCCGGGTTCAATCCTTAATGCAATAAGCATATCATTGACGTGGTCTACTTCCAACTTAAAGTCTGAATCTACTATTGACTTTAATAGATTCCACTTTGTTATCCTCATATTAGTCATATTCGTAGCTGACTTTCGACTAAGGGCATCTGCCACCTTATTCACCTTTCATGAGGGGTACCGTAATAGTCAAAATCTTTTAATAATCCCATCCACCTCCTTTTGTGAAAACATATATTTCGAGCTCTATCCTAAATGCAACTGTCAATCAAATTCGAATTTAAAGAATTCCACCTTCTCGACTCAATCGAACACACCATTTAGCCGAATTATTCCTATACCTTTGTCACCACCAATGCAAGCCTAGAACCATCAAAATCAACACCAGCAATAACTCATTTGGTTCAGTCCAACAAAGACATTCACTATGCATTCACCGCAACATAGATTCAAGCCTAAAATATAGCATCATTCCTTCGATTCAAATATCGATAGTCCACAAGACTTATTCAATTCAAAGATCGACAATCCACCAAAATAAAACTTGTCTAGTTTCCATCAATATATCTCATATCTCATCCTAAAGAATCATCACTTAGACTAATCATTCATCAAATCCACAACTTGAACTTTCACCATTTCACCTTGGAAAGACTATAACCACAATTGATCATATCACTAATTCCACCAAACCTTTTCAAACTGAGATCATCACCTAAAATTAAAAGTTGATCATCATTAATTAAACCTATTATTCCGACATATAAACCACAAATAATTCCATGTCTCATATGACCTCTCAAACTCATGACTTCCAAGATCAATCTATACATACTAAATGCCTCCATGTAATGCATCAAGACTTCCTATGAGATCCTCTAATGGGAAGTCACTACTTAGCTCAAATGATCATAACTTAATCCTCAAATTCATAACCCACTCTCCATAATTCACTTTTTAAGCCTTGTTTGCAGCACTATGCTTAGATGCTACGCATGCTCTTCAGGTCCTTTAGAATATATCAGGATATCATCAAATGAAGACAATCACCATTTGATCTAAATAAGGCTTAAATATCCTATTCATTAAATCCATGAATGCAGCTAAGGCATTCGTCAATCCAAATAGCATAACTAGGAGCTCATAGTGTCCATAGCGAGTCATAAATGCAGTCTTAGGAATGTCTTCCTTCTCAATCCTTAGTCGATATCTTGATCTCAAGTTAGGTTTAGAAAAGACTGAACTTCCTTACAATTGGTCAAATAAATCATCAATTCTAGGTAATGGGTACTTACTCTTAACAATTACATGATTCAATTGCCTATTATCAATGCACCACTGCATCAACCATCCTTCTTTCTCACAATAAGAGTTCTACAAGCTTAACCATGCTTCCGCTGCGCCACTCTGATAAAATTATCCCAGAAACACTTCCCTCCTAGTTCAATTCATAGTTCGGTTCATTCCTGCCCCCTTTTACCATTCTAGAAGCCTACCAGGAGCCGCTCCTTGTTCAGGTCCTCTGACCTCAGCGTCCACTCCCCGCCCTCATCAAATCGGGACATTACAGGTACACCAACTTTCGCCTGGTCCGAACTCAAACTACACATCTACTGAAGGGTCTCGTTTCAATAGGGACTAACTTACAGAGTTATTATTCATTTTGGCCTATCCCATACTAGGCTTCATGGTTTCATCCTTGGCGCATGGGCAAGCATTATCTCAAGTAGCTCTTTGTTTGAATAGTCTCTTACCTTATTGCACATCACTCAATGTCACTTGTTTTCTTGATTCCATTCATTCTCTTAACATTTCTTGCTCTCAAAGCTAGGCCCTTTCATAAATTTCATTATAATCCCTCACGTTCAGGAGCACTAGTTATCTCCTACTATTTGTCCTCAGGCCCTTAAGGAATCTCTTAACCTTTTCCTCCCAATCCTCTATCAATCTAGGGGCATACCTAGACAGCTTAGAAAGGTTCGCTTCAAGAACAATTTGCGACTCAATGTCACTAATTAGCTAAGAAGGAGAAGTAATGTTCATACATTACTAAAGTCATATAAGTAACATAAAAAGTTACTAGCACACAAAATCAACATTACACTAGTAACCAAGGATCTACGAGTGAATACCCATCACCCGTTGTTTAAAGTTAGTCAACTACTCTTGGTTAGTACCCTATGGTGTGCATCATTCTATCCTCATTTCCATATGAGGCTCCTTATCACTCCAAATAGACCATAGCTCTGATACCAAAACAGGTTTATGGCACCCCTCGACGGCCCTCAATCCATTAGGGTCGCCACAGTTCGCTTACCTTTCACTTTCCCGTATAACATGTCACTCTGATACCATTTCAATTACAGCTGGTCCATACAATCTAGGGGTTTACATTTTTTTTTTGATCGGTCCCTTGCACAATTCATATAGCAGAAGCATATCCATTAACTCCCTTCCCTATATACGGAAAATGATGCACACCTACTAAACATCTTATATAAGTTAAAGCCGAACACGTTTATTTACATAAAGCAAATGGACATCTTTAGTTGGTATATCGAAATGCCAATGTTTCTATACTCGGCTATACTTCAAAAGATGACCGACATCTTCTCCAACAGTCGAATACTTAAAGTCCATCGATCAGTGTCCACGTCCAAAAGTTCCTCCCTTTGCTATCCTCCTCCTCGCAATCATATCCAACCACTTGATTCATCTACTTGTAGCAGTGGCAGCAGAGGTATCTTATCTAGTTTGAAATGTTATTCCCCAAAAGGGGTGAGTACAGCCACTCAGCAGGTAAAGGACCAATAAACCACTCAATGCATCATACCATACAATCATCACAACCATGGCAAAACACATGTCATCATACTGCATGTACATACATCATCATATAAACATCACCATCATGTCAAACATTTACCATCATGTCATAGGTGCACATACATCCATGCACTTACCATCATCATGTCACATGTACCATCATGCCATAGGTGCACATACATCCATGCACTTACCATCATGCCATAGGTGCACATACATCCATGCACTCATCATCATGTCACATGTACCATCATGCCATAGCTGCACATACATTCATGCACTCATCATTATGCACTCATGCATACATGTATCATGCATAATTCAATTTCAATTTCCCAATTTTATTCTTTCATTTTGAACCACCACATTTCTCTTTCCCGGGACCAGTATCTGCATCCCACATTTATCACTCGCACCCAATCCTGGCATCGCGAGAACCATCCTACACAATACCTGCCGGGCATCTAGCACAATACCTGCCAGGCATCTCGTATCCCAACTAGCATCACGACGCATCCCCGAGCATCCAAATACCGGGCCAAAGGGCATTGACTCATTCGAACCTCTAGGCATCTCGACATACCACCGGGATTCTCCCCCTCCTCTGAAATGGTACCGTATACCACCGGGCATCTCGAAACTCCCGAGGAAATCCCCTCCGGGCATGCCAAGAAAATGGTTTCCCTACCCTCCGGAAAATTGGGCATGTATTCGACATACCACCAGGCCTCCAAAGGGTATCGACTCACCGTATACCATCGGGCATCCCGACACTCCCGGGGCATCGTCGGCTCACACCTTCGACGGTCTTGTTACCATCTCCATTCTCATTTATACATGTATCTCATTCACACTTATGGCTCAAGTTCAACATGGCATATGATGTGATGGCAAACAAGATCATTCATCATTTGGTTCATATATGCATTTCCAATCATCAACATACATGCAGCAAGATCCAATTACTTATGTCAATACAATCCATGGGGTCCATGCAACATAGAATAATCTATACATCATGACCTTTTTGAGATTTACCAATTTCCAGCTTGCACAATTTCGGAAAACACAAATTAAATATCCATATGATCTTCAAAAATCATGAAATCAGAACATGTGATAGTCAAGACAATAAGGTAACAATTTCATGAAGATCACATGCCCAAAAGAGTTTCACACAAGAAGATATAATTCACACAAATACAGCATGTAATTTCGGATAGAAACAGATTGCGCAGTTTTTGAAATATTTCGATTAAAATACACGAATGACCTCCAAAAATTATGAAATTTTACTGGGTTGTATTCAAGACCTTAAGGTAGATTTTTCATGCAGACATCTGGGCCATATTCGTTCTAGATAATTCTCTATAGACGCTCGAAATTACTATTTCTAGTACCAAACAGTCCAGTTTGGCTATCTCCGAAATATCGAGGTTTTGCCCACTTATCTTTCTTGGTTTCCTCTGAAATTTTGACATGTTTTGCCTAAAGAAGTCCCCTACAACTTTAATTAAGGGATCTAAGTGAGATTCTCAAAGAATAATCACCATATAGTTCTATGAAGTCTCGGGTGTCCAGTACCGTATTTCCAGATTTACCATCTTCAAAAGAAAATCGTTTCGCTAGGCTACACTTGCTCATTTTCCTCAAATTTGAGTCTGTTAGTCTCTAGGATGTTCTCTACAACTTTCATGAAGAATTCGAAGTGAGATTCTTGGTAAAAAGTGACATGCAACCCGCAAAACCACCAAGAAGTTGACAAAACAGTTCCAGATCTAGGGTTTTCGTAGAGGGAGGGTTTCACCCCTCAAAACTCAGCCTTTTCGTCTCAAATTTTAGTATGTTATACTTTGAGATGTTGTCTACAACTTTCGTGGAGAAGTCGAAGCCAAAATCCGACTCGAAACCCACATGCAAGCCTCTAAAAAATTCCGGGTCAGGCGGCACACACGAACACAGCAAGCTATTTCAAGAACAACAAACTCTAGCTTCGGTTTCTCATACTCTAATCATCCGAGATCTACCACCAAACAATCACACATGCAAGACACACATGCAAGAGCAGAAATTGATCCAAACTTGCCTCTAAGATCAAGCGGATGACAGTGCACGGACGGCACACACGGACGGCGAACGGGCGGACGGGCGACGGACAGGCGGATCTCCTCCCCGCGCGGCTTCTCCCTTTCTCTCTCGGTTCCTCACTCTCTCGGCAACTCTCTCCCTCTCTCTCACTCGCTCCCTCAAAACCAGCCACTCCCTCTCTCTCTTTCTCTCTCTCTTTCTTTTTGGTGGCTTAAATACTTGCATGCATCCTCATTTTGCATGGGGGGACACTTGTCCCCAAGAAGGAGACAAGTGTCTCCCTTGTTGAAGACACTTGGAGGAGACCATGCGGCTCCTCCTTCGCCCTCCATGCGTCGACAGCCCAATGGGCTTCATGGGCCGGGCCTCTTGGCCCACTTTAGGCCCATCTCACTTGGGCCTAAAGTCCAAACTTAAATGGCCCAAGTTTATTTTTAATAATACATCTTAATCCTCATTTAAATAAATACTTAATTGCATAATAAAATGACCAAAAGACTTTGTGACATTAATCTATAAAATCAAATCTATCAAATGCATCAAGAACAAAGTCTTCTTTATCAAATTGTCCTATGTCCAATTTAAATAGCCCATAGAAAAATATCAATAATAAGCCCATAATTTCTACACCACTTTAGGGCATTTGATTTTGATTTTTATTTATAAAAATCAATTAACATTCTCATAGTCAATTAAAATTTTCATAAGGGGTTTGGTCCAAGAGATAAAATATTGTGGCCGATGATGTAATTGTCCCTATGGCCATTCAAAGATAAATATCGTTTCCCTGAAAATCAATATTTCGGGTTGAAATTCCCGGATGCAACAGTAAAGCTTCTTTAGGTTTTGTCACTCCTCCTATTGGTCAAGATCCAATATATTTTCTAAGTCAATTCCTCAATATCCCTACCAAAAAAATTAGGGTCATTCTTGATGGAAACTCGAATTCCATGTCTTATACTTTCCTTGAACAACATTTCCTTAGCCTTAAGCCTAAGTTTGCAAATCAAATTCCTCATGTCTTCCTACTCCTATTCTTTGGCTTTGTGGTATTCCCACATACTCAAAAAACAATGGATCCTCTAGTCACTCACATTGTCGATCAAGTATGCGCCTTTAATTGTTTTACACACATGATCCTTGTTGAAACTTTCATGTCTCTTAATTGTTTCAGAGCAAATGGCCGAGGAACTCTTAGAGCCCCAATAGGACTTCTCCAAATTTGGCTCTTTTCGCATATCAAAGAATTCACCCCTCACATGAAGATTGTCGATGTCACGAAATATCATCTTCTCATTCTTAGGTTTTGCCAAACAAATAAATTCTTTCCGTTATGATTTTTCTCTATATGGTTTCATTTCCTCAAAAACCTCAACCTTAGCTTAATCCAATGGCATGTTCGATGGCTTGGGAATCCAAAGGCGTGCCTTGTTAGTGGAGTTGACGACCCACTCCCCCTCATGAGATTGACGGGTTTAATGTCGTATTACCCTTAGAGGGTGCTCCGCCAATATCGCGCGCTTCAAGCGATCCCACCAATCCTCAGGCTGGGGTTATTTCGTATTGATTATCACGATGAAGCCATCGAGGAAAACCAAATTGGCCATATCAAGGCCGCGATTCAAGCTGCCATCGGAATTTGGTACTCCCGTTCCTCGCATTATGTGGTCGTCGTGGATGAAGCCGACTTGGAGGGAGAGATGAGGACTCATCATGCTACCATCGATTACATCTACCGTCAAGTAAAACTTGAGCTTATGGTTTAATTGCATGATATTCCCAAGCCTCAAGGTTTTCGGCGAGCTCATATTGAGAAGCAAGAAGACGATGCCTTGATCTATGAGGAACGCTTGGCCCATGATAACAAGCATCTCCGCACGATCCCACCTATTCCTTAGGTTTCCATATTATATTATTTTCTTGTAAATGGATTTCCTTTGTGTTTCCCTCCTTTCTATCAAGGTTTCTTTGTATTCATTGTCATATTACTTGTAAAATCAAACCGCTTTGTAAGCTTCAAGAATGCAAGGTTTTGTTTCCCTTGTAATTGTTCAATAAAATCAACAAAATTCATGAGCATTTTCATGTAATTTTTAGAAAATGGACATTCTAATTAAATATCCGTCGTCATTCCTTTTCAACTGTATAATTTCTTTTAAAGAAATTTTGATGAGAGGATGTTTTATGATACTAGGATCATATACACTTCTTATAATTATTTCATCTTAAGAAAATATAAAATTTACTAGGTTTTGTATTTTCTTGATTTCTTTTGACTTGCACTAATTCAAGTCATTGTCTTTCAAAAGGGACTAAAAGACGGTTGAAAAACGGTCTATCATACGTACTCGTCACCAAACAAGAGTGGAGAATGAAGATACCCGTGCTCGTGTTATTAGCATGGAGAACCAAATGGTGTAGATGATGGCGTTGTTAGCTAATCTCTCCAACCAAGTCAAAAACTTAACTCCCGTAGCTCCCTCTGCTCCTACCATGAATCCTCCTACCGCATTCTCGATGTGCTGGTAGTAGAACTCGTGGTAAAAGGGCCTACTAAAGAGGTTCCTACTGCAACCTTGACAGTTATTGATTTAAAGGCTCAATCTAAGAAGACCTCAACTATGACATCCTGAATTTCATATTTTGTATTTGATTAGATAAGTTGGGTTTTTCATCGACATGCCTATAATTCTTTTCCCTTAATTGATCACTCATGGGATAACTAGTCTATCGGGTGAAAACGTTAAGGAATTTTAATGCAATAGACTTGAGAATTCGACCAGGAACCGATTGCTCGACCCTGCTAATCTGCAAGGGTCATTACGGCACTGTCAAAATCAATTAGAGACCGAAGATAGGTTGACTCAACAGAGGTATAATTAGTGTGTGGGTGATTCCACCAAATTACGAAATTTCGTCGATCGGCACTAGATTAATTTTTTCTGTCATTTCTGTACCCTGTGTCTGTATTTGAAACCTTGAGATTTTCATGACAACTAAGAGTTGCCAATGTGTTGAAGATGTATGTTGTGGTTTGAAAATAATCAACCACGGGTCAAATGCATTAAAAATTCTTGAAAGCTACCCGGTAGGCTAGGTCATGCGAAAATCGTGCCAGATTTAAATTAATCGCGAATTTGAATCCGATTTAAGAAATTGAAAGTTATGTTATGTCATGAGTCATTTTAGGAACGTCAACTCATCCTCCGAAGATTTTTTTGCAAACCGAGATTTTTGGTGAAAATCCAGCGTAGGGTTGTTTTTGTCCAAAAAATTCATATCACCTTTTTTTATCTCATTTTTGGGATGCAAGTTGGTTTAATTGGCAAGAAAAAATGTCAATTGGGTCGAGAACACCTTGGTTGAATTTATGAGGGCCGAATTGGAGAGGACTTGGTCCAATTTGGGGGAATAATGTTACAAATTCGTAGGTCCCCTTGGTCTTCAACCTTTGGACCACTTCTTTGGCTTCTAAGGAAGCTTGTTGGTCTGCAAATGGCTAAGGAAGCCAGCTAAGCTTGGTGGGACCTTTTCAAGAGACAAAAAGATAGAATCAAGAGACAAAAAGATAGAATCGAAGCAAAGAGGCCCCCTCCAAGCCTTTATTGTCCCCATTCTTCCTCATCTAGACTACTTTCTCCATTTCTAGCCACCTTGAAGCTCTGAAAGTGCAGAGAAAACCAAGCAACCCCTCCCCTTGCCCATCGCACGCCCGTCCGACCACCGCCAGGCCCGCCATTCGCCGTCATTTGCCCGTCGTGTGCCTTCTGGCCATCTGCCTCTAGCTCACTATCCCGCAAGCCCAGTCCATCCCCTGAGCCTCCTCAGGTCACGTCGAGCTCAATCGGAGCCTCGTCGTCACCGTTCCGCCGCTATAAAGCACTGCCATTGGCCACCTAGCCCCGCTGCTACCCGTTCTCGCTGTTTCCAGCCCAGCTGGCCTCTGTTCTAGCCCTTTCAACCAAGCCAATAGAAGCCGAAGCCAGCAAGCCTCCATGGGCTTCGAGGCCCATTTCAGTCCACTTCCGGGCCTCGTAGGGTGTCGCTGCTTCAGAGTTTGTTGCCTATCTCCACGTTACCGTCGCCGTGAACTCATCGGATTTAAAAACTAGTGAGTTTGCTCACTAATCTCCACTTATGGAGTTAATGATGCTTAAAAGTTGATTAATTTGGGCTAATTAGGGATTAGGTAGTTAGTTAGAACGGATTAGTGATTTAATTATTCGATTATGCATGTTAGGTGGTTAGAGTAGCGTAATTAGAGACTTGATAAGCTGTATTATTTATCTAGATTGATTCAGGAATTTTCCGGGTCCATTTCGATATTGAATTAGGCGTTTCGAGCCCGAGTCTCTATTTTTGATAATTAAATGCATTTATTTAATTATTTTTGGCATTTATTTAATTATTTATTATTTTCCAGAAATTAGACCAGGATAGCCGGTGACTGGAATTTCATGCCGATTGCAATAGTATGCTCGGTTTATTTGATTGAATGCTATATTGTGCAATTTGAGTGAAAGTTGTAATTTTGGGTAATTATCCCAAAATTGAGTAATTTCAGTAATTAATTAGAAATTATTGGGGCGTCGGTTTACAATGCCAAAAATCTTTTCGGATTTCGTATAAATAGTGGGATTTTCTAAAGTAAAGATATTATATTTTTGGCTAAAGTCAACCATGTACCCACACACGACTATTTTATCGGGTATATTTTAACACAATGAAATTGGGCCAAGTTATTAGTTAATTGAGGACTTGGTGTGCAAAGCACAAGATCCTTGGTCAGGTTTAATTTATCATAGTTTAGCTTCGGTGAGCAAGATTCTTATAGTAGCTTCGATGAGCAAGATTTTATAGCAGCTTTAGTGAGCAAGATTTTGTGACAACTTTGGTGAGCATTATTGCATAGTAGCTTTGGTGAGCAATATATCTATCAGCTTTGGTGAGCTATACCATCTATTTTAGCTTGGGTGACCAGAGTTTGAGTGATCGAATTTATAGATGGTATTGTATGTATCGAATTGAGTGATTCAATCGAGCAATGGTTTTATTTGAGTTAATTGAGTATATGATTTATATTGACGTGCATGAAGGAATTGAGGCAAGGTAAGTCCTCTATCTTGTATGTGCATAGACAGTCTTTAGGCGTATTTCTTTCCTAGTTGGAGTTTAGGGGGTGGACTTGCTTGAGACATTGTCTCATCTCATCATGGGATCAACCTTTTCAGGTCCGTAGATGGTTGTTCCTCCTGAGCGTTTCGGCCAGCCAAAGAAAGTCATCGAACAAATCTCTTAGATTCCCCTTCCTAGGAGCCAAGGAGCCTGGGTTTATGAACTTGTGACATCCATTATCTGGGTTGATGCGGATTTATCCTAAAGGATACCCAATCAATTCATCGTGGTATCATTATGGGCGAAATGGACCCAGAGAAGGTCTCCTACCAGAATTTGAGATTCCTATGTCGGTGCTATGAATTGCTTTTGGCAAGGGTATGGCTGACCCTCCTGGTGGTTCAGTGGTACACCCAAGTTCCTTCGAGCCAAAGACCCTGGAGCCTTCGGTTGAGGATTCAAAGGACTTGTAGTCCTTTCGTTTTTGTAGACATGTGAATATAAACTAGTATTGTAAATGACTTAGTCTACTGTGTATATAAAGGTGTGTTGTGGTTTGTGAAATTTGTGGCCTTACTTTTCTATCCCATCTTTGTGTTGTTTGGGGATTTATTCATTCGCTTCTACATGCGCATTAAAATGAATGGGTAGGCGACGTGTCCTAGGACATTGCAAAGTTAATTGACCACCGAGGGATGGGCACGTGCTCGAGAATCGGGCGTGATATTAACTTTGTACTTTGATGAGGAAAGTTCAAGATGTCTTGCAAAGATCAAGGAATGCCTTTGCATGGTACAAGGCTATCAGTTGTAGTAGTTCGATAAGCTGTCACCCTCCGTTAAGGTTAAGGACCCCGAATTCTAAATGGAACCCAAGTTTATGAGGAAGTATGACCGCATTGGATGCCCAAGACCCATTTAAAGTACTATCTAGGCAAGGTGGCCCATTACTCAAACAATCCTCCACTCTTGATTAATTCCTTTCAAGATAGCTTGGTCAGTCCTGTATTGACGTGGTTTATAGAGTTGGACTTGGAGAAGATCCATACTTGGGAGGATCTCGCCGACGAATTCCTCCAACAATATAAGATCAACACTGAGATCGCTCTAACTGGAGAGGAATTGGTTTGGGTCGAGAAAAGGAGAGCTAAAACATTTAGAGCTTATGCTCAAAAGTGGAGAGCCACTGCATCTTAGGTAAAGCCACCCCTATCCAAGAATGAGGCTATAAAATTGCTGCTTCAAACCATGCCTTGAGACTTCTTCGTGAAAATGTACAACCACACCTGTATCAACTTTGCCACATTCGTGGAGTTAGGTGAACACATTGAGGGATCATGCGTGAAGAAAGGTTGTCCAAGACCACGAACTGTCGTTATGCCCCAAAGAGATATAAGGAATCAACTATGGAGATTGCTTATATACAAAACTCCTTTTCTCAAAAACCGTACAATCCTCAAGCTCATAAACTTGCCGTGGAGATAGGGAGCTCTTCCCAAAACTTTGAGTGCAAAGGAAAAGCCCCACAAAGGCAATTTACTCCATTGCCTAGATCTATGTCTCAGCTACTTTCGATGCTAATTGAAAGTCATCTCGTGGCAAGAGAGATCTCGAGGGATAATCCACCAAAGTTCCCCGGGTTCGACTTTAATAAGACATGTAAGTATCACATGGGAGAGAATGGTCACCATGTGGATAACTACCTTGTGCTCCATTCCAAGATTTAGAACTTGCTGGATAGAGACTATTCACCTTTTAAGGATTTAATGCCGAATGTCCAAAAAAATCCCCTTTCCAAGCACTCTGAAGATGTCAACATGATTTTTAAGGATGATGACAAGCATATACTCCTGATGGATATCCAAAAGTTGGAATAGATCACGCCCTTTGCTAATCACTAGCTAGAAGGTGACACCACTCATGATGAGGAGACAGCTTGCTTAGCAAAGCTAGCTGAGCTGGGAATTATCCAATATGAAGATGGTGAGCCCGCTCCAAGATGGATGTCTTTGGTTGAAGTTGATCTATCGGCGAGGATATAATCTCAAAAGTGATAAAGAAGGCTGGGGATCTAAGTCAGGATGACACTCACGAGGAGGATCGCCCAGCCTCGAAAACCAAAATGCTTATGTACCAAGACTTTGACATTGGAAGCGAGCATGAATATAAAGCTTCTTGCATGTACTTTGTGAGTTTATTTGGAAAGCTTGCAAAAATGGTGAAGTTGTTGGTATCCTTGGCCAACCAAGTAGCAAATATGACTTTAAAGTGAAGTTCACACCACCACCAAGTTTCTTCATTGACGTGCAAGATATTGTCCCGAGCGGATGGGATGATGAATAAGACCTTACTTCAACTTTGTCAAAAGTTAAAGAGGCCCACTCTAATGATGAAGATGAGGATGAATACAAAACTTCTCGTTGAGATTGTGAATTCGTAAGGAAAGCTCGTGAGGGAGGTGAAGTGATGGACACCTTAGAACAACCGAGTGCGAAGTATGACTTTATGGTCAAGTATACTCCTCCAAGTTATTTCGAAAACCCCAAACACATCGTCCCTAGCGGTTGATAGATGACATCGTGGCTATGATTGAGCCTGTTGCGATTAATCTGATTAAGGAGAAAATCCCTCATGGGACTGGTGGGGTGTTTTCGAAGTTAGCTCATAAATTGACAATTGTGGAGCCATGAAGATCTCAAGTGCGGGTTATGGACCTGTTGTGATTGAATTGCCGCGAAGTTGATGAATGTTCCAATACCAAGGTGACTCATACTTATGACACTAAGGAGGTCATTTGGAGCTATAATACAAATGAAATCGACGCCATCACCCAATCAGGTCGAATCTACCGACCACATGAAGGTGTGGAAAAGAAAGCTGTAACTAATGAGAAAGCCAAACAACTCCTCAAAACACTCAAGACAAGTGAAGTAGAAATTATAGACCAATTGCGCAAGATGCCTACGTAGATTTTCCTATTGGAGCTTTTCAAGACCTCTAAAAAGCATAGAAATGCCCTCCTCAAAATCTTGAATGAAGTCCATGTGCCTAAGACCATTGGAGGAGTTTGTGGGTGCTATACTTCTTAGAGATCAAATAACCTTCTTTAAGAAAGACCTCCGTCCCGAGGGCGAAACACACATTAAAATGCTATATGTGTTTGCTCAACATTTTGGGACTGAGATTTTGAGGGTCCCATTCGATAATGGTTTGGCCTTGAACATTTTCCCTTTAACCACCATTGAAAGATTTCTTTCCTGGCCCACCAAGGTTCTTACAACAAGATGAGGCATGTCTACCACTATTGATGAAGATGAAAAGCCCACAGTTCCCACTATGTAATGGATGTTTCTAGTTCTTGCATTTCAATCATATTCCATTCATTTTCTCCCCTACGAGGGAATTCTATTCATTTCATTCGATTACACTTGTAATAATCTAGATCACAAACTCTATGGATCCAAAATGATATATGTTGTAATGCAATTTTTGTACATCAATAAAATTCACATTTTGTTAATAGACGTGTGAGGTTTCCCAAACCAATCTTATAATGATGCTTTGAGGCTTGAGCCTCCACACTATCTATGTGACATTTCAGATTTTCAACTTTGTCTTCTACTGAATAAATCGGGCATTTCATTGACGCGTCTATAGGGCTATTTTTAGAGCTGATCCTCTTGAGATAACTAGGCTAGCTGGGGAAACTAATAAGGATTTTAAGGCAAATAGAGTTGAGAATTCGACTAGGAATCAGGTTCTCGACTGTGTCTATCTTTAGAGGCCATTGCAGCACAGTATAAAATCAATTTGAAATCAGAGATAGGTTGGTTCGACAGATATGTGTGGCCAATCATGGGTGATACCACTAAATTTGAAAATTCACGTCGACCGGCACTAGACTGATTTTCTTATTGTTTTGGTACCCTGTGTCCATATTTGAATTCTCAAGATTTTCATTACAACCAAGAGTCGTCAATGAGTCAAGTGGGTTCATTGTGGCTCAAAGAAAATTGACCATGGGTCATTTGCACTAAAAATGCTTGAAAGTTATCTGGTAGCCTAGGTCACGCTAAAAACGTGCCAAATGAAAATTAACTGTGAATTCGAGTCCGATTTCATAAATTGAAGATTCTGTTAGGTCACAATAAATTCTAGGACTCATGAATCAGTCTCAAAAGATTTTTCTGAAACCTAACACTTTTTGAGAAAAAGTCGTCGCCGGGTCATTTTTATGTAGAAAATGCCGAAGATGGTTTTCGATCACAAAATTAAGATGCAAGATGGGTTGTTGGATGAGGAAAAATAGCAATTGAAACATAGAGATGTCAATTGAATTTATGGATGACAAATGAGGTTGATTTAAAGTGAATCAAGTGATTAATGGAAGCCAATTGTTTCAAAATTCATGTGCCCCCTTTGCTCACACTTATGGACCAACTCAAAGAGTTTCTAGAAGGGATTTGAGCTTGGAAGAGTGCTGAGCAAGCCAGCTGAGGTTTGGTGGGCCATGTGAGAAACCGGTCTTCCCCTCCATCCCTACTATTTCAGTCGACATCTCTCCCTTCGCACAATTTGTTTGGCCACTACCAGCAGCCAGGAGAGAACCCACTGACGCGGCTTCACTTCAGCTTCATGAAGGTTGATTGTCCACGCATCCAGCATCACCGAAGCAGGCCATCTCTTCGGTCTTCACGCCTGCAGCTCGTTGATCCACGCATCTCCTCAGTCAACCGAAGACCACCAGCTTCTTCGTGTCTTCATTTTGCCGGTCATCCATCCAGCAACGAAGACTACAAGCTGCCAGGCGTCTTCCATCGTCCACGCGCAGTCCACGATTCCACCGTTTGTTTGCTTCTACAGAGCCAACGTGAACCAGCTCTGCCTTGCCACATTTCCTCTCCATCTTGCGCCCTCGGCAAAGCACGCGTCTTCACGCCCTCAAGGCCATCAACTCAACTGAGCAGCACTTCCAGCAAAGTCTTCATCCAGTTGCTCCCTTCTACCAGTTGTTGACCATCATCTCTCCGCCAGCTTTATCCGACAGAAGACCAACAGCTAGCAAAGCCCACGTCTCCTCCCCACCGAGTGAAGCCACACGTGAGCTGCCCCTCTTCCATTTCATTGCAGCATTATCCATCTTCGCGTAGAGCTGCTTCACTGAGTCAACTTCAGCTTCACCCGTCTTCACCGAGTCAATCCCATCTCCACCATTCAAGCAAAGTCCACAAAGCAACATGAAGACCAGCGAAGCTGCTCCATTCGACGTGGTCTTCTCCGGTGAGTTTTGGCCCAACGGTTGGGCCCGTGTCTTCAACCCATCTTCATACGATTTCAAACCAGTGAAGAAGTCAGGCCAACCCATGTGAATGTCATCTTCAAGCCCAGCGAAGTCTCAGTCCAGTTGGGCCCGAAAGCCAGCCATTTGATGTCTCCAGCCCACGCGATTGCAGCCCAATTTCAGCTCAGTCTAGTCTTAGTGGATCAAGCCCATCGGCCTACGAAAATTTCAGAAGCCTAGTTTAGCGAAGCCCGCTTGGTTCAGTCCATTTTCAGCAGGCCCTAGCTCAAGTTTAAGGCTCGGTCCAAGCCCGGTGTCATCACGAGCCCAAGTTCGGCCGCCGTCACATCGCCATCGCGGTGTTCTGGTCTTCACTTTGCTAAGTGAGTTTTACTCATTAATGCTTTCTAAGTTTGCTAATTATGCCTAAGGGTTGACTAGATTTAATTAAGTGCAATTAGGTGGTTAGATTAGTTTAGAATAATTAAATTAACGACTTAATGATGCATGTTAGGTGGTTAGACTTAGTCATTAGCAAGTAGAGAACTCCTAATATTTGTTGAATGCATCTCGGGGTTTTCCCGACCCGCTTTGAGTTCCAATTACGCATCACGGGCCTAAATTGGATTTTTAATATTTATTTATTTAATTTTCTAAATTAATTATTTAATTATTTATTTTTGGAAATTCAACCGGGATGGTGGTGACCGAATTTCGTGCTAATTGTCATGGAGCAGATTCGTTTATTTATTTGAGCTTTATTTGGTGCTAAAGTAATTTATGAGTGATTTTAAGATTCATTCCTAAACTGGATCTTGAAAGGGTTAGGTGGGACCATAAAGCCATTGAATCTTGAAAGGGTCGGGTGGGACGATAAAGCCACTAGATCTTGAAAGGGTCGGGTGGAACCATAAAGTCATTGAATCTTGAAAGGGTCGGGTGAGATCTTAAAGCCATTGAATCTTGGAAGGGTCGGGTGGGACCATAAAGCCACTAAATCTAAGAAAGTTGCTTGGTGGGGCCGTGATTACCACCTATAGATAAGTTGTATCATAAGGACTGTGATTTGTAATTGGGAATTGAGTTGGAATAATTGAAATGGCTAGAAGTGGTCTTGTTGGTATGTAATTGACTAGCTCAATTGATCATTGCTTTGATATGATGTTGTGAATTGATTGATTGAATAGAAATGACTGGTGAATGGTTCAATTGAGATGTAATCGACTATGTTGATTTGATCGATACTTCGATCGGTGATGTGATTGCTTGGGTGCCTATTTGATCTCGTGCTACTATGCAGGTGGAATCTGAGGCCAATGTAAGTCCTCTGACTCATGTTGTGCATAAGTAGCCCTAAAGTGTATTAGTTTACTAATTGGGTCTTAAGGAGGTAGAACTTGCTGAGACGTTGTCTCATTGATTATTGAATAACCATTTCAGGTCCCTAGATACGGTAGACTTGGATTTTGAAGATCTCGAAAGTCCAGTGTAGTTTGCTAAAGGCTCCAATTGGAGTGTGGAGAATGATGAAGAGGAGGACTATGACGTCCTAAGGCGTCACGTACTAAGTGCAAGCGGAATTATAATTATTATTATAATCTTGTCTAACTTGTAATCTCCTTTAGATAATCTATAGGGTTTACCATTGAATGTTAGCATGTATAACATGGATTATTTAAAATTTCAAGTTTATATTATGAGGTTATCCTACAACACTCTACCTTCAATGTTAAGTATTGGCCAAATCATTCATGCACATAAACAAGAACACAAGAAGCTTCATTTCTTCTTATTGTCATCAGGGCTTACAAAATTTATCGACTGGACTCTTTCCATGTTCATCGCCTATATATATATATACAACATATACATAACAAAATTCAAGCGTAACAAAAGTTAGGGATAAAGGGTGAGGGTATCTACTCCACAAGTTCCCACATCAGCCCACATCTAACAAAAGAAAAACAAAAGCCAGTCAGCCTCTACACGATCCAAGGCATCTAGGCGCTGTCCATACCCACTCTAGGTCCTCCTGCTCCAAAGGGTAAAGGGCCAAATATCTCCCCTTCATGGTTGATAAACCATGCAATGAACGTCATCAGTGTCAAGTCGGCTCTACCGTCATCTAGCCATAAAGTCGTCTCATATTTAGAGAAAATCATGTCAATGTCGGGATTATACACGTCATGAAGAGAAACATCAAGACGCACTACCGCCCCGTATCGAGCTATTGGCGGTACATCCATGCTATCAATCTGAAAATGTAAGTTATGAGCAAACAACCTTGCCCAATAAAGAATGATAAAACTCTAACTTAAACAATCCATAGCCATCAAGATTACAAGAGAATCATCAAATAATTTAGGATGCTAAAGGAAGTATATCGCAAGCATAAACAACTGGATATTAACACATTATGTATGTAATCACCTTATGAGCATCCATTTCTATGCTTACCTTTCTCAAGCTCAATCTCATATCAAGATGTAATGCAACAATAATAAATGGACTCACTCACCATATATAATTATATTTAGTGTGCATATGATCCACACTTGATCAATCACTAACCGGAATTCAATCGGCCCGATCGAGTCACTTCCGAAAGTTACCTCATCCAAACTTCCACAATATTTCTATTATGGGCATCTCACTCTGAGGCATCCCGGTATCACACAACCGAGGTCCTCCCAAGACCACTCAGCAAGGGGCATCTCACTTTGAGGCATCTTAACACAATCGAGGCATCCTTGATCACACACAAGGGCATCTCATTCCGAGGCATCTTAGTATCTCTCTACCAAGGCATCCAAGACCACTCAGCAAGGGCATCCCAAACTTCCGAGGGCATCATTGGTATCTCTGTACCGATGGGTTCATTCACTCACTTACGCACACATTTCACACCACCACACCTTTGATTAATGCATTTATCGTATGCAAAAGAAAAAGACTCCAAAGTATATAACTATATATCTTACTCTCATGAACCTAGCACACGTGCGTGTCCAAATTATAAGATAGAACCCATTACAACATGTCCCATTCCATGCCGAACAGATATTTACCCCATAATCAAGCACCATGCACTGCACTCATTGCACACACATGATACTATATGCACTTGTATCTCAAATGATATATGAGACTTACTCTTATATGACTAGCTTCTATTATGAGGTTTATTAGACTCTACGTGCATCACAAAAGCCTAATATAAAAGACGCAACATCTAATATATGTTCTCGGGTTCAGACAGTTTACTAACTAAATGAACAGTTTTGGTTTCGGACACAGAAGGTATAACAATTCTCATCGAAATACTACCAAATTTTAGTATGTTATATTTGAGTCATAGATTGACATTTTCTGTGAAGAAAATTAAGTCTAATTCTCACTGTATTAAGAGTAATAATTGCCGTAATCTTTACTAGTACTCTGTAGTGACGTCCAGATTCTTTATCTACAAAGAAAATTTTTTTTACTAGCCAATTCTTCTCTATTTAATCTCAAATTTTGACAAGTTATTCCTTAAGATGTGTTACACAATTTTCATTAAGGATTCAAAGTCATATTCTAACTAGGTAAATACAGAAAATTCATATAATCCGTAAAGGTCAAACCGTTTCTCATAAAAACAGTTTACTGGTTTTACTAAGTTCACTTCTATCTCTACGTTTTTATATTCGTATGGTTATAGCTAGGTTTCTAATTCAATCTAATGGCTGTTTTATCATGTAGAATAGTCCCTTTCTTATTTTCATTAACATACATAAAGAACGTTGGTGAAATTTGGGATGTCACAAGGACGGGGACCCGTAGCTTGTAGAACCTCACTTCTGCTTGTAGACCTTCTTTTTTTAAACTGGCTTAATGTGAATTAAATTTAATAGTTCACCTTGTATATAAGAGTGAAGGTTTTTAAGAGTTTGAAATTTAGTCCTACTGTTATATCCCAATATTTTATTGTCTAGGGATTTTTAATTGCTTCCGCATGTGCATATGAAAATGAAAGGGTCAATGATACATCCTGGTATATCGCAAATTTTTAATCGACCAGGTAAGGGATGGGCATGTGCCCGAGGATCAGGCGTGACAATCTATAGTTTCGAAATGTTTTAGTGGAACAAGGACGTCCAATAACATGAGGGCTAGTTTCCAATAAACTTTTTTTTTTTCGAAAACTCAAATACTAAAATAGTTTTTTCATTACATTTGCATGCATTGCATTCATTTATATTTATATACTAGCCATTTTTTATTTCATCTCAAGCATGACATTTCACATCATGATAGTCATTTACATGGCTCAGATTCGCATTCAAGAGATTTCGATGAACCCGATTATTCCGACTTAGGGAATGAGGATGATCCTCGAGTTATTGAAAGGGAATGGCCCGGACATGAAGAATCCGAACCTCCTACCACCGAGCAACCTATCATTGTGAACTTAGGAGATTCAGATAACCCCAAAGAAACTAAGATTGAGGTAGGTCTCTCTCAAGCGGATGCCGATAGATTAATTGGACTTTTGAAAAAATATCAAGATGTTTTTGCTTGGTCATATGTTGATATGTCGAGTTTAGACCCCAAGATAATGGAACACGCATTACCACTCGATCCTAGTATTCTACCCAAGAAGCAAAAGCTTAGAATGAAAAAACTCGAGTTGTTAAAAAAGATTGAAGAAGAAATCATGAAGCTCTTAAACATTGGTTTCATTGAAGTCACCCATTATGCTGATTGGATTGCGATTGGATGGACGAGTCGAGTTTGTGTTGATTACCATGACCTGAATAAGGCAAGCCCTAAAGATGATTTTTCTTGAATACATATTGATGTCTTAGTTGATAGTACTACTAGTTTCGAACTATTCTTCTTCATGGATGGATTTTACGATTATAACCAAATCTGGATGAAAGAGGAAGACGAAACTAAAACGTCCTTCATCACTCCGTGGGAAACATTTTGCTACAAAGTTATGCCATTTGGCTTGAAGAATGCAGGGGCAACATATCAACAAGCTATAGTAACACTATTCCATGACATGTTGCATAAGGAGATTAAAGTCTATGTCAATGACATGATTGTAAAGTCAAGACAAGGTGAAGACCATGTTGAAGTCTTAGGAAAACTATTTGACTAACTGAGGAAATTCAAGCTAAGGCTTAATCCCACAAAATGCATATTTGGGGCAAAGTTTGGGAAGCTTCTTAGATTTATGTTTAGTAACAAGGGTGTTGAGATAGATCCCTCTAAGGTGAAGTCCATATGCAACTTGAAACCTCCTTCTACTATTAAGGAAGTCCAAAGCCTACTAGGAAGATTGAATTATGTTGAATTCATCTCTCAATTGTCAGAAACTGTTAAGTTTTTCTTCAAGTTATTAAAGAAAAATGCCAAGGTCAAGAGGTGCCGCTGATCTTGTATCTCAGCATTCATGAAGAGTCTTTAGGAGCCATGTTGGCACAAAAAGGACCTGAGGATAGAATAGAACGTGCCATATATTACCTCGTAAGAAGTTTACTACCTTTGAGATTCGATATCTTGAAGTGGAAAATACCGTGTAGCATTGATTTGGGTTATACACCGGCGAGGCAATATACTCTTCACTACCGCATCCTTATGGTGACTGAGAATGACCCAAATAAATACCTTTTGGAGAAGCCTGCATTGGTTGGAAGGCTCGCTAAATGGAAAATATTATTCTTTGAGTTTGATATCCAAAGTATGGTATAGAAGTCTATTAAAGGGCGAGCCATAGCCGATATGTTAGCTGAAACTCCCAAGAAGTCGATGACTAGGATGAGATTGATGAACGGATTTATTTGGTCTTGCGACAAGTGGACCATGTATTTTGATGGTGTTATTAACCTTTATGATTCGGCACTAGGATAGTATTAATATCCCTAGAAGGTCAACATTACCTAGTACTTGCAAAGTTGGTATTCCCTTGTACCAACAATATTTTTAAAAATGAAGCTTGCATCCTTGGTCTACGGTTAGCCATCAATATGAAAGTTAGAAAGCTTCAAGTTTATGGTGATTTTGCACTCATCATCCTCTAGATGGGAGATGAAGGGAAAACGCGAGATATAAAGTTGATTCCTTACCATGAATATCTCAAAAACTTGGTTAAGAAATTTGACGAAATCTCTTTTAATTATTTGCCGAGATCACAAAATAAATTTGGCCCTAGCGACTTTATCTTCAATGTTGCAAGTAACTGATGGTTTCAGCGTTGATTCTTTGCAAATCGACGTCTTGAAGAAGCCTACTTATTGCACGATGATTAAAGAGGAACCCGATGGTCAACCCGAGTATTATGACATCATGAATTACCTTCGAGAAGGTAAATTCCCCCAAGAGAGTCAAGCCAATGATTGAAAATACACAATAAAGTTGGCATACAATCTTCCTCAATGGACGAGCCCTTTATAAAAGATCTTTCAATTCAATTTCTGAAGTGCGTGGATGCACAAGGAGCTAAACTCCTTATGAAAGAGATACATGAAGGAGAGTGTGGCCTTAATATGAACGGTTATCTCCTGGCAAGAAGAATCATGAGGCTTGGTTACTACTAGTTGTCCATGGAAGTTGATTATATTCAACATGTGAGGTGTTGTCACCAATGCCAAGTCTATGGAGACAAAATCAATGTTCCTCCTAATGAACTATATCAAATGTCTGAATTATGACCTTTTTCAATGTGGGACATCAACATTATCGAACCAATTAATCCTAAAGCATCGAATGGATACCATTTTATCTTAGTAGCCATTGATTACTTTACCAAATGGATTGAAGCCAGTTCTTATGCCCATGTTACTGCAAAGAGCATGGCAAAGTTCATCCATTGTGATATCATCACTCGATATGGAGTTCCTAAAGCGATTATCACAGACAATGGATCAAACCTGAACAATAAGGTGGTGGATGAACTACTTGCAGAATTCCACATTTGCCATTTGAATTCTTCTCCTTACCGCCCACAAATGAATGGAGCTGTGGAAGCAGCAAATAAGAACATCAAGAAGATTTTAGCCAAAATGGCTGAAAACTATCGTGATTGGCATGATCAATTGCCATATGCTTTGCTTGCTTACAAAACTTCAATTTGCACTTCAATTGGGGCAACACCATTTTCATTAGTTTATGGGATGAAGGCTGTGTTACCCGTGGAATTAGAAATCCCTTCGTTGAGGGTACTTTCTCAAATTAACCTCTCTAAAACTAAATGGGTTCAACAAAGATTTAAACAACTCAATATGATTAATGAAAAGAGGGTAAAAGCCCTATGCCATGGACAAAGCTATCATAAGAGAGTAGATAGGTTGTTCAATCGCAAGGTCAAGCCAAGATGTTTAGAGATCAACAATCTTGTCTTGAGAAAGGTCTTACTTATCATTCCAGATCCTCATGGGAAGTTTACTTCGAATTACAAAGGTCCATATATTGTAAAGAATGTGTTGCCTGGTGAGGTACTAATCCTTGGAGAAATGGATGGCCAAGAATTGCCAAGACTTGTAAATGCTGATGTAGTCAATAAGTATTATCCATGAATAAAGTAAAAGGCCTTTGAGTCCCTTTTGAATTGAATCCGAGCTACTTTAGGATGTTTGCATCATGCATCTTATACATACATGTTGCATCTGTATGTTTATTCATTTTGCAAGATCTCTAAAGAAGATTCTACGTGTCCACATGAGGTTGACCTTAGAAATGTAAAAGTTTCAAAAGGTGACCATCTTCTTTAGAACTTAGAAGTGGCCCTATCACGCCCCGATCCTCAAGCGCGTGCCTCAGTGGTTGATTAAATTGCGACGTCCCAAAATGCATCGCCAACCCTTTCATTTTTATGTGCATGCGGAAGCGAATAAATAAATCCCTAGACAACACAAAGATGGGATAGAAAAACGGGACCCCAATTTTGAAAACCACAACACACCTTCATACAAAGCTGACTAGTTTATTTACAATACTAGTTTATACACAAAAAGATCTACATAAGACAAAGAGTCTACAAGTCCTCTAAGTGTTCAAACCCTTAGTCGAAGACTTTGGGGTCTCCTAGGGACTCGGGTCCACCACTGCACCACTAGGAGTGTCAACTGTACCATCACCAAAAGCGATCTCTAACACCGACATAGGGACCTTAGACTCCTGTATGAGACCTTCTCTAGGTCCACCTCACCGCGGCGATACTATGCTCTAAATTGATGGGGTACTCTATGTGGCACTCCTCGAATGGCCCCGAACTGTTAGGGTCACCACGGTTCGATTACCATTCGCTTGACTCCGATAACATGTCACTCTAATACCATTTCAAGTGCAGCGGGTCCATGCAACCATGGGGGTTTACATCTTTTAGATCGGTCCCTTGCGCTGTTCATATACGGAAGCACATCCAACAACTCCCTTCCTTATATTCGAAAACGATGTACACCAACTACACATTTATAGGTAAAAGCCGAACACTTTTATTTACTTAAACCATATGGACATCATTCATCGGTACATCAAAATGCCGTAGTCTTCTATACTCAACTATACTTCAAAAGATGATCGACATTTCCTCCAACAGTCGTATACTTAAAGTCCATCGATCAGTGTCGGCGTCTAAAAGTTCCTTCCTTTGCTATCCTCCTCCTCGCAGTCATATCCAACCACTTGATCCATCTTTTGGTAGCGGTGGCAGCAGAGGTATCTTATCTAGTCTGAAATGTTATTCCCCAAAAGGGATGAGTACAACCACTCAGCAGTAAAAATCCACCAAACTGCTCATTACGTCAAACAGAACAATCAAGGCATCATAACAAAGCACATATCATTCATGCATATCAAGAATACCTCACCTCACAACCATACATATATCATCATGCCATCATCATCAAGCATTCATGCATACCCATACCATATGTGCATATACCACCATGTACTCATCATCACGCATTCATGCATACTCATGCCGTATGTGCATATACCACTATGCACTCATCATCAAGCATTCATGCATACTCATGCCGTATGTGCATATACCACCATGCACTCATCATCAAGCATTCATGCATATATCACCATGCAACATGCATATACCACCATGCACTCATATCATCCATGCTATCAAGCACACATCACCATGCAGTCGTGCATATATTACCATGCAGTCATGCATATCTTGCCATGCCGTCGTGCATATATCACCATGATTCGTATCATTCATGCTATCAAGCATGCATCACCATGAGATCCATTCAAGCCTTCATGATTGCATTCTCAATGTCAAATAGTATCAATTTATTTTCATAAAGCGAGATCATGCATCATGCCATATGCATACACCCATGCACATGATTCACTTTCAATTCTTATCTTTCACAAGGATCTCATCAGTTTTTCTTTCCAGGGATCAATGTTTGCATCCCATAATTTATCGCTTGCACCTAACCTGGCATCGCGAGGAACCTCCGGCACACACCTCTGGGCATCCGGCACACACACTTCGGGCATCTCGTACCCCAACTGGCATCACGAGGTATTCCCCGGCTCACACCTCTGAGCTTCCAGCACCCCCACATCCCGGGCATCTCGAAACTCCCGAGGACATCCGGCACACACCCTCCGGGCATCCGGCATTTACACTCCCTAGCCGGGCATCTCGTACCCCAACTGGCATCACGAGGTATCCCCCGGCACACACCTTCGAGGCTTCCGGGATTACGTACCGACATACCACCAGGCCTCCCCTGGAATTACGTACCGTATACCACCGGGCATCCCGACACTCCCGGGGAAATCTTCAGGGCTCGCCATGAAAAATGGTTACCCCTACCTTCCGAAATTACATACCGACATACCACCAGGCCTCCCCTGGAATTACGTACCGTATACCATCGGGCATCCCGACACTCCCGGGGCATCGTTGGCTCACACCTCCGACGGTATCATCATCATCATAATTTATGTTCGCATTTGTGTCTCAATATCAACATGGCACATGATATGATGGCAACAAGGTCATTTTCAGCATTTTGATTCTTATATGTAGTGCCAAATATCATCACATATGCAGCAAGATTCAATCACTTAAGACATCATAATCCATGGGGTTCATACAATTTAGAATAATCCATACATCATGGCTTTTTGAAATCTACAAAATCGAGCTTGCACAATTTCAAAAAACATATTAATTAAATACCCACTTGATCTTCAAAAATTATGAAATATGAACATGTGATAGCCAAGACATAAAGGCAGAAACTCCATGAATAACACATGCCCAAAAGAACCTCACACAAAAAGATATTGCTCATGCATTACAGCTTGCAAAATTTGGACACATCAGATTACGCAATTCTTGAAATATTCCAATTTAAATACACGAATGACCTTCAAATAGAATCATTACCCCTCTGACTCCTCGGTAAGCCCATCACAAAGTCCATCATGATGTGTTCCCATTTCCACTCGAGAATCTCAAGAGGTTGTAGAAGTCATCCCAGCTTACAATGTTGTGCCTTCACTTGCTAACACGTCAGACATTTGGCGACATACTTGGTGATATCCGCCTTCACACTAGTCCAACAATAGTGTTGACGCAGATTCTGATACATCTTTGTACTGCCTAGATGAATGCTATAACTGCTACGATGTCTTCTGACAAGATCTCCTCCTTAAGCTCTACATCATCAAGTACACACAGTCATCCTCAGAACCTTAGTGTTCCGTCCACAGAAATCCGAAAGTTAGCATTTCTCTTTTTGGTATCCTCTTGCGGGATCTTCGAATCTCTAGGTCGTCGGCTGAAGCGTCTTGATCCTTATTTGTACTTCCAGTTCAATTCGAGGGTGGCCGTAAGATTTGAAAGGTGACTTACCTCAAATTTGAAAACCGAATCTCAAGCTCTCTCGAGTGAAATCCACTCCTTAAGCATCATCTATGCAACTGAAGATTTTCAACTCAGCGCATCTATGACCTTATTAGCCTTTCCAAGATGATACAAGATATCACAATCATAGTCCTTCAGAAGTTCCATCCAACGACACTGTCTCATATTCAACTCCTTCTAATAGGATAAATACTTTAGACTTTAATGATCTGTAAAGATCTAGAACCTTTCTCCACACAAATAATGTCTCTAAATCTTGAGAACGAAAATGATTGCTACAAGTTTCGAGTCATGCGTTGGATAATTCAGCTCATGAGGTCTTAACTGACGGGACGTGTATGCAACAACTTTGCCATGATGCATTAGCACGCAACCCAGTCCTCTAAAAACGCATCACTATAGATTTTGTATCCTCCCAGGACCAAATGGAATTGTTAACACCGGTGCGGTAGTCAGCTTCTACTTAAGCTCTTGCGAGACTATGCTCGCACTTATTTGTCCATGATGAGGCTAATGCGAGAATATTTCCACGAACCTTCTATAATACCCTGCCAATCCAAAGACGCCTCGATCTCGTCACGGTCGTCGGTCTTGGCTAGTTGATAATTGCTTTAATCTTGGTTGGGTCCACGGAGATTCCTTCACTTGAAATCACGTGACCTAGGAAAGCAACACGAGTCAACCAAAACTCGTACTTGCTAAACTTAGCATACAGCCCATGATTCCTTAGTATCGAAGCACTATCCTCAAATGCCTTTTGTGTTCCTTAGGACTTCTCGAGTACACTAGGATATCGTTAATGAAAACGATCACGAATTGATCCAAATACTCTTTAAACACTCGGTTCATCAAATCCATGAAAGCAGCTAAGGTGTTCGTCAAACCAAACCGCATTACAGTGAACTCATAATGGCCGTATCACGTACAAAACGCTGACTTCAGTATGTCCTCCTTTCTAATCCTCAACTGATGATATCTTATCTTCAAGTCGATCTTAGAGAATATCGACGCTCCTTGCAACTGGTCAAACAAGTTGTAGATCCTCGGCAATAGATACTTGTTGTGGCATCCTAGAATTCCTTGTTAATCCTTAGAGGTGCTCTAATTCATGTCTTGTATTAAGGACTATGGCCAAGTTTTTAGTGGATAAATTTTGGGAAAGGATGGCCTATCTTTGGCCATATGTATTATAAATTAGAATTTATGGATTTGTGATTTCAAGTGTATAGTTATTAATTTTTTGCACTATAGTACTTTGATTCAATAAGGATTTAATTAGTTTTAAAAATGGGTTTAAATTGGATTTAATTAAGCTTGGGTCTTAAGCCCAAGAGTGTGAGCCTAAGATGGACCAAATTGGCTAGCCCATAAGCCCATGAATGGGCCGTCGACCACAAGGAGGGGAGAAGGCTGGCCCATCTTCAAGCCCATCATGTGCATGGGGTTTGCCAAGTGGCAAAAAGGAGAGTTACACCCAGTGGCCACCTTGGACGGCTCTTAATGATTACTAATGATTGCTTTAAAGGGAAATAAAGAGATGGGGTGGCCGGTTTAGGGGGTGTTGACCGTAAGAGAGAGAGAGAGAGAGAGAGGAGAGGAAGAGAGAAAGGAAAGGGAAGGAAAGGAAGAAGAGAAGAAGAAGGAGGAGAAGCCATGCGTCGCCCGTAGCCGCCGTGTCCCACCGCCGTCGTGCCTGTCGTAGCTCGATTTAGGGGCAAGTTAGATCCTTTGATCTACTCTTGCCTGTTGTGTCTAGAATGTTTTATTGAATGGTGATGAATTTCGGATGTCTAGGGTGTGAAAAACCGAAGTTTTAAGAGTGTTGTTTTGAAGTAGTAAACTGTTCTCGAGTAAACAGTCTGACCCAGAATGTTGTAGTGGCTTGCATGCGATGTTTGAGTCGGATTTTGGCTTTCACTTCTTCATGAAAGTTGTAGATAACATCTCAAAGTATAACATAATAAAATTTGAGGCAAAATTGATGAGTTTTGAGGGGTGAAACCTTCCCTCTACCAGAATGTTAAATCTGAAGCTGTTTTGTTGACCTCTTGGTAATTTTATTGTATGTAACTTTTTACTGAGAATTTCACTTCGACCCCTTCATGAAAATTATAGGGGATATCTTGAAGACTAACATACTCCAATTTGAGATAAAACTAACAAGTATAGCCTGGCGAAACGATTTTTATTTTGAGGATGTTAGATCTGGAAATGTTGTACTGAGCTCCAGTGACTTCGTGGACTATAAAGTGACTTTCCTTTGAAAATCTCACCTTGATCCCTTAATGAAAGTTGTAGTAGACCTCTTGAGGCAAAACATATTAAAAATTAAGATGAAAAGAAGGAAGATAAGTAGGTGAAATCATGATTTTTCAGAGACAGCTAAACCTGAAATGATCGGTACTAGGAACAGGAGTTTCAACCGTCCATAGTTAATTATCTAGGACGAATCTAGCCTTGATGTCTTCAATAAAAATCTACCTTATGGTCTTGAATATCATATGGTAAAATTTCATAATTTTTGAAGGTCATTAGGGTATTTAATTTGGAATATTTCTAAGACCGCCCAATCTGATGTGTCCGAATTTTGCAAGCTGTAATACGTGAGCTATATCTTTTTGTGTGAGGTTCTTTTGGGTATGTGTTCTTCATGAGTTTTCTGCCCTTATGTCTTGACTATCACATGTTCAAATTTTATAATTTTTGAAGGTCATTTGGGTATTTAATTTATATGTTTTCTAAAATTATGCAAGCTGGATTTTGTAAATTTCAAAAGCCGTGATGTATGGATTATTCTAAGATGTGTGAAGCCCATGGATTATGTTGCCTTAAGTGATTGAATCTTGCTGCACATGTGATGATATTTGGCACTACATATAAGAATCAAAATGCTGAAAATGACCTTGTTGCCATCATATCATATGCCATGTTGATATTGAGCCATAAATGTGAATGAGGATGCCGTCAGAGGTGTGAGCCGGCGATGCCCCAGGAGTGTCGGGATGCCCGGCTAGGGAGTGTGTATGCCGGATGCCCGGAGTGTGTGTGTCGGATGTCTTCGGGAGTTTCGAGATGCCCGGGATGTGGGGGTGCTGGAAGCTCGGAGGTGTGAGCCAGGGGATACCTCATGATGCCAGTTGGGGTACGAGATGCCCGGAGTGTGTGTGCCGAGATGCCCAAAGGTGTGTGCCGGAGGTTCCTCGCGATGCCAGTTGGGTGCAAGCGATAAATGTGGGATGCAAATACTGGTCTCGGGAAAGAAAAATGTGGTGGCCCAATTGAAAGAATAAAAATTGAGAAATTGAAATTGAGTCATGCATTGTATGGTAACATGTATGCACGAATGCTTGATGATGAGTGCATGGGTGTATATACACCTATGGCATGATGGTATATGCATGAATGCTTGATGATGAGTGCATGGATGTATATGCACCTATGGCATGATGGTATATGCATGAATGCTTGGTGATGAGTGCATGATGGTGTATGCATATATGGTGTGATGACATATGCATGGCTGCAAGGTAAGTAATGCTTGGATGCATGAATAATATGAACTATACCATGATGTCTTAATTGTTATGTCTGATGCATTGAGTAGTTTAATGGATCCTCTACCTGCTGAGTGGTTGTACTCACCCCTTTTGGGGACTAACATTTCAGATTAGAAAGACACCGCTCCCTACTATCACGCGGGTTACCTTTTATGGCCTTCCATCTGACGTGGAGGTCGAGTGTATGGAGATCGATTGTCCCACCATCCTTGATTTGACGTTCACTCGGGTTCGTGCATTGGTGATGTATGACGTGGGCCTGGCTGGCGGCCCGATCATTCAGGAGTTCATATCTATCCACGTCCATCGTGATGGAGTGATGCGAGGGATGTTGCCGCCGCCACCGCCTAACGCACCAGGATGGGTGTGACAGCCCACATGAGGAGTGGGAGCTGATACTTTTTGGACATAGCCAACACTTGTAGATGGAGGATTATACATGATCGACATAGAGGGTCGAGTTGTCTCTTTTTGAGTTGTGGCCAAGTCTAGCCAAGAGTCTTGGCTTTCCTTTTTGGTTGTACCGACCCATGAAATCCATCTTGAAAATATATAAATAAAGAGTGGCTCGGCTTTATTTTCTTATGGTGCTTAGTGGTGTATATTGTATCATGATTGTTGGAGGAGAATTGGTAAGACTTGATTATGCTTCCATAAATAAGATACGCTGGGACCGTTATAAAAAAAAAAATGCCTGTGAATTACGGTTCTTCTTTTAGTATCTGTGGCGACCTTAGGTGTTTCGGGGTGCACACTTGTTCTTGATTGTCACTTGGTTGAGTTGACGATAGTTGATGCACGAGACGTAATGAACCATCCTTCTTCTTCATAAATAGAACTGGTGCTCCCCAAGGTGATGCACTCGGATGTATGAATCCCTTATCTAGCAATTCTTGCATCTGCACCTTTAGTTCGTTCAACTTAGACAATGCCATACGGTAAGGAGCCTTAGAGATTGGCTCCGTCCCATGGGCCAACTCGATCACAAACTCAATCTCTCTTTATGGCGGCAGACCTGGCAATTCCTTTGGAAACACATCTAGAAATTCTTGTGCCACTGCGATACCCTCAATCTTCAACTCAACTATCGTATCCACGACGGTCGCCAAGTAACCCTGACAACCCCCATCTAACAAATGGGTTGCCTCAAGTGACGAGATTAAGGTAATCGAGGGTCCTCCTCGACTCTAATAAACTTGTAACTTTCACCCACTAATGGGTTAAACTGAATCGCTTTACGATAGCAATCCATCTTAGCACATTGCTTAGTGAGCCAGTCCATGGCAATTATTATATCAAAATCATACATGGCTAGGACTATCAAATCTATCCTCCCATCTCGCTCATCAATCACTAATTTGCAACCAGTATAGCCCATCGTAGACAACACCTTATCCTTTAACGGTGTAGATATACTAACCACTGACTCCAACAATTCAGGACTCAACCTTACCAGCTTAACAAATTGCTCAGCTATAAACAAATGAGTTGCACTAGAGTGAAATAAAGCATAAGCAGCATGGTCATTCAGGGAAATGTTACTGTGACCACATCGGCGAGTCCTCTACCGTCCTCTAGTGACGGCATACACCCTTCCTTATGTTGGAGGTTTGTTCAGTCCACCCTGTGGTGCGTTCGACGGTGCAAACCCCCTAGTTATGTGACCCTATTGGCCATACTCATAACAAGCACCTGGCTTGGAATGGCATGGGGCTGATCCATGTCGCCTTCCATAGAAGCGACACACGCCTATCTGGCTCGACGTTGACTTATCTATCCCACCCTTCCTGTTGGGTGGAACAGGTACCTTCCTCTTGTAATAGGTTTATTCCCAAACCTATTCCCATCCTTATTCGAACCAAACTGCAACCCAGATGCAGTGGCTTGTTCGTTCAAATTCCTTTCTATTAACTAGGCTCGACCATAGAGCTCGTTGTAATCTTTCAAGTTGATGGCACCAGTGGATTCTTCAGCTTCGGTCAAAGGCCATTCCTAAACCTTTGAGCTCTATCTTTAGAATCTTCCACCAATCTAGGAGCATACTACGACAACTCCACAAATTTGGTCTCATACTGATCTACTGTCAGCATCCCTTGACGGAGGCGCTGGAATTCCTCCATCTTCTACTCTCGAGCACTATTAGAAAAATACTTGCTATTGAAGGCTCTCAGAAAGGTGTTCCACACTAGAACCTCACCTTTAGGGACTACTCTACCTCTAGTGGCCCTCCACCGAGTACTCGCGTTACCCTGCAGCTGATATATTGCTAGGATAACTTTTTCTTCCTCAGTACACATCAGCAGTGCAAAGGCCTTTTCCAAATCTTGGACCCAAAGTGTTGCAGCCTCGAGGTCTCCTGCACTAGTGAACCTTGGCAAGTTCAGCTTCAAGAACTGCTCCACGAGCTTGTGCATCGGCCTCTCTCTCTCGACAACCACATTCCCAGATGGAACTTTGGTAGGTGCAGCTACGGCATCAGCAATGGCAGCAAAGTAGCAGCGATAGTAGCGGCGGTGGTAGTGGCGGCGGCTTGATTATGGGCTTGCTGCCCCATCGATTCCCTAGCGTCTTCAGCGCCCGAATGATCCCATCTATCTTAGGATCGCCAAGGGTTGCTACCCCAACACCGATTGGAGGCAGTGTTACTCCACTTGCGCTGCCTGAGCCTGCACTCTACCACGACCACCTCAGATACCAATCCTTATCAGCGTCCTACCCCGAGTCACTGGTCCAATGGTTCTCTTCTTAGGAGTCCTCTGCTCCTGATCACTCATATTGTAAGATTCTTACAGAACCTGCTTTCCAATTCTACACAGAATTAAAAATTGAACAACCACACAAACAAACTACTAAACAGCTATTAATCACATGCATCAGCATAATAAAAATGCCTTTCCTACTAACTATCCCATAAAACATTGCACCTTATTACTCTAACTACCAACCCGTTCTAATACCACTTCGGGTGGGGATGTCACGCCCCGAACCTTGAGCGTGCGCATATCTTTTAGTGGTCGATAAAATTGCGACATCCCATGACACGTCGCCAACCCTTTCTTTTAATTGCACATGCGGAAGCAAATAAACAAATCCCCAGACAACACAAATATGGGATAGAAAAGCAGGATACCATTTTCACAAAACACTTTTCATAAACAAGCTGAGTTGACATACAACACTATACTATAAACAAAGGTCTACTCCAAAAAGAAGAGCCACCCAGCTAACTAGGTGTAGGACTCCTCAACCGAGACCTTTGAGACCTCCGGGGGATATGGGTCTTCCACGACACCATTAGGGATGTCGATGTCCAGGGGGCCAACCATCTTCTCACCCTCAATAGCAGGTGCTTCAAAACCATCGAAGGGACCTTCCTATTCATCGTCAGGCCCATGACGATACCACGCTTTGAATCGATGAGGAACAAACTTAGGTAGGCCCTCATTTACCAAGATCGTAGACACCATGAGCTCGTGAAGTTAGGAAGTCCCAGGGATAGGGAAAAAGGTACTTTGCCCATTGAACCCCCTCGGCTACCGAAAACGTACTAAAGGGACTGCCATCTACGGACCTGAAAAGAATTGAGTCCACAACGGGGCAATACAATGTCTCAGCAAGTTCACCTCTTAAACCCTAATTAGAAAGGAAATACGCCTAGGGGCATCCTAAACACACAGCCACACAACCACACAACCATAGAGACTCACATCGCCTCAATTCCTCCCTACACGCCAGCATAGTTCATATACTCAACCATATGTAGTAATAATACTCAATCAATTGGAACACTACATCTCATAATTCACACAACCATAAATGTTCTGATTATAAGGCCAAATCATTATGACACGTCATATACTGTGCCACACGATTTTGTTCCATAATTAGGCACAGTTAAAACACTCAATTATACGTTCCAATATTTATCATAGCCCAACCGGCATGACTTATTCGACGTTCGGCGGTCTTCGGTGTAACTAGGCATCATCTTGTCCCATTGAGGCAGCAATGTCTACCTCGAGACGGCAATCTTGATGGAGCATTAGTCTTGAATCTACTGCAACCAGCATCCGTTGACAAGGGCATCCCATATAAGGGCAACGTCCACCCGACACACATCGAGGATGGGTTCTCATAACCATTCATGCACCCATCATTTCTCGGCCAAGACATCGTGCTTTGCACTCAAATGTCCCAATTAAAATAATGCACTTGGAACATTTTTTCGTATTAAAAACACACGATAAAAATAATCATGTGTGGGTACACGGTCAATTTGAATCGAAAAATTGATATTCTCCCTTTTAAAATCCCACTATTTGATATGGTATTTAAAATCATTTTCAGTATCAAAACCCAACACTCAGTAATTTCTAATTAATTACCAAAATTTCATAATTTTGAAATAAATGTGTAAAATCACAATCACCACTCAATTTGCATAAAATAACACCCAGTTGCATAAACTAAGCACCCCCACCGCAATTAGCATGAAATTTCGGTCATCGACTATCCCGATATAATTTTTGGAAAATATTAAATAATTAAATAAATTACAAAAATAATTAAATAATGCAAATTAAATCCAATAAATGCTAACCTAGGCTGGAAATGCTAATCTAACCATCTAAATGGGTCTAGACAATTTATGCACTTATCTAAGTAAGTACAATCTAATTAGCCCGTAATCAACGTATTCTAACCACCTAACATGCATAGTTAAACAATGAAATCACTAATCTAAACTAACTAACCACCTAATCCATACTTAGTCTAAACTAATTATCTACGAAAGGTCATTAACTCCCTAAGCAAAGTTTAGCAAGTAAACTCACTAGTTTTGCGAGCCGATGAGTTCATTATGACGGCGACGCAGAGGTGAGCAACGCTCGAGCCTATGGTGACACCAACGGTGGTTCGAACGAGCCTTAAAATGGGCCACAAGCTCTCATCTCTAAGCTAAGAGTTTGACTTATGCTTGCTGCTAGAAAGGACAATCCAAGCGGCTGGTTGGTGTGGAAATGACAAGGCGATGGTGGCAGTGGCTACAGTGGGCGATAGTGGTGACTCTAGTTGGCTGAAGGGCAACCAGGGCGAGCTCAGGACGATGGCTAGGCTCGCAGAAATAGCATGCAATGGTGCGGGATGGCAAGGATGCTAGCGGGGCTAGACTCGCGGGCGATGGCATAGATGGTTCACGGGCTTACGGCTGTTGCTCGGACAGGCGTGCACAGTTGCTAGGGCGGCCGATGGGCAGGGGATGCTAGCTGGCTCTCTCTAGAATTTTGAGCTCTCAAAACACACAAAAATATCCAAAGCAAGGAGACGAGAAAAGAGAAGGTGGCTGCTGTAAGGGGGGCCACAAAAATATCCAAAGCACTTAAGAGGTTGCCCCACCAGCCTTGACTCTGTCATCCTCGGCTAACTTGCGGTGCCAAGGCTTCCTTAGCAAGCCATCCAAGTGTTCCAAATGTTGCTGCCCCTTGGTCCTACAAATTTGGACATTTGCCATCCAATTTAATTCAATTTCTCATCCAATTGAGCTCAATTTGGCCCTCATAAAATTGGCCAAGGTGCCATCATCCATCTCATGATTTTCCTCGTCAATTGAACCAACTTGACGCCGAAATCTCGGGTTTGCAAAAAATATTCGGAAGATGAGTTGACGTTCCTAAAATGAACCGTGATATGGAAAGACTTTCAATTTTTGAAATCGGGTTTAAATTCGCGGTTAATTTCAACTAGGTGCGATTTTAGCGTGACCTAACTTATCGAGTAGCTTTTAGCGATTTTTAGTGCAATTGACTCATGGTCGATTATTTTCGAGCCACATTGTGCATCGTCAACTCATTGGCAATTCTTGATTGTCATGAAAATGTCGAGGTTTCAAATATGGGCACAAGATACGAAATGACAGAAAAATCAGTTTAGTGTCGTTTGACGAGAATTTTACAATTAGATGGAATCACTTACACTTTAATCACATACCTCGGTTGAATCGACCTATCTCCGATCTCTCGATCGATTTTGATAGTGTTGTATTGATCCATACAGATTAGCATGGTCGAGCAGTCGATTTTCGGTCAAATTCTCAAGTCTATTGCATTAAAATTCATTAATAGCTTCACTAGATAGACTAGTTATCTCATGAGTGATTAGCTTAGAGAAAACAACTATAGGCACATCGATGAAAAGCCCAACTCATTCAATTGAAAACAAAATCAGAAATTCGGGATATCACACTTAAACCTTATCTTTTAGTTTCTAGGTTATCCTAAAACCTTATCTTTAAGTTCTATGTTATCCTTAAACCTTGTCTTTTAGATTCTAGATTATCCTTAAACCTTGTCTTTAGGTTCTAGGTTATCCATAAACTTTGACTTAGGGTTTTAGGTTATCCTTAAATCTTGTCTTTAGGTTCTAGGTTATCCTTAAATATTGTATTTAGGCTCTAGGTTATCCATAAACCTTGACTTAGGGTTTTAGGTTATCCTTAAACCTTGTCTTTAGGTTCTAGGTTATCCATAAACCTTGTCTTTAGGTTCTAGGTTATCCTTAAACCATGTCTTTAGGTTCCAGGTTATTCATAAACCATGTCTCTTAGGGCTTTAGGTGACCCTTTAACCTTGTCTTTAGGTTAGTAGTTATGCTTAAACTATTCCTTTTTTGTTTAGTGATTTCATTTCCTTCATTCCATTCCATGAGAGAGAGAGAATGAATAAACCCCAACAAGAGTTCATATCTCAATGAGCAAAGGTAAGTGTGAGGTACGTCCCTAACCAAATATCGTTTCTTTTGTCTTTTCCTATTTCCATAGTGGAGTCGACTAAAATTACAGGTATCAATTTTGTCTTAAAAGTAAAAATCGAGGTTTGGATTTATGATCGCAACAAACCCCATCTCTCGGCCAAAAAATGTTGTTTTTCATTTCTTTCTTTTGTATTATCGTTTTTAAATAATTTACTGTTCATTTTCTAGAAAAACTTGAAAAGTCAAACAGTTGACTTTTGGGTTGACTTTTAAGTCAACCCTTTGACAAAAAGTTAACCCTGGGTCAAAATTTACTTTTGCCCAAAAATGCTATTTAGCCTTAATATCATTTTTTGTCAAATCAATTTTTGAAAAATTCAAAGAATTGACCAAAAAAACAATTTAGGAAATGTCAACTAAATGTTGACTTTTGGTCAAACTTTTGACAAAAAATAAAAAAATAAAAAAATAAAAATAAATGTTCAAATACATTTCTTTTAATGTCGATTTGACTATTGTATAAAAAATTTCACAAAATTCGATTAAGAATCCTAATGTCTAAAATTTTCAATTTTAGGTTCTAAATCGACCAAAAATAAAATTACTTTTATTGTTGTCATAATTAGGTGTAGTTTCTTCTTTGACATTTGGTTTAGAAACTATCTGAAATCTGCTTGTGCATTCAATTTCGCGATTTATCAAGTCAAAATGCAAATTGTTGTTTTTAGCCCTAATTAGGGGACCAAAATCAATACTTCATGACTTGTGAACAAATGATTGTTTCTCACTTATTTTCTTAAGATAAGTCCAAACCCAAAATTAATTTTGGAAAATTCACATCAAAACTTATCAATTTGAAGAATTTTATCCGCTCAACATTAGAAAATTGAGCAATTAAACTTCAATCGACAAAATTCGAATAACTCATTCATGATTATCGTGTAATTTCATAAATCTATGTTCAATTTTAATATTAGGCTTAGATCCATTTTTGACCTAAGCTCAAACGCTTCAATTCAAGTTCAATTTAAATGCGATAAGTGATCTTGCACATGGATAGTTCATTAGATAGGGTAATTGTGACACCAATTGAGTTCAATTTTGTTAATTTGCAATTTTGCCCATTGAATTGCAAATTTTACCATTTTAGCCCTTAGGCCCAATTCAAATACCCATGATTTTGACTCATTGTTTTTCATGATAATCATTTAATTAGATCAATAGGAGACCCCTAGAGCATGTTCATAAGGTTTGATTAGCTTAATTGTACCTTAATTTGTGATGACCTAGACAAGGGCATTTTACGGAGGGATGGACCGAGATCGCCTTGGCAAGTACACGGGTGAGGCCAAGGACATGTCTCCCTTCCCACATCACTTAGGGGAATCCTGGAGCTAGTTTATAAAGGCTTGAGTCCCTTTAATCGTATAATGCATTTTAAAGCCATGAGGACTCGGTGTCCAAAGGGACAATATTATACAGTGGGGTCCGGTCGTTACAAATGGTATCGGAGCTGACTCCCGACCGCGTGTGTGGGGACCATAGCGAGGACGTTATGCCTTAAGGGGGAGAATATGATGACCCAAACCCAGGGTAGTACGGAGGGATGGACTAAGATCGCCTTGGCAGTATGCGGGTGAGGCCAAGGACATCGCTTAGGGGGGAGTCCTGGGCTAGTTTATAAAGGCTTGGGTCCCTTTAATCTGTATAACGCGTTTTAAAGCCGTGAGGACTCGGTGTCCAAAGCGGATAATATTATACAAGTGGGGCCCAAGTCGTTACATAATTGGTCAATTTCTTCTTCAATAGGATAAAATTCCTTTTCAATTTGGTCATTTAGGGATCAAGTTGCATAAATTTTAGACCCACAAGGGTCCCAAGTGGATGAAACAATAAGAACCAGACCAAACTAGTCAAGAACTGGTCAAAATCCAGCCGAACCTGACTAAACCGGTCTAACAGTCTAACTAGCCATCGACGGGGCTAGCTAGTTTAGCCCCTTTTCGACTGGAACCTGACCTCTAGTGACCGATTCCGAGATCCTCTCGATGTCAATTTCACTTTTACACCCTCAATTTCCCAAAATTTTACAGTTTAATCCTCGAATTTCATCAAATTGCAAATTAACCCTTAATCGAACATTTTAACGCAATTCTCAATTTTGGCTTGGGATTTTGCAAATCAAAACTACTTAAAATCAATTACTCAATACCTCAAGATCATGATGGAGCCTTCAAAATCAAATTTTGACCATTTGATCAAAATTTCAACCGTCGGATCGAACCAACGGCCGAAATTGCTTAATTTGGAGAGTATATAAGTGAAATTTTCCCTCTATTTTAGGGGGCTTCATATGCACGAAAATCTCTCTCTCTCTCTCTCTCTCTCTCTCTCTCTCTCATCAATCTCTCTCTCTCTCTCTCTCTCTCTCTCTCTCTCTCTCAAAATTACCACCGGTTTTGCCCCTCACCAGTAGCCACTTGATTAAAGGCACCAGCTAAGAGGTCCCTTAGCTCCTCTTATCCTTGGTCGCTAGCATAGATTACTAGAGAGGCAGCCATAGCTCCGTCTGGTGGCTTCTCAATTGTGGCGTGAAGGATTAGCAATCAAGCTAGTCTATTCCCCGATTGGCCAATTTAATCGGATTGATGCTAATCGCCGATTCAATTGAATCCTTAATGAGAAACGTTCATCATTGCATGTTCTGTACATAGTATTTTTTGTAAGATTTTTGCACGTCTTGAGATGGCTGAAATTGTGCACGTTTTGTAAAATCAATGATGAAATGAAATCTTGTCATTTATGCATCTTACCATGCTTGTTTGAGACATTTAGAATCCAAATTTTATGATAATGTCTTCTTGACACTTAAATCTCATGTTACAAGGTTTGAATACATGTTCACGTCATTGCATTTGAGTGTCGTTTTACATGATTAATATGTGTCGTAAGAGTGCATGTTTACCTAGAAACTCTCAAGCATTTCATCATGAATCTCGAGTCATTTCGTATTGTTATTGAATTGTATGACATTTTCTCATGCCGATTTAAGGTTAGATGATCACCTCAATTGTTAGTCGCATCTAATTGTACATCGCATGTGATTTTCTTCATGCCATTTGTGCATTCTTGAATGGTTTTGAGATTTATTGATGCATGTTTGTGTTACTAATATGAACATCTTTAGAGATCTTGATCTTATAGCACTTAATTGACCTAGTTTGGACTCGAGCCCTTCTAGGAAGTCATAAAGCACACTTAGAGGTTTCCAATGCCATTGATTTCATGCAAATCGCTCATCATTTGGACTACTTTCCATCTTTTTCAAAACTAGATAAGAATTTGGACATGGGACTAAATTCGAACCTCTGTTCTAACCCCTATTTGGACAAACCTTTAATATTTTTGTTTCATTTTTTTCTATAAGGATTCTGCACTTGGCCTCTTAACAAAACTTGTTTGTCAACATGTTGGCTACATTGGGTGAAAAATTGGTGATTTTTAGACTTGTTTTGATAGGACAAATCCTTATCTATTAGCTAAGTGTCCTACTATTTTGATAACTTTCTAACATGTTGTAGCTCATTTAAGAAAAACTTTCTTATGAAAATTGTTCATTATTATTTCCTACATATTAATGAAATTTTTTTAACTAGATTGTTGATGGATATTATTCACTTTTTCCGTACCATTCTGTTTGGTCAGAAATTTTCCCAATATGAACGTGATTGTAATTGTTTAGCTATACATTTTAGGTTAGTTTGTGCATGAAATTAGGCCATGCCATCTTCATGAAAGCTATTTTAAATGCTTTGGTCTTTGTTGTTAAACAATTGATCTTTTCAAATTGCATCTTCCAAAAATATTTTGGTACATGTGATGTTTTCCGAAAACAATTTCTAAAAAAATTCTTTTTCAAAGCTCGATTTGGCATAAAGAAAATTGTAGTTTGGACCATATTCAAAATGCCTATGATGCTTGTGAATGCATTTATGCAAGCCGCAGGCTAGCCTTAGCAATTGAATGTGTTTTATAGCTTAGATATTCCGTCATCTTAAATATTTTCAAACCTTTTGAAATCCTGATTTAGCATCGTGAAAGTCACAGTTTGAATTGTATTCAAAATGCTTGCAACGCTTGTGAGTGCATTTTTGCGAGCCTCGGGCTAACCTTGACAATTGAATGCCTTTCATAGCCGAGACATCACTTTGTCTCTAAAATTTTTGTGAATGATTTCAAAAGATGTCTTTGAAACATCACATGTACCCTCCATGCATACAATTATGTCATGCATTTAGAATTGCTTGTGGTTGTGATTGATGCATGACTGTGGTAATAAGTGATCCGCCGACAACTCACTTATCTATTTGATTGGTTGAGAAATAAGGTCCAAAAGGCTTGCATGCATGTTTAAATTTCTACAATGCATGTGACCTTTAAATGAATGGTAGAGTCGAGGCATGATATCGAGAGAAAACCCTAAGATCACATAGATCACTTAGTTAAGAGACTTATAAGCATTATTGGCCATACAAGAACACAATTGGTCAATAATTACTATAAGTCACAAAAATGAATTGGGTAGGTGTCTTAGTGGGACCCTTACATGAAAGATATAGGTCAACCCTGAGACCCCAAAATTTGACTTTTGCATTGAACTTTCTTTAAATGATTGATCTTGACATAATGTCTTGTTTTTTTATTGTTTAATTGTGTATGCTTTGCTTTTTTTTTTTTTTTTTTTTTTTTCCATTGTATGTACTTAGTTATGGAATTCTAGACTACGTTTAGAATAGGACCTCGAAGATAAAGAAAGTACGAAGATAATGGAGATCGATGTCCATTCGACCATTATCATGTACTATTCATTCTCTCGACATATGTCTTGGAATCCATTTGTTGTATAAAGCCCAACGAGTTGCGGGTTTCTCTCTTCCTCTTATCTTTTTCAATAGTGTTTCTCTTTTATATTTTCTAGAATTGCATGGTAGATTTATTGCTTTCTTGATTGTTTACTTATTATCTTGGAAATATAATAGTATGAAAATGACCAACCACGTATAATCACTTAGTTTAGGACTAACAGTCCCAAAAATGTAAGAAAAATGCATAGACACGTTAGGTAAACACAATATAGTGTAGGTACCAAAAGGGCGCTAATAAAAATATTAGTATAACCCAAGTCCTCAAACCTAAATATTTGATTGTGTAGGAATCGAGGAACACTCCTGACCCTCAATTAGGTTTTCTAGCCAACCCCCAAAATGAGGCTAGTGGCAACTCCTATTTTATTTCTAGGTTATTTTAAAACAACTAGATTGTATAAATAAACCCGTTGTGAGGGGTATGAGTTTCAATGAAACTCACCGTGGTTTAGCATACTCGATGTGGAATACCCCAAAAGATGAAGTGATGGCATCCTTATGGATGAAGCGTACTATCGAGAGGGCTACCATGGTAAAAGTACCTTTGAATCCAATATTCACACCCGACCTCTTCTCCCGAGGTGTGTCGCCGGTGTGGGTATGGATTGCGACACTATGCTATCATATGGAGTACAAGATTGGGAGAGCTCACGATCTCGTAGAGGGAACTCACGAGAGGTTTAATCCAAAGGCAAGGTGGTGACGTCTTTTAGAACGCGAGCCATGAGGGAACTCTCATAATCAAGTGCCCATAAACTTGACATTTCCCCTTTCTTTCCTCACAAGAGGGATCGATGGATGTTGAGATCGGGTCGCAACAAGGCTCATCGACGATCGGTTAGTCGTCGACATGAAGTTGACGAGCTTGAACCGGCAAGAAGCCGATTCAGCTAGAGAGAGAAAGAGAGAGGTGGGAAGGATTAGAGAGAGTTTTTCTTTTTACAGAGATGAAATTCTATAGAAAAATGAGCCCCCTTTTCAAAATTGGAGGAAAGCCCAGCTTATACTAGTCCCAAATTGGCTGATCTTGTCCATCGATTACTCCAATAGTCAAAAAATTGATTTATTGGCCAAATTAAGTTTTTAAAAAGCTAGTCACCCTTAAGACATGTTGTATGACCAATCGATGGGTCCGATTTGGGAAAATTAGAATCTAAACAAGAATTGCACTTAAAGGCCTAATTAGGGGCTAAATCGCTAATTTCTGAAATTCAGGAGTTAATCCACAAAATTGCGAAAAGGTGAGGGCACAAAGATAAAATTGATGAGAAAAGGATCTTAGAATAGGTTGCTGGAGGTCTAGAAATGGTAGGCAAGAGTTGAACTAGCCTACCCCACCAATGGCTAGGCAGACCGGTCAGACTGATTCACGTCGATTTGACTAGTTCTTGATTAGTTCTAGCCGGTTCATGCCGATTCTAATCCATGTGGATCTAAAATTTATGCAATTTGGTCCATCAATGACAAAATCAAATAGAAAGCTTGCGCAATTTGAGGAGAAATTGTTCGATTTTGGCTTGATTAAGCCAATTAAACTTCATGAACACAATCTATGAGTTTTCTATTGACTTAATTGAGTAATAATTGTGAAAAGCAACAGACTTAAACCATGGGTACATGAAATCAAGCCTCAAGCACTAAAATGAGCAATTTTGCAATTCTTTATCCAAAATTGCAAATTAATTGAAATAGAATTCAATTATTATTGCAATAAACCTACTTGACTAATTATCCACGTTTAGGATAGTCTATCGCATTTAAATTGACTTTGAATTACAATGACAAGACTTAGGCCAAAAATAAATCAAGATCTAATATTAAAATTGGACTTAAATTCAAGAGAGTAAAATCCCTCAAATTGAGAAGTTTTCATATGAATTTCTCAAAACAGGCCCCAAATTTGGACTTATATTAAGAAAATGAGTAATAAACAATCGTCCATTTGTAAATCATGATAAATCGATTTTGACCCCCTAATTAAGACTTAAAATGGCAATTCGCCTTTCAACATGACAATTATTGAAATTGAGTGAACAAATGGATCAAAAATAGTCCCTAGACCAAATATTGTAAAAGTAACTACACTTAATTATGGCTAAAACAAAAGTAATTTCATTTTTGGTTGATTTAGAACCTAAAACTAAAAAATAAAAAATAAGATTCTTAATCGAATTTTGTGAAATTTTCAGTATACAAATTTAATTGACACTAAAACAAAATGTTTCGAGGATTTTTTTCCATCTTTTTGGTCATATGTTTGACCAAAAATCAACTATTTAGTTAATTTTTTATAAAATGTTGATATTTTTAGTCAAATCTTTGCATTTTTGAAAAGTTGATTTAAAAAAGGTGAAATTAAGGCTAATTGACATCATTTTGGGTGAAAAACTAAATTTTGACTTAGGATTTACTTTTAATCAAAGGGTTGACTAAAAAAGCAACACAAAAATCAACCGTTTGACTTTTCGAGTTTTTCTTAAAAATCAATAGGAAATTGCTTAAAAGCAACAAAGCAAATGAAAAAAAAAAAGAAATTAAAAGTAATATTTTTTGGTCAAGAAACGGGCTCCATTGAAATTGAAAACTCAAATCTCGATTTTTTTTTTAAATCCTTTTTTTATGTGTCGACTAAAAATCAGGTGTCAACATTTCTTTTAAAAGGGGGTATACATTGACACCTAAAAATAACCCTACAAGTAGGTGCTAATCACAAAGGACAGAGAGTTCTAAAATCACAACCATGACCGTATATGGGCCATAATTTACATCAACCCAGCCCATAAGTGGTCACAAAAGAAAGGATAATTAAGGAATTTGAGAAGCCTTGGACTAAATAAGACATATAAGTCCATGATGAAGCAATTGGTTGTCACATGTCGAAGCCAAGGATTACTGATGAAGATATACCATTGATGGTGGAAAGAGGTAGGAATAATTAAAAAGAAACTAAATTCAAAAAGGAGCGATTAATACTTGCTGAATAAGTTGCGAGAATGTTATTGAGCAAGTATGGAAAGGCGGTTCAACATGAAACGTGGAGCGACTCTTGAGGAGGAAGTAACCAACTATTGATGGTTACCAAGCTGGTCTACAAATATTGCAATCAATCCAACAAGTAACCCCCCAAACAACACACAAAAGCTACTTTATATTGCCTTTACCTTACTTAGTTTAGAATAGTTGTAGCTTAAGATTCCCATCGTAGATTCAATTCCGACAAGCGTCTATATCCCAGAAAGTGCTGTCAATTAGATTCCAAGTGCTAACCTATTATCTAGTGTCATTGGTTGATTTTCAATGTTGTGTCATCATCCTCATCTAGGGACAACGCTCATTAGATGTTGCCTTTGTTTAGCGTCAATGATTAGATTTCGACATCATGTCATCACTATTCAGCATCATTGATTAGATTTTGATATTATGTCCTCATATCCATCTCGAATCACTATCTATTAGGTGTTGTCTTCATTGTCCAGCGTCGTTGATTAGATTCCAATGTTGTGCCCTCAAACTTAGTAGAAAGCAATGCTTAATTAAGCATCTTGTTCAAATCTAGCATTGTCAAAGTGCTTTCGATATTGTATTGACTACTTTAATTTTAATGGGCTTTCATTATTATATTAAAGTGTGATGTCATTAATTAGATTTCGTCAATAATTATCATTGATATTAAACATATGATAAGTCAACAACTTCTTTGATTTTGAGATTATAAGGTGTATAGTCTCATTTGCATTTGATCTTCTCTATCCAAAACTAACACAGAACTTGAGTCTCTTTAAATAAAAACTAGAATATAACACTTGGTGAAAGATATTTCATTGCAAGATCCAAAACCAATGAAATAGACATAGAACAAGAAAACTAGGTTCCGAGAACTTGAAACCTGCCCATTTAGGTTCTTCAATTTTGAAACTTGGAACATATCCTATTTATTCTAGAACCTAGAATTGGGCTGGTAGGAATCAATCCGGTTCTTAGGTTCCCGGTTCTACGTTAAAACTATGCTCACCTTTAATTTCATTGACTTATTAGGAGACGAGAAGCGGTGGATGTTTCCTTTGGCAAATACATAATTGTCTACAACTACTTGGTCAATAAATCAGTAGTTAACTATGGATAAAGAAAAAGAAACCTATGAGCAGAATTTTATTGCTCCACGCAAAAAATACTGACTTTTAGCCTAATAAATTTCAATAAATGATAGTAACAGGACTGACAATTTTTACACAACACGACATGCATGTAGTTAAGCGTGTCCAGATTGAGCTTAGGTGGAGTCGTGTGATAAACGGGTCAACCCGTTGAAACACAGATAGTTATACATGTAGTTCATTTAGATACATTTAAAATGTATCTAAATGAACACGCTAAGGCACGTTTAATTAAAGGGGTCAACATGATATCCATGTCAAAGTAGTTCATTTAGATACATTTAAAATGGTAATACATGCTTAAATGTGTTTCTACACTTACATAAGGATCTGCATTCTAAATATGCTAAAAGTCTTGTGTTGTGAGATATGCCTTGATTGATAAATGGAGTCATGTACACTCACCAACTAGGAGCGCAATTTGTGTAAAAAAAAGTATTGGTAAAGAAATTAATCGGTTGCTTTTTACCAGATAATTCGTTAGTAACTACCAGACTTCTTGAAATTACAACTTTTGTATAGTTTGCAAAATTACTAATTTTTCCCAATTTGCATGACTTATAAACGCTTTCAAATTTCCTTAAGACTAGCAAAAAGCTCTCTTAGGAGTAGACTAACTACAAACCCATGGGTTTAAGTTACAACTCATGGGCCTCGCTGATACTAACACATAGAGACTTAGCCCAGCAATATGCAACTCTTAACTTTTAATTCAAAAGGAGTTGTTTGTGTTGTCCAATGGAACCAAAAAAATACTATACCCTACTGAAAAAAAGGCACCACAGATTGTAGATTAGATTTAACCACTGAAATAAGTATTCCATCATCCTTGAAATAAGCATTACCGTGTTTCAAAAGGAGTTGTTTTCGTTGCTTCTGTCTTGCATTAAAATTTCTGGAAGCTCTTTCTTCCCGGCCAGGTATTTCCTTGAGATTCTCTCATGCGTTAAAAACATTCACAACTACCATGAGCTTGTTGGCTAGTGCTGCTCGTCAATGAAGATGACAAATTAATTAGGAAACTTCTGATTCGAGAACACTGTAGCTAGGACGGTAGACTGTGGACACATATAGTCAAAAGTAAATGTTTCAATAGTTGTATCTAACGTGTTCGATAGACGTGCCATTTTACTGGAAAGCGCGCTTTCCCCCATGTTCTCAAATTCATATGTATAATAATTTGTAAACTTCTCTCGCAGGCCAAGGAAAATTGGATAAAGTTTGTATTTTCCATGGAAGCAACAAAGTTTAAATACGCTCGACCTTCCTCCAATTATTTTTTTAGTGATATCTACTAATGTTAAGTCCAAATGCTGATTCGTCTCACTTTTAACTTTTTCATTTACCCTCGGGAACTACACATCGTGCTTGGTTACCGTCACCGACACTTCTCGTTAAATAAATAAAAAATCAATTTTTTATGCACTTGAAAGTATGTTTACACAAATTTTTAGGTTGACTATACATGTAAGTGTTTATTACAGTTGCCACGGTACTATTTGAGACCAAAGCACCACGTGCTTTTTCTTATATGTATTTGATCATTATTTTTGACAAGTTTTTCTTGGGATTTTGAATTAATTACCAGCTATGCATCGCATTGACTCGAGGACAATGTCCAGAAGAAGGCAACAACTAAACACATGGTCACCGCTCTCGGTCAACAAATTATTTGTTCATTAATACTTAAAAATGAGAGTGCATCCCATCATTTTGTATCACCATGCTGCCAATCACGTGTTTTCTACTGACTAGTCAGCTAATTATAAATTAATCTAGACTTGGCTTATTCACTTTTGATCACTACCATCCTATCAAGAGTGAATGAGGCTCTTTGTATGAAATTTTAAGTGTATTTTATAAATTTATATATAATATAAATTAACTAAGAGAGTACACATCCTCTCTATTAAATTATTTTTCTAAATATTTGGAAAAAAAAACACACGTTACAGATTATAGGTGTTTAGAGGAGATTGAAATTGCTAAAACTAACTAAAGCAAAAACCTTTGCCGGAAAAAAATTAGAATTTGGATTTATTCATTTGGCTTTGGCTTGATTAAACATGACTAAATGAATTCAACACTTTGACCTTTTAAAAAAAACAATTAATTTATAAATTCTCAATTTAGTGGAGAGTAGTAGTGTACCCCAACCACCTCTTAAGGAAAAAAAGCGCTTTTTTCTTTGAGTGTAAAGGGGAAAAAGGGCTAGATGCTACGTAATTACAAAATTGATCCCCGATTATAAAAACGAAACTCCTCGGGCTCTCTTTTTTCAAGATATGGATAGATATCAGGAACTATGCATCGTGTTTGGCTAAAGTCAACGAGCTTTCTCATTAATTAGAAGGTACTTAATTTTTATGCACTTGAAAGTATAATTAATACAAATTTTTCAGGTTGACTATACGTAAGGTATTTAGGGATAAAACCACAAATAGTATTTGAACTTTGGCTTATCGTGAATATAGTTTCCGAACTCTTAATTTGTTCACTGTAATTGTTGAAATTTTGATATGTCCAATGTATCTCCTAAATTTTTTATACATATTCAATGTAATCCCCGAATTATATGAAAATGTTCAATATTAGGGACATCAAGTAAATATTGTCATATGATATGGGACCAAATTGAATATGTTACAAAATGCTATCATCCCTATATTACACTCATGAGATAGAAAGATACCGAGCCCCGGGCATCCCTTCAAGTATCTTACAACTTTCAAGGCTGCATTCATGTGTGACTCTTTTGGCATATGCATGAATTGGCTGAGTATTTGTACCGCATAATATATATCAGGTCTTGTCTTGGTAAGATATGTGACATCCCAAATTTTCACTTCTGGTTTCTACTGAATAAATCGGGCATTTCATTAACGCGCCTATAAGGCTGTTCTCAGAGCTAATCACTCTCGAGATAACTAGATTATCTGGGGAACTTACTAAGGACTTTAAGGAAATAGACTTGAGAATTTGATCAGAATCGACTTGACTATGCTCATCTTTAAAATCGATTTGAGATCAAATATAGGTCGATTCAACCGAGATGTGTGGCTAATCGTGGGTGATACCACTAAATTGAAAAATTCTCATTGACTAACCATAGATTGATTTTTCTGTCATTTTGGTACCATGTGTCCGTATTTGAATCCTCAAGATTTTCATAACAATTGAGATTTGCCAATGTGTCGAGTGGGTTCATTGTAGCTCGAAGAAAATCGACCACTGGTCATTTGCACTAAAAATCTATGAAAACTACCCGGTAGCCTAGGCTACGCTAAAAACGCGTTAAATGGAAATTAACCGTGAATTCGAGTCCGATTTTAGAAATTGAAGATTCTATTATGTAATAATAAATTTTAGGAATGTCTACTTAGTCTCGAAGATTTTTCTGCAACCCGAGACTTTTTGGGAAAAAGAAGCTATATGACCATTTTTTATCGTAAATTTGGAAAGCATGATGGATATATAGGTGAGGAAAAACATTAATTCGAACATTGAGATGTCAATTGAATTTATAAAGGCCATATGAGATTGAATTGAAGATGAAATTAAGACCAATTGAAGCCAAAGCCCCTCAAATTCGTGTGCCCCCTTCCCCTAGCCATTTTAGGACCATTTCAAGGTTGTGAAGGGAAGCCTTGGTGGCTCATGGACAGCCAAGGAAGATGGCTTGGCTAGGATGAGATCAAAGGGACAAAGCATTGGAAAATTGAGGCAAGTGGAGCCCTTGTCCCCTAGATATTTCCTCTCTCCTTATCCTCTCCTCTTTGACCAACGAACAGCCTCTCCTCTCCATTCATTGGCCTTCGAAACTCTCAGCAAACTGGAGAAGTGCCAGCTGAGCCTTCTCACCGTCACAGCCCTTCGTCGGACCCTAAGCTGCCGCCCGCACGCGAGCCTCCACCTTGTCACCTCCCTCACGCCATCCAACAGCCTTGTTCCACTGTTCAACTTACTATTCAATAGTCGTGAGCGGCTATGGATGCCTGCGAGCTCGTTCGGTTGCCACTATCGCCATTCCCGCACCAAATCAACTTCATTTCTTCTGTTTTGCAGCTTAAAACAGAGAGGATTTTAGTGGGTTTCAGAGGTACTTCAAGGCCCGTTTTGGAGGTGTTTCGGGCCTTGAAATCTAGGCCCTCTTTGGAGAAAAGCGACCCCCACAACGTTCCCATTGGTTTGATTAGACTTGCGCATTAATCTAGTGAGTTTTACTCACTAATCCCTTATTAGTATGTTAATGATGCTTAGGGGTTGATTAAATTTAATTAAGTATAATTAGGTGGATAGATTATATTAGAGTAATTAAATTAGAGATTTATTAATACATGTTAGGCAAATGGTTAGTGTAGTTAGCAAGGAAATAGGTCCTAGTATTTATTGAACTAGTCTCGGTAATTTTCCAGGCTCGTCTCGGCTCCAATTAGGCATTACGGGCCTAAATTAGATTTATTGCATTTACTTGCTAATTTCCTTAATTAATTATTAATTAATTATTTTCTGGATATTAGGCTGGGATTGCCGACGACTGAAATTTTATGTTGATCATTGTGGTCCAATCCATTTATTTATTTGAGTGTTGCTTTGTGCTAAATTGAATTAATTATGCTTTTAGGATTTTATTCCTAAATGGTTCAATTTCGGCAATTGATTTGAAAATGACCAAGCGTGGGTCTATAGCGCCAATAATGTTTTGATGGACTGTATATAAAGTGATAGAAAAGAATCCTATATTACATGGCTCAGAGAGCAAGAGTGTCGTCCTGGAGAATGCACATAACTCATAGATTAAATAAATCACTTGTGAGTAGCACGTGGCTCGGTGATTTGGTATATCACCTTTAAGAATGCACGTGGCTCGGTAATTAAGTACGTCGCCTTAGAGAATGCATGTGGCTCGGTGATTAGAGATGTTGCCTTGGATAATGCACATGACTCGGTGACTAAGTATGTCACCTTAGAGAATGCACGTGGCCCGGTGACTAGATATATACCTTCTGGGAAAATGAACAGTATTGAATGGAATGACAGGGGAATGGTCTGATTAACATGTAATCGACTAGGTCAATTCATCGATGATTCGATCTGATTGGGTGATGTGATGTGATTGTGTATTTTTGATATATATACTAGCTTGCAGCAAGGAACTGAGGCCAAGGTAAGTCCTCTGACTCATGTTGTGCTTAGGCAGCCTAAGGTGTATTGGCTTCCTACTCGGGTCTTAGGGGGTAGAACTTGCAGAGACGTAGTCTCATCCCGATTGTGGGACAACATTGTAGGTCCCTAGATAGCAGCACCTCCACCTCCTCGTCCTCCCATGCATTTTGTTATATCCAAAGAAGTCGTTGAGATAGAAACTCACTTTTTGATACACCCCCACTTAGAAGGACTAGAGTACGTCCCGGTTAAGTCAACCATCTGGGTTGATGTGGGTAAAGATGCCTTGAGACCCCACGAGTATCGGTCGTGGTATCGTGAGTATCATGATGGGCGTAGGGAGGGTCCCATGCTAGAAGGTGATGTACCTCTATTCGTTTTAGAGGAGCGTTCAGAAAAGGGATTGCAGATCCCAAGGATGGAGCAGTGACCGATGCCAAAGACCCTAAGCTCGAGAGTGACCCTGACTCTTTGAAGCAATCAACAGTAGACTCCAGTTGGAGAATGGAAGAAGGAGAGGTCGAACAAGAAGAGGTGTACCTAGAAGAAAACCCGAAGGAAGAACCTGAGGAAGAAGAACCCGGAAAGGAGGACCCTATTAAGGAACCAAAGGAGGAGTCCGAGGAGGATCCCGAGAATGATCCGAAGTATGACACAGATGAGTACTGAGACCTCACCCCGTTTTGCAAACTCTGATTGTGAACTGTTATGAAATAGATCAGACTCTTATTAATAGTATTGTAATATATACTATAAGGTTTTCCTTGTATAAAAGTATGATTGTGGTTTTTCAGTTGTGAAAAATATAACGCTACTTTCCTATCCCATTTTTTTATTCTCTAGGGATTTTTATCTGCTTCCACATGCATATTAAAATGAAATGGTCGGCAATGCATCCTATGACATCGCTATTAATCAACCAAGATGAGCGATAGGTGCGTGCCCGAGGATCGAGGCGTGACATCCCCATTTAAGTGGCATCAGAGCTAGGTTAGGGATTGGAGTAATAAAGTGCGATGGACCATGGGATAGTGGGAGGGAAGACATTTAAATTCATGCTAGTGCATGTCTATGTTAGTTGATTGATAACATTTCTCGTTGTTTGGGTCACTCTATTTCTAATTCGGTGTAGAATTGGAAACAAGCTTGATAGATAAAGCTGAGCCATGAGTGACCAAGAGCCAAGGACTCCCGCCAAAAGGGCTAGTAGGGCTGTGACTTGAGGTAGGGCACGGGCATAGGCACAGGCCAATGCTAGTGGCGAAGCACGACCTCCTGTTGGTGCTAGGGTAGTAGCCCTTGATGATCCTAGGATCGAAGGGATCATGCGAGTACTAGAAGTTATGGGTAATAGAATGGATCAGCAGGCACTGAACCAAGCCGCCACTATTGAAGCCACCTCTCAAGCCGTTGCTAATGCTGCTGTTGCCGCTGCTGCTAAAGCCGCCCCGCTGCTTTGCACTTGCCACCGTACCCGTTGAAGGTCCACTAGGAATTGTGGTCATTGAAAGACCAATTCACAAGCTGGTAGAGCAATTCTTAAAATTGCAACCACCTTAGTTCACTAGGACAGGAGACCCCGAAGCTACTGCTTCGTGGATTCAAAAGTTTGAGAAAGCTTTTGCACTACCGATGTGCAATGAAACTAAGAAAGTAGTCCTTGCAACTTACCAACTAGAGGGAGTTGTAAATACTTGGTGGAGGACTACCCAGCGAACAATATTTCCATAAGGTGTCGTCCTGGAGTGGAACGCCTTCCTAAAGGCCTTTAATGACAAATACTTCTCTCGAGACAGGCAAAGAGGTGAAGATGGTAGAATTTCAACGCCTTTACCAAGGTTCCTTGATTTGTCGATCAATATGAGGTGAAGTTTGCTGAACTTTTGCAATATGCTCCTGAACTGATTGAGAATCAGGCAAACCGAGCAATAAGGTTTAGGGATGGATTTAGACCGGACTTGAGGAGTACACTTGGTCTCTCTCGGGATCTGAAAACTTACGGTGATCTTTATGGGAGAGCGAGAATATCGAGAAAGATCGAATGAAAGCGCCACCTCGTTTGGACCAAGGTTTAACTTCCATAGAGAAGCAATCCACCAGGGAAAGAGGCCCATACCTAGAGGTAGATCTCATATTCCACCCAGCAAGAGGAGTGGATTTAATAGGCCAATGCCCAGTAGGAGTGAAGCATGTCGCTTTTGTGGAAGGCAACATGGGTCAGCTCCATGCCTAGTTAGGATGGGTGCATGTTTCGAATGTGGCCAACGGGGCCACCTAGCCGAAATTATCCTAGGAAGCCAAGAGGACAACCGCAGTTGCCACCGCCACTGCAAATGGGACAGATGAGAGGGTATGCCCCTAAAAACGTGCCATAAGGAGGACAGCTGAGACCTCCAGTCCAAAGCACGTTTATGCTATCCAAAGCACGAGTTTATGCTATCTCATAAGGTCGGTAGAAGTTGCACCTCACATGATCACAGGTATGGTTTCGCTGAACGACCATCCTGCTTACGCTTTATTCAACTCAGAAGCAACTCATTCCTTTATTGCTGAGCAATATGTTAAGCTATTAGGATTAAATCGTGTATTACTGGAGTCGGCAATTTGCATATCTACACTATTGAAAGATAAAGTGATTGCTACTTTGGGTTGTTCTGGTTACTAGTTAGCGATTGGTGAGTGAGTGGGGAAATTAGACTTATTAGTCCTAGCCATGTATGATTTTGATTTGATAATTGGCATGGACTAGCTTACCAAGCAACGAGCTATAATGGACTACTATCCCAAAGCAATTCAGTTTGGCTAGTTAAGGGGTAAAAGCTTCAAGTTTGTCAGGAGTCGAGGAGGACCCTCAATTGTCCTGATCTCATCGCTAGAGGTAACTTGCCTATTAGACGAGGGTTGTCAAGGTTACCTGGCAATTGTCATGGATACGACAGTTGTGGAGCTTAAAATTAAGGATATTTTTGTTGTGCAAGAATTTCCAGATGTTTTTCCAAAGAAATTGCCAAGTCTCTTGTGGCACCCCTCGATGGCCCCCGATCCGATTAGGGTCGCCACAATTCGCTTACCATTCACTATTCCTATGTCATGTTACTCTGATACCATTTCAATTGCAGTGGGTTCATACAACATAGGGGGTTTACACTTTTTTTTTGATAGGTCCCTTGCGCAATTGATATACTAAAGCACATCAAACAAGCTCCCTTCCCTATATTCAGAAAACGATGCACACCGACTAAACATCTTATATAAGTTAAAACCGAAAACGTTTATTTACATAAAGCAGATGGACATCTTTAGTCGGTACATCAAAATGCCGTAGTTTTCTATACTCGGCTACACTTCAAAAGATGACCGACATCTCCTCCCACAATCGTATGCTTAAGGTCCATCAACCAGTGTCGGTGTCCAGAGGTTCCATCCTTTGCTATCCTTCTCCTCACGGTCATATCCAACCGCTCAAACCATCTACTAATCTGAAATGTTGGTCCCCAAAAGGGGTGAGTACAACCACTTAGCAGGTAAATAACCAATAAACCACTCAATACATCATGCCATACAATCATCACAATCATAGCATCACATGTCATACAAGCATCCATGCACAACATATCATGGCATCATGCACATGTCATCATACCTCATGTACCATCATCATCATATCATACACTTACCATCAACATGTCACATATGGCATCATCCTTACCATGCATCCATGCGTATAACATCATCATCACATCACCATATCACATGTACCATCATCATTACCATGCATTCATGCATGTAACATCATCATCATCATATCATCATATCACATGTACCATCATCATTACCATGTATCCATGCACATCTCATCATCATATCACATGTACCATCATCATTGCCATGCATTCATGCTTGTAACATCATCATCATGACATCATCATATCACATGTACCATCATCATTACCATGCATCCATGCACATCTCATCATATCATGCATATATCATCATGCATAATTCAATTTCAATTTCATTTTGGACCGCCACATTTCTCTTTCCCAGGACCAATGTTTGCATCCCACATTCATCACTCGCGCCCAATCCTGGCATTGCGAGAAACCTCTGGGCATGTATCCAAGATACAACCAGGCATCTGGCACCCCCACATTCCGGGCATCTCGTATCCCAACTAGCATCACGAGGAACCTCCGGGCATGTATCCAAAATACAACCGGGCATCCAAAGGGCATCGACTCATTCGAACCTCTGGGCATCTTGCATCCCACCTGGCATCACGAGGAATCTCCGGAGCTCGCCATGAAAATGGTTACCCCTACCCTCTGGGCATGCATCATGATACAACCCCTCACCCTCCGGGCATGTATCATAATACAACCAGGCATCCCGACACTCTCGGGGAAAACCTCTGGGCATGTATTCATAATACAACCAGGCATCCAAAAGGCATCGACTCATTCGAACCTTTGGGCATCCTGACTCTCGGGGCATCGTCGGCTCACGCCTCCGACGATATCATCATCACCACGATGCATGTTCTTATACATCTCGTTTTCAATTTCACATTCCCAATTATGGCTCAATTTCAACATGGCATGTGATGTGATGGCAACCAAGATCATATTCGTCATTGAATTCACACATGCATCTCAATGCATACATCAAGACCTCATCACACATACTACATGGTGCAATTATTTATAAAATAAAATTCATGGAATTTATGCCAATTAAAATAATCCATTTTTCATGCCCTTTTTCATTTATTTAAATTTCAGCTTGTGCCATTTTCAAAAATATTAATTTAATATCTATATAATTCTCAAAAATTAAAAAATTAAGGCAAGTGATAATCAAGACAATAGGATGATGACTTCATGTAATGTACATGGCCAAATAAAATTTCACATAATTCCATAAATCACACAAAACAGCATATAATTTTCGGATGAAATCAGAATGCGCAGTTTCCGAAGAAATTCGATTAAAATATCCATACGACCTCCAAAAATTATGAAATTTTACCGAGTTATAGCCAAGACATTAAAGTACATTTCTCGTTGAAGACTTCCAAGTCAGATTCTTTTTAGATTATTTTCTACAGTCTCACGAAGCTTCTGGATCCAACACCGAATCGTCCAGTACATACTTCTCGAAATACTAAGTTTTCACCTACCTATTCTTCTTCTTTCCTCTGAAATTTGGATATGTTCTACATCAAGATGTTCTCTACAAGTTTCGTGAAGAGATCCAAGTCAAATATCCAGTGTATAGTCGTCATTTAGGTCCATGAAGTCTGGGGAGTCTTGTAATACATCTCCAGAATTACCGTCTTCAAGATCTAGTCGATTTACTTGGTTATACTTGTTCATTTCACTTCAAATTTGATTATGTTGTATTTTAGGATGTCCCCTACAACTTTCATGAAGAAATCGAAGAGAGATTCTTAGCACAACTCAACATGCAACCACAAATCCATCAAAAGGTCAGTGAAATCTTTCCAGATCTGAGGTCTCCGTAGGATGAGAGTTTAACCCCTCAAATCTCCATCATTTTCCACCAAATTTTAGTATGTTGTATTTTAAGATGTCAGATACAACTTTCATGAAGAGATCGAAGCCAAAATCAAACTCTAAACATGCATGCAAACTCTCACAAGTTTCTGACTCAAACAGTTTATGCGAAAACATTCCAGATCTAACATTTCTGTAGGATGAGAGTTTAACCCCTCAAATCTCAATCCTTTTACACCAAATTTGATTATGTTGTATTTTAAGATGTTGGCTACAACTTTCATTCAGAGATCGAAGCCAAAATCAAACTCTAAACATGTATGCAAACTCTCACAAATTTCTGACTCAAACAGTTTATGCGAAAACATTCCAGATCTAACATTTCCGTAGGATGAGAGTTTAACCCCTCAAATCTCCATTATTTTGTACCAAATTTGAGTATGTTGTAGTTTAAGATGTTAGATACAACTTTCATGAAGAGATCAAACCAAAATCGAACTCTAAACAGACATGCAAGCTTTCACAAAGTTCTGACTCAAACGGACTCATGCGAAAACAGCATGCACTTCAAAAACAAACACAATAGCTTCACTCCCATGTCTCCAAACGTCTTAAAATTCGACCATACATGCAAAACATTGGTGCAAGAGTAGAAAGTGGATTCCCAACTTGCCTCTAGACCACACGAACGGCGGCGCACCGGGCGAGACGAACGGCGTGCAGGCGGCTACGGCTCCTTCTCCTCCTCTCTCGGCCTCCCTCTCTCTCGCAACTCTCTTGGACGACAGCCCTCACCATCAGCTCTCTCTCTCTCTTCCTTTTTGTTGCATATATATTGCATGTATTCTCTTTTTGCGTGGGGGACAAGTGTAATTGTGGAGGAAGACAAGTGTCCACCATGCTTCACCTCCTTCATGCCACTTGTCCGGTTACATGCAAGGCTGATGGGCCTTCTTCTTGGGCCAACCTTGGGCCAGAAAATGGGCTGGTCGACAGCCCCTCCTTGGCTCCAATGGGCTGACCATTTGGCCCTCCAAAATTCATACTCTTGGGCCTAAGGCCCAACCTAATTAAACCCACAATTTCCCTTTCAATTATTCATCTTTAATTCTTTCTTTTAAGAATTTAATTACTAAATTCCACATGGCCAAAATCTTGAAATCATAATTCCATAAATCCCAATTTATAAAACACATGGCCAATGATAGGATTTTCTTTCCTATCAAATACTTGTCCATTAAAAGCTTTGGCCATAAATCTTATTGCAAATTATGGATTAAATGGCCATAAAATAACTTGATGGTACTTCCATCACCTATTCATAGACTTTAATATAACTAGAGGTCATTATGAATTTTGGGATGCCACATCTACCGCTAAAAAGAGATAGAATTTGTGATAGAGCTAGCACCCGGGACAGAGCCAATCTCTAAGGCTCCTTGCCAGATGGCGTTATCTGAGTTGAAGGAACTAAAGGTGCAAATGCAAGAATTATTGGATAAGGGATTTATTTGCCCTAATGCATCACCTTGGGGAGCACCAGTTCTATTTGTAAAGAAGAAAGATGGTTCGTTGCGCTTATGCATCGACTATCAGCAATTCAATCAAGTAACAGTCAAGAATAAGTATCCACTACTAAGGATCAATGACTTGTTTGATCAGTTGCAAGGAATGTCAATATTTTCAAAGATCGACTTGAGGACAGGATATCATCAGCTAAGAATTAGGAAGGAAGATGTTCCTAAGTCAGCATTTCGTACTCGGTATGGTCACTATGAGTTCACAGTGATGCCATTTGGGCTGACAAATGCTCCTGCTGCCTTCATAGATTTGATGAAACGAATATTTAAGGAATATATAGATTAGTTTGTGATCGTGTTCATTGAGGATATTATGGTGTATTCGAGGAGTGATGAAGAACACGAGAGTCATCGAGACTAGTCTTTGCGAGACACCGAGAGTTCATCAGCTATATGTCAAGTTTAGCAAGTGCAAGTTTTGGTTAACTCGTGTTACTTTCTTAAGTCATGTGATTTCAGGCGAAGGAATTTTTATGGACCCAAGCAAGATTGAAGTCGTGATCAATTGGCCAAGACTAACTACAATGACAGAAATCAGAAGTTTTCTGGATTTGGCGAGGTTATTACTGACGGTTTGTGGAAGGGTTCTCATCATTAGCATCGCCTCTGACAAAACTCTTGAAGAAAGAAGAGAAATTTGTGTGGACAGACAAGTGCGAAAGTAGTTTCCAAGAGCTGAAGGAAAAGCTGACTACTGCACCTGTGCTGACAATTCCATCTGGTCCTGAAGGATTCGAGATCTATAGTGATGCGTCATTTAGAGGACTGGGTTGTGGCACTCCCCGAACAGCCCCCAATCCGTTAGGGTCGCCACAGATTACTTACATTTCTTTTACTTGACCTGAAGGTCCATCACTCGATACCATATAAATTTAACAAATCCATGAATCCTTGGGGTTTATATTCTTTCTATAGGTCCCTACGCAGTTTATATAGCATAAGCATATCCAACATCTCCCTATTCCATAATCAGAAACAATGCACACCAACTAAACATTTTATAAGTTAAAGCCGAACAGTTTTATTTACATAACTTAATAGACATCATGGGTCGGTACATCAAAAGGCCAAGAGTTTTCTAAGCTCGGCTATTTTCAAAAAGTACTCGACTCTACAACAACCATCATAGGTCCATCGGTTAGTGTTGGCGGTCCAAAAATGCTTCATTTGCTAACCATCACTCTCGGTCACACCTAGTCCGGTCCATCAACTGGTGGCAGCAACAACGGCCCAGCGTACTCCCATCACAGCGTACGAACATAGTCAAAAACTCCTGAATCACTGGGTCGGCAGGCAAACCAATTTCATACAAGACCAATACTCTTACTCGAACAAAGACCAACCCTCGTATCTTAGGATGATGGTGCTCCATACATTCACACTCAAGGTCGACCGGCATACCATAGAATGTGCCGGGGGTGACCGGTAGCAAAGGTATATCTTCTAGTCTGAAATGTTAGTCCCCAAAAGGAGTGAGTACAACCACTCAGCAATAAAAGATTCATTAAGCTATATCATGCAGTACCATCAATATCTAGATTCATGCAAGATAGGCAAAAACAGGTAATCAAAGGATAAGTATGCATCAAAATCATGAAATTCTTTAATGCAATGCAAGTACAATTTCGAAACCCTCAAGATGCATCATGTCCAGTTACACAAGTCCTGATCATAGGGCCAAACTGTTATGACATGTCTCATTCCATGCCATACAATTTAGTCTTATAACCAGACCACACGCACACTTAGTAGAACCATCAATTTTAATATTCAAAAGGTTTCATCCCCCAGAGGACCAACGTTTGCATCCTTTTGGGATTTTGCACCCAACCTTGGCGTCACGGAAGCCTCCAGCATTCAGCCACTTAGGGCCACCGGGCATCCAGAGCATGTCTCGTCACACCTCTAGGCATCTCGCACCCCACCTAGCATCATGAGGAACCTCCGAGGGTTTACCATGGAAATGGTTACCCCGGCCCTCCAGATTTACATACCGACAAGCATACAACTGGGCATCCCGAAGCTCCCAGGGAAAAAGCCTCCGGCATTCAACCACTTAGGGCCACTGGGCATCCACAAGGCATCGACTCATTTGACCCTTTGGGCATCTCGACTCCTAGGGCATCATTGACGTAAGGGTCCAATGCCAACAATTAACATCTTAATTTCCAAAAACATGTTCAATGATATGACATAGGAATTCACATGAGTTTCATTGAAATCTTTGGTGTTGAATGATATGTCGAATTCCAAACAAAACATCATGTCCAATAACATTCAAGATGCATTTACCTTTTGAAACAAGTTGAGCAAATTCGGAGTAAAACAGCTCAAAATTCGGAATAGATAGTTTTAATAACAATTTCGGAATAACCCCTGAATGAACTCAGAAAATTCTAAAATTTTGGTATGTCATAGATGAGATCCAAAGGAAGAAATTTTATGAAGGACACTAAGTCAGATTCGTTGCATATAAAGAGTAATAAATCACGCAACTCAGTTCCAGATTTCCTATATCACCGAATTCGCACCCTAGCAGAAAATACCGTTCATTAACAGAAACTTATGCCACTATATGGATTCCAGAAAATCTGAGCAAAATTATATGTTTTAGTTTAAACAATCCTTTACAACATTCATGAAGAAGTCGAGACCAAAATCACACTAAAATTATGCCTAGAAAATTTACAAAAACTGCTGAGTTTAACTTGATCAAATTCGAACACCACGGACCCAATAGGATCCCGCGCCGATACCGTGGCTATTTCATTTCAAAATTTCACCATGAGTAGACCTTTCAATCCTTAATTCAACCAAAACCGAAACCACATAGAAATAATTATGCTCTTCCTCAATCTCATGGTTCTAATTCACCTCAATCATCCAAGAACCCAACATGCAGCTTTCATTTCAGCATTTTCCTCAAGTCTACTTGTACTTCACTAGATAATCACAGCATGCATAAAATTAATTAATGAACTTCTACTTGCGTCACTCCTAAGCTCGATCGGCAGACCAAACGGAAAGCTTGTGGGTCTTCGAACGTGGCTCAACAACGGCGAAGACGGGCGGCATCAACGGTGGCAACACCGTGCAAGACCGAGGGCGACCTCCTCCTTCCTCACCCCGTGCACCTATTCACTGCTCGCACTTCTCTCACTCACGGTCCTCTCGTTCACTCACTCTCTCTCTGTCCGAATTTTCACTCGGCTCCTTCTCTCTTTTCTCGACTAATCCGCCCCTTTTTGCTCCTTATAATTGGTTAATTAATTTTCTTGCATGCAGCTTATTCGGTGGCAGCAGGAGTTGAAGACAACTAGTTGAGGCACGACTTCCCTTGCTCGATCCCTCCTCCTACACTGGCCATCGGACGAAGAGCAACGTGGCAGTTGCTGGGCTTTCTTCGGTCAACAAAATTGGGGAATTCTTGAAGATTATAGACTTGGTTGGCCAAAAATTAATAGAGAGGTTTTGGGGTTAATTTCGGCCAGCGAATTGGTGGCCGTATGGTCCTAATGTATGGCCCAATTTCTCCAATGATAAATCCTTAAATTTCTGCACGAGTATGGGGCATTTCAGTTTCCATGGAAATCAACTAATATCCTCTTATTCAATTTGCCTCATGTACAAGTACGTGACCTAAGTTCTCACGTGGAGAAAGAATTCGACAGAGTGGCATGGTGATAAAAATTCATTTCCTCCTTGCGGAATCACTCAAAGAAAAGATGTGCATGGTCCTCATACACGGTCCAACTTCTCAAAATTTTATTCTTAAATTCGGCATGCATGTTCCTCATGCATGGTCGAATTCCATCAATCGATCAAAGTCCAAAGACTTCTCTTGTTGCACGGTTGGTTGGTCCAATAGATAAAAGAAAACGTGGCCGTTGCATAGTTGAGGGTCGTTGGAATTTTCAGATGCCACATGGGTTGCATACTGATGCAACATGACCGAGTTGTTGCATACGCCTCCTATCAGTTGAGGACTCATGAATAGAATTATCCGACGCATGACTTAGAACTCGTAGTGATTATCTTTGCCCTGAAGATTTGGAGACACTACTTGTGTGGGAAAAAATTCAAATCTTCACGGACCATCAAAGTCTCAGGTACTTGTTCTCTCAGAAGGAGTTCAACATGAGACAATGCCGATGGATGGAATTGCTGAAGGGCTATGACTGTGATATTCTATATCACCCGAGAAAGGCGAACAAGGTCACCGATGCTTTGAGTCGAAAGTCTTCAGTTGCTCATATATTGATTAAGGAGTGGAACTTAATCGAGAGAACTCGAGATTCGGTATTCAATTTGAGGTAGGCTACCTTTTGAGTCTTATGGCCACCCTCAGAATTGAACCGGATGTCCAGATCAGAATTAAGCTACTCCAACCAGATTTAGATGTACATAAAATTCTACAAGAGGACACTGAGAAAAGAAAAGCTGACTTTCAGGTTTCTGATGAAGGAATACTAAGGTTTTGAGGACGTTTAGTTGTACCTAACGATGTGGAGCTTAGAAAGGATATTTTATCTGAAGCACATCGTAGCAGTTACAACATTCATCCTGGAAGTACCAAGATGTATCAGAATCTATGTCAACACTATTGGTGGTCAGGTATGAAAGCGAATATGACCAAGCATGTCGCCAAGTGTTTGACGTATCAGCAAGTGAAAGCTCAGCATTGCAAGCCGAGAGGATTTCTGCAACCTCTCGAGATCCCAGAATGGAAATGGGAGCATATCACGATGGACTTCGTGACCGGACTACCGAGGAGTCAAAGAGGAAATGATTCGATTTGGGTAGTAGTCGACTTCATTGCAGTTCGAAAGAGCCTCAGTCTGGATAAACACGCAGACTTATACGTGCGTCAAGTGGTTCATATGCATGGAGTGCCGGTTACAATAACTTCGGATAGAGACCCAAGATTTATTGCCGCTTTTTGGAAAAGCTTGCAAAGTGCCTTAGGTACCAAGCTTCAGTACAGTAAGGCATATCATCCTCAGACAAATGACCAGTCCGAGAGGACGATTCAGACCCTCGAGGACATGTTGAGAGCTTGTGTACTGGACTTCAAAGGAAGTTGGGAAGATCAATTACACCTGGTAGAGTTTGTCTACAACAACAGTTATCAGCAGAGCATCAAGATGGCTCCTTTTGAAGTGTTGTATGGCAAAGTGTGCAGAACACCGGTATGTTGGGATGAAGTTGGGGAAAGAAAGATTACAGGCCTAGAGTTGGTCCAATAGTCAGTGGATGCCGTGGCAGTGATCAAAAATAGATTAAAGACCGCTCAGAGTCGTCAGAAAAGCTACGCAGATAAGAGCCGAAGGTCTTTAGAATTCCAAGTTAGTGATCACATTTTTCTAAAGGTGTCACCAATGAGGGAACTTCGCACTTTGGGAAGAAAGGAAAATTGAGTTCGAGATATGTAGGTCCGTTTGAGATTCTTGAGAGAATCGGGAACCTAGCGTATCATTTTTCACGTGTTGATGTTAAGGAAGTATGAGCTGACCTGACCCACGTGCTCAATTTTGAAGAATTGGACGTGGATGACCATGTGTCATACGTTGAAAGCCCGATTCAGATAGTGGATTGGAAAGAGCAAGTTATGCATATAATGACCATTCCATTTGTCAAAGTGGTTTGGCAACACCACGGTACAGAAGGAGCAACATGGGAGACTGAAGTGTTGATGAGACAATTGTACCCTCACTTTTTGAGAAAGTTTTGTAATGGTTTAAATTTTGATGATAAAATTTTTATAAAAGGGGAAGAGTTGTGACATCTAAAATTTTCACTTCTGTTTTCTACTGAATAAATCAGGCATTTCATTGACACGTCTATAGGGCTATTCTCAGAGCTGATCACTCTCAACATAACTAAACTATCTGGGGCAGCTATTAAGGACTTTAAGGCAAATAGACTTGAGAATTTGACCAAGAATCGACTTCTCGACCGTGCTCATCTTTAGAGGCTATTAAGATACAGTATAAAATCAATTTGAGATCAAAGAAAAGTCGATTCGACTGAGATGTGTGGCTAATCGTGGGTAACATCACTAAATTGGAAAATTCTCGTCGATCGGTGCTAGGCGATTCTTTTTCGTTTTGGTACCCCGTGTCCGTATCTAAATCGTCGAGATTTTCACAACAATTGAGAGTCGCCAATGTGTCGAGTGGGTTCATTGTAGCACAAAGAAAATCGACCACAGGTCATTTGCATTAAAAATCTCTGAAAATTACCCGGTAGCCTAGGTGACGCTAAAAATGCGCCGAATGGAAATTAACTGTGAATTTGAGTCCGATTTCAAAAATTGAAGATTCTGTCATGTCACAATAAATTCTAGGAATGTTGACTCAGTCTTAGAAGATTTTTCTGAAACCCAAGACTTTTTGGAAAAAAGTCGCTATAGGACCGTTTTTGTTCAGAAAAAGGCCGGGACCATTTTTGATCATAAATTTGGGAAGTATGATGGATATATAGGTGAGGAAAAATATCAATTGGAATATTGAGATGTCAATTGAATTTATAAAGGCCATATGAGATTGAATTGAAGATGAAATTAAGACCAATTGAAGCCAAAGCCCCTCAAATTCGTGTGCCCCCTTCCCTAGCCATTTTTGGACCATTTCAAGGTTGTGGAGGGAAGCCTTAGTGGCTCATGGATAGCCAAGAAAGATGGCTTGGCTAGGATGAGATCAAAGGGACAAAGCATTGGAAAATTGAGGCAAGTGGAGCCCTTGTCCCCTAGATCTTTCCTCTCTCCTTATCCTCTCCTCCTTGACCAACGAGCAGCCTCTCCTCTCCATTCCTTGGCCTTCGAAACCCTCAACAAACCGAAGAAGAGCTAGTTGAGCCTTCTCACCGTCGAAGCCCTTCGCCAGACCCTAAGCCATGCGCCGTCGCCCGCACGCAAGCCTCCACCATGCCACCTCCCTCACGCCATCTAGCAGCTCTATTCCACCATTCAACTTGCTATTCAGCAGCCATGAGCAGCTGTGGATGCCCGCCGGAGCCCGTTCGGCCACTAGTTACCCCGCTAAGCCATCCACTGGTCCACTGTCGCCATTCCCACACCAATCAGCTTCATTTCTTCTATTTTACAACTCAAAACAGAGAGTATTTTAGTGGGTTTCAGAGGTGCTTCAAGGCCCGTTTTGGAGTTGTTCTGGGCCTCAAAACCTAGGCCTGCTTTGGAGAAAAGCGACCCCCACGACGTTCTCGTCGGTTTGATCCGACCCGCACGTTAATCCAGTGAGTTTTGCTCACTAATCCCTTATTAGTATGCTAATGATGCTTAGAGTTGATTATATTTAATTTAGTGCAATTAGGTGGATAGATTAGATTAGAATAGTTAAATTAGAGACTTATTAATGCATGTTAGGCAAATGGTTAGTGTAGTTAGCAAGGAAATGAGTCTTGGTATTTATTGAACGAGTCTCGATAATTTTCCAGGCTCGTCTCGGCCTCCAATTAGGCATTACGGGCCTAAATTGGATTCATTACATTTATTTAATAATTTATGTAATTAATTAATTAATTGATTATTTTCAAAAATTAGGCTGGGATAGTCAATGATCGAAATTTATACCGATCATCATGGTGCAATCCGTTTATTTATTTGAGCGTTGATTTATGCTTAATTGAATTAATTATGCTTTTAGGATTTTATTCCTAAATTGTTCAATTTCAGCAATTGATTTGAAAATGACCGAGCATGGGTCTATAATGCCAATAATGTTTTGATGGACTGTATATAAAGTGATGAAAAGAATGCTATATTACGTGGCTTGGAGACCAAGAGTGTCATCCTGGAGAATGCACGTGACTTGTGGATATTATGTGGCTTGAAGACCAAGAGTGTTGTTCTGGAGAATACGCGTGACTTGTGGATATTACGTGGCTCAGAGACCAAGAGTGCTATCCTGAAGAATGCATGTGACTCGTAGATTAAATAAATCACCTATGAATAGCACGTGGGTCGGTGATTAGTACACCACCTTAGAGAAAGCACGTGGCTCAGTGATTTGGTATATCACTTTTGAGAATGCACGTGACTCAGTGATTAAGTACATCGCCTTAAAGAATGTACATGGCTCAGTGATTAGACATGTCGCCTTAGAGAATGCACGTGGTTCGATGACTAAATTTGTCGCCTTAGAGAATGCACATGGCTCGATGACTAGATATATACCATTTAGGAAAATGAATAGTATTGAATGGAACGATCGGGGAATGGTTTGATTGACATGTAATCAACTAGGTCAATTGATCGATGATTCGATCTGATTGGGTGATGTGGTGTGATCGTGTATATTTGATATATATACTGGCTTGCAGTAAGGAACTGAGGCCAAGGTAAGTCCTCTGACTCGTGTTGTGCTTAGGCAACCTAAGGTGTATTGGCTTCCTAATCAAGTCTTAGGGGGTAGAACTTGCTGAGACGTAGTCTCATCCTGGTTGTGGGACAACATTTCAGGTCCCTAGATGGCAGCACCTCCACCTTCTCGTCCTCCCAAGCATTTTGATATACCCGAAGAAGTCACCGACATAGAAACTCACTTTCCGATACACCCCCACCCGGAAGGACTAGATTACGTCCTGGTTAAGTCGACCATCTAGGTTGACGTGGGTAAAGATGCCTTGAGGCCCCACAAGTATTGGTTGTGGTATCGTGGGTATCATGATGGGCGTAGGCGTAGGGAGGGTCTCGTGCTAGAAAGTGATGTATCTCTATTCGTTTTAGAGGAAGTGTTCGGAAAAGGGATTGCGGATCCCAAGGATGGAGCGGTGATCGATGCTAATAACCCTAAGCTCGAGAGTGACCCCGACTCTCCCAAGCAATTAACAATAGATTCCTGCTGGAGCATGGAAGAATGAGAGGTCGAACAAGAAGAGGTGTACCCAGAAGAAAACCCGAAGGAGGAACCCGAGGAGGAAGAACTTGAAGAGGAGGATCCTAATGAGGAACTAGAGGAGGAGTCTTAGGACGATCCCGATAATGATCCGGAGTATGACCCAGATGAAGACTAAGACCTCACCTCATTTTGCAAACCTTGAGTGTGAATTGTTATGAAATAGATTAGACTCTTGTTAATAGTATTATAATATATACTATAAGGCTTGCCTTGTGTAAAAGTATGCTTGTGGTTTTTCAGTTGTGAAAAATATAGTCCTACTTTCCTATCCCATTGTTTCATTGTCAATGGATTTTTATTTGCTTCCGCATGCGTATTAAAATGAAAGGGTCGGCGATGCGTCCGGGACATCACTATTAATCAACCAAGATAAGAGATGGGTGCGTGCCCGAGGATCGGGGCATGACAAGATATATGAACTTTCCAACAAGTTGCTGATACCCTGAAAAATCCCTAAGCAATGAATCCTTGTTAGATGAAGGAGAATTGAGATCATACTTATGTGTTGTCAATTTGATATTCTGTTTAGTGGGAATTACTACGGCTTGCAACCCGACAACCATGCTTCATAAATGATTTCCAAGACAAATTTCCTCTGACTGAGGGAAATTCCTTTATTAGATCTGGCAATTTCAATGCCAAGAAAACATTTGGGAGGTCCCAAATCGTTGATGTGAAAAGTGGAGTGCAAATATTCCTTGAATCTAGCAACATGAGAATCATTATTTCCCATAACCAATATGTCATCAACATATACCAGCAAATAAATTGATGATCTTCCCACATTTCGTGTAAATAGAGCATAATCATGCTTGGAATGCTGAAAAACCCACATTGGTTAAGGCAGCAATAAACTTGGCATACCATTTTTCAGATGCCTGTTTTAATTCATACAAGGATTTGCGAAGACGACATACCCGATAGTCCCCCTATCTGTGTAATCCTTGGGGAAGATTCATATAAATCTCTTCATCTAAATCACCATGAAGGAAGGTGTTGTGGATGTCCATCTGATGTAAAGACCAATTGCGTATTGTTGCAACAGATAAAAAAGGCTGGACGGTAACTTCCTTCACTACTAGGGAGAATGTCTTGTGATAATCAAAACCTTCTCTTTGAGTGAAGCCTTTGGCTACCAACCTAGCCTTGTAGCGTTCTATGGAACCATCTGATTTAAACTTGATCTTGCAAACCCATTTACATCCGATCGGTTCCCGATGCGGTGGTAAGGGAACAACATCCCAAATATGGTTCTCCATCGGTGTAGTAAACTCAAACTCCATTGCACGCCGCCACTTGGGATCCTTTGCTGCCTCAGTGAATGAAGATGGCTGATGTTCTTCTGAAATTTGACTGATATAACACATATGTTTTGCCAATAACCAATTGAAGGAAACATAGGATGAAAGGGGATATTGTGTACCTAAAGAGTTTGCAGTAGAACATATATAGTCTTTAGTCCACGTAGGTGGGCAAGTCTATCTTCCAGAATGACGAGGTAGCTCAACCATATGCTCAGAGGCTACCGATAATTCAGGATCCATTGTTGTTGTGTCCACTACTTAAGAAAGTGGAGAAACTTCCTCAAATAAAGCTGGTAATTCCATCTCTGTATTTGGGAATTCCACTGGTGCTGGTGTCATAGAGGATTTAGGTGCCATAAGAAACCCAGGCACTAATGATAAATCTTCATCAGACAGAAGAAACCGATTGTTTTCTGATAAAGTGTCTTGTGATGAAGGCAGCTTCTCTTTGAAAAGGAACATGTCTTCATGAAAATAACATCTCTGCTGGTAAGGAAATTCCCTATATAAAACTCCATGACACGATAACCCTTCTAAAGAGAAGGGTATCCCATAAAAACACATTGAGTTGCATGGGGACTCATTTTATCTCGAGGACCCACATTTGTTGCATAACATAAACAACCAAATACTCTAAGATGGCTATTATCTGGCTATTTCTTGTAAAGCATCTCAAATGGAGTTTTACCATTAAGAATTCAACTTGGCATATGATTAATCAGATAGGCAGCTATGACCACATAGTCTCCCCAAAATTCTTCAGGGACTAAGGCTTGGTATTTGAGTGCACGGGCTACTTCTAAGAGATGTCTGTGTTTTCTTTCAACAACTCCATTTTGTTGTGGAGTATAAGTACAAGAACTTTCATGGAGTATTCCATGAGTAGACAACAATGTTATGCAATCAGAAGTAAAAAATTATCGGCCATTATCTGTACGAATTCGATGTACAAATTTACTAAATTGATTTCTAATTAAGGAAATGGAATTTGATAAATGAGTAAATGTTTGACTCTTTGACTGCATAATATATAGCCAAGGGGCACGACTATAGTCATTAACAATTGTAAGAAAGTAGCAAGATCCATCGTGATGAGAAGTATGATAGGGACCCTAGATGTCCATGTGAAGCAATGAAAAAGGATTTTTGGCTTGAGATGTACTAACAAGAAAAGATGCTCACGTTTGTTTATCTAAAGGACATATTGAGCATTATGGATGGGGAAATCGAGCATTGTGACCCAATCGTTGATGTAAAAGGAGATTTTTATTATAATTGATTGCATTACTATAAATGCTTTTATTCAATAATTCTAAATCTCCTGGAGAATTGACCCAAAAGTAAAGTCCTTGTGCCACATTACCCAAGCCCATCACTCGCCAGTCGAATAATCCTAAAAGACACAATTTTCGGAATTGAATATGGCTTTACAGGAATTGTCCATACATACTTTTGAGACAGAGAGTAGATTAAACTCAAAATATAGAATGTATAGGACATTTTTAGGGACAAAGTTCTGACCAAGATGTACGGTACCGATTTTGGTATCATACGTGATTTTCCCATTTGGAAGTCGCACCGTAATAGAAGATTATGTGTTTTTATGGACATGAGAAAATAGGTACTCATTACAAACTATGTGGTCACTAGCACCTGAATCGATAATCCATGCATCGGTAGATAATGAATTCCTTTTATGGAGAAAAGTACTTGAGAATCCTACACCAGTGTCACTAGTCTTGAGTTGGCTCAAAGCTTGCACGATATTTTCAAATTGCTCTTAAGTGATAGTCTGATGAGATGTTCCACCACTCTTCTGTGCAATAGACTGAAGACTCCCTTTCCTTTTTATTATTGGGTTTCCCATGTAATTTCCAACATATATCAACAGTGTGGTGTGGACGTTTACAATATTAACAATATTTATTTATAATTTTGGAATTTTGCCCACCGACCTTCCCGGCTGACGTGGCATTTCGTGCACCGTTCGATCCTTTATACATTGGTGCTGGCATGCCAAAATGCTGACCGTCCGATTCAGCGAGAGGGATTCATTAAAATGGAACCGTCCGTGCGTATCGATCCCGGTCGTCCACTCTAGAAAACTGATCCTACCCGTCTGATCTAGCGCGCCTACCTTGACCATTAGATCCAGCGCTGTTATCCAGGCCATCCAATCCAGATATGCGATCCCAGTCATCCATCCGTGAAAACCTAAGGTTCTCTTCCTCACTTTTTGTCGCCACAACCGCGAATCCTTTTCCCCTCGTCTGTCCTGTGGCCCCGAGACCTCCCTCGGCTCCAATGACCATTTCTATCGAAACAAGGTCAGATGGGAACACCACGAAGCCTGCTCCTTCACCGACCCAAGCCTGCTCAATCGCAGCAACCCGGTGGTTTTCCTCCTATATAGCTAATTGGAAGATCCACCCAAGTGGCAGTTGGGGATCCATCGTAAGAATTTGCGATCAGAATGCAGCATACGACTCATTCAAGGTAAGGAGAGATCTAGTGGCTTTTTTTTTCTCCTTGATTGCATGATATTGTCGGAGAGTGGCCTCCGACCCCTCCAATTTGTCTTCAGCTGCTTCAATCTCGTTCCACAAGACCAATAGTTGGTTAAAACATGCGGTGACCGAAAGGTTGCCTTGTTTTAGTTCAATCAAGGCTTGTGTCAACAAGAATAGTCTCGCTCTATCTGATTTCCCATACATTTCTTGTACATTATTCCAGAATTTCTTCGAGTTTTCTATCGAAGGGAGACCGGCGACAACCTTAGGTGCAAGTAGTTCCTGATCCAAGTGCATACCAGTTGATTGCAATGCTGCCAGTGTCTCTACGGCCGCTCATCCGTCAGGTAAGGCATAGTTCCTTCGATGAAGCCCTCCTTGTCCTTAGTGACAAGCACTTGCCGAAGATCGCGAGCCCAAGAATGGTAGTTCGCTGGTCCAGTGAGCTGTTGGTTGATTAAGCGTAACTCCATCCTGTCCGCCAGCGACGTGTAGAGCGGATCTCCAAGTTCCGGCCGGCTGCCGTTGAACTGAAACAGGTAAGACGGTCTGTGTTGAACCGAGTAAGGCTCCATTCCCCGACCGGGCATGGATTAGGGTCTATGATCCACAGTCCCTGTCGACTCGACTCACCGGTGGGGTCGGTCTCGTGTGGATATTGGGCCTACGTCTATCCCGGGTATTGGGCCCATGTCTGTCCCAGCCTAGTGGCCCACTATGTGGGGTACCATTGGGCTGAAGGCTAGTGAGTTGGCCTAGGAATGCATCTTTTGGAGCAAGGGCGGGAGCGAAACGGTGTTGGTCACCTGCCCTTCTTACGTTGATTCGGCTTGATCGATGATGAAATCGTCGATTTTGAGGTGATGAATCCTCTACTAAGGAATTCTCAACGTTCTTATCCTTTGCCATGGTATCAAAATTGAATTCCTAATTGCTTTGCTAATATGCTGCAGAAGGGATGTGCGTGAATGACCGAAAAAAAAAGAAAATGATGGCAATTCAAACAGTTGCGGAAGCTAAGCCAAGAAGTGAGAGCTTTGATACCATGACAAAAAAGAGAAGGAAATTTGGGAAAATGTTTTTCTGTATTACATTTTGTATGCTAGTACATTATACATTTATAATGTAAGAATGAAAGAATAAAATAGGAAAAATAATATCCATGAATCAAAATTTCCTATTTACTATATCAATCAAAGATCTACCAGAATCAATCATAATTAGAATCGACTCTAAGATCTTCCAACATTCTTAACTTATTTCATCATCATTTTTGAAAAGCTTCCTTAGGATTTTGAAAGATTCCACACTTTTCCCCAGCAAGCGTGTGCTCTCCACTGTTTGGATTTGTTTGTGAGAGCTTCCATAGATCCCGAACATGTGACCAATGATCAAAATGCGAGTGCATCTTGCCTTGCGATACCACGAGACTTGCAATCATGTGCTTGCTACTAATTAGCCAATTAATTAGTATTGAATCGAGACTTAATTCTTTTTTTATTCAAGGAATTTAACTTCCACACTTTCCCTAATCGTCACATTAAAAGAAAGTAATGTCGCTTGTTGAAAATTCTATTTTACAAGAATACCAAATCCTCAATTTACTCCAATTTATTGTGTCAATGTGCTGAACAATGTTTAGGAAGATACCCTTACGATACATACAAGGAGCCAATCGACCTACATTAGTTGGCTCATTAATTCACCTGCAAACCAAGGGCACACAAATATTTGCTTGATTTGGATTATTTTAGAAAATAAATTTAAATTGCTTTTAAAAAGACAAATAAGGAGTCGTTAGGAAATACTGAACCAGCAAAGCCAACAAACCAGAGGGAGAGAATAGATGGATCCGCTGGGACACTTAAAATGAATTGACTAAAGTCAATTGGAAAAAGGACAAATGAGGATTTGTTAGGAAATACTAAACCGGCAAAGAAAATGAGGAGTAGCTTTGACACACTTCAATGCATTTCAATGCATCCCCAAGCCAAACATATTGAAAGCGCAAAATTTAAGATCGCTTATTATTACAATTGTCACGATACTGTTTGGGTCCACAGTGCCACATGCTTTTTCTTATATGCGTTTTGTTAGGAATATTTAGACTATTTACAATGGTTTCAATATCTTCATGATATTCTAGATATCTATAATATTCTAGACATCTTTATAGTTGACACCCAAATTTTAACAACCCGGACAGTTTGTGAAGGAGAATGAGACTCTAAATATTTTCTTACAAGGTCGTGGAATATACTTCATCGATTCATTTGTGGTTGTGTTTGCATAATCTTGAACTTTTGACAATTGAAAATATGAATCTTTCCTTTCTACAAACAAAGCGCTTATCCTTAGCATAATATATGGAATCGAGATATTTAGTTGAAAGAAATAAAATCGATAAAGATTATTCAGCATACGTGATTAAAAGGAAAGAGATATGCATGAATCACCGAAAGATGGACTCACGGTCAAAAGGAGGGAACAAAAGGACAAATCATGATATCTTTTAAGCAATCAGAATAGGAAATACGATTTGCTTTCTTTCTTCGTAACCCTGCCCGTTGACATATAAAAGGAACTCTTCACGACCAAAGCAAAGGGGCCACACATTGAATATACGGCCACAGTATAAGGAGAAAACATACGTGAATGAGAGGGAACTGAAGGAGTCACAATCGAGACCCCTTCACGGCCGTGACATTGCTGCGTTCGTGGCTGCCCCTCAACGCTGACCCTGCTGCCGATTGTCCGCTGCAGAGACACATCAGTCTTCGACGACCTTCGCAGCCTCCAAGCAAGACCCCACAGCAATTCCAATGATCTTCAGTCCATGTGGTCATCCAGTGACGCCAGCAAGTCCAGTCCAGCGAGGAGTCGATTCTGGCGTCACTGGATGACCACATGGACTGAAGATCATTGGAATTGCTGTGGGGTCTTACGCGTTTCATGCAAAAAAAAAAAAAAAAAAAAAAAAAAAGGGGGCTTCACAGGATACACATGCGGCAACGTGTTTGGTTCCATATAATGGACCCCGATCCTGTAAAGTCCTGATTTTTATTATTCCTATAGGCTTTTGGCGTGTTATCCCTCGTTTCATCACTCATTGCATGCAGAAGACGTCAAATTCTTATTCCTTTTGAGACACAGAAGTGGCCTAAGAGCATGGTCAAAGTCTTCATTGGAGGCCCAAACTCGCGAAGAGATTTGTATATCGAGAGTTCTCACCTGATTTTGTGACTCATTGGTAAAATCAAAAGTTCAATGGCCGCCCTCTTTTGCCGCCGTCCTCGTTGAGTCGTTCCAGACCATGCCATGAGCAGCTACACCGCGAGCCTTGTCAAGCACCACCCTATTGCCTGCCGATTACGATCCCAATCTGATTGCGCAAAGTTCAAATTTGAAGGCCAATATTCGGAATAGTTAAAAATTTTGTCCATTTTAATTTATGAAAAGTCCATTTCCTTACTTGATAAATTCGTTGATGCACATGACTAACCGATATGCTGAGATATCCATAATCTTGAGCAGTCTTATAAATTACAGATTAATCCATAATTTCACAACGTGCATACTATTGACAGTCCGATTTTCGCGCCCGAAATCTAACTCGCAATCACAGGGAAAAGTCGCCAATCCGATCTCACGCCTGAGATTCGATTCGCAATTTTGTTTAAAATTGGTCAATCCAATCTCATGCGCAAGATACGATTCGTCAATTTATGGATATCAATCTTATCTTGTCTGATTTGCTGTCGTATTGTTTGAATTGATTTTGTTTCCCTAAAAGAAAACCCAAAAAATATATTTGCATTAAGATTAGATTCATGTTAGAATATTTCTTGTTTTAGGGTTATTTTGCATATTTAGAATATAAAATTTATTTGGAATTTTTAAAATTAAAAATCCGGAAACAAAAAAATCAGCTTAGGATGCTAGTTTTTTAATTTAGATTGCACGCTTATTTATTTGACAATTTTAATTTCCAATTTTATAAAATAAAAATAACGAAAAAAGATAGAATAGGGCACTCTTTGCACGTCATTGCATGTTAGGATAAAATTGCACGGAATTTGGTTCTAGATAATATTTATAAGTTTAGATAATTTTTCATTGATAGATTGCATCTTAGCATTGATAGATTGCATCTTAGGGTAGGGATTAACAAGTTAAGATAACATTCAAGTTTAAATTAGGGTTTGGCCTAACCTAATTCTTAATATAAGTTGGATGATTTCTTAATTTGGATAGATAATTTTTGCATTTTTCTTAATTTCGAATTTCATGAAAAATACCAAAAAAATTATCTTAGAGTAAATTAATTTCATTCTCTAGGATATATTGCATGCTTTTTAAGAAAATAAAAATATCATGTGCACGTCATATAGAATTAGGTTCATGAAATGCATTTCATTTAGTGATTGATGCTAGGTCCATTTAGTTAGAAATTGCCTGTCATTTGAATTAGGTAGTTTGGCTAGATTGCATTGCATATAGATTAGATTTTTTTAAACAAGAGAAAATTCTTAAAAAGATTGAGTGATTGCATGTTAATTAGAAATCATATCTAGGACGTTTGTTGATGTGAATTCTGGTCTAACATTATTGCATATGCTTTTGTGGCTTTGAGGTAAATCTTGCAATTTATTCATTACTTTCTTGGGTGTTAAATTGGTGGTTTGCACAACCGCATGATCACCTCACCTGTTAGAGAAGCAAATTAAAATCAATTTAAGCTACCTGCAAAACATTTTTTTTTAAATAAAAGAGAAATGTACCGAAAGGGCGTTAGAGAAATCTAGCATAATCAAGTCCCCGAACTCACAATCTCTGGTTCGCAGTTACTTTACTTGGGTTTCTAATCGACCCACCATAAATAGATTAGTGGCGACTCCTAATTGAAAAATCATTTGCATGTTAAGAAATTGAACACAAGTCGCGAATTCGTATGGGGTTGGGAGAGCCCAAGCTAAGTTTAGGCTTAGTAATCCATTAGCCAAACCCTAGGTGGTTCACCCAAAATTGAGGTCGGGACAGCTTGGCAACTCCACTAGGGATTTGAGTTAAAGCTCTTAATGGACTTAGGCCGATTTTCTCTTCTATTTTGGAAAAACATTTTTGTTTGGTAGCAAGGATCCAAGGTACGTCCCTAATGTTTAAGTTGTTAAATGTTCTTGCAAGATGGGAGATATAAGGGGAAGTGTTTGCTAACCCTTGTTTCGTAGAGAGGTGTAGGAATGTATGGTTTACTTTCATATATGAAGTGTTGCTTGATATAAACTGTTGTGCATTCCTTGCATTTAGTACTACACTTTTGCACACACAACCTGCCGTTGCACCTTGGCCGCACTAGGATAATAGGATGGTATTAACTTGGATACAACTTCGACCACAAGGCTGCATAGTAGAGATTGCCCGACTCAATCCTGAAAGCTTCTTTCTTGGTGTCAAGAATTTTTACCTTTGCCTGCAAGGCTGCGCCACGTTGAGGTATCATTCTTGATTGAGCCAGAGTTAAGAGGACTTGATTTAGTACGCGAGGCTGTGACTAGTCATCCCACCCTTTTAACTCCACCTAGTTAAGCCATCTTGATAGAAATCGAACCTCACATTTCATGTGCTTGTCTATGTAGTTGTTGTCAATTTTTCTTAGTGAAGTAAGTCTTCTATCCCTATACCATGCAATCTATATTTTCGTACATTTGGTCATCCATGACAATCTAGGTCAATATTTGATTTAATTCCTTTGTCGTTAGAAATGGAATGAGGAAATTGCCATAGAGTGAGTTGTTTGAAAAATAACCAAAAAAAAAAAAAAAAAAAAACTTTGGAGAATTTGTTTTCAATTCATGTTTTTATTGTTCTTATTAGGAGTTTCAAATTTTGGCTTTTCCTAGTTCATGTTAGGAAATTTGGTTCTTGTTAGGGTGTCCTATTTTTATTTTTCTAGTTATTTTTAGGAAATTCCCTTCATGGACGAACTTTTCATGAATCAATGAAAGAGAAATGAAAAAAAAATCGATTAGATCATTGTCATGGATTGACTCTCTATTTACACCTCATGCTTATATGTTCCTGTTCATTTGAATTAGGTGATTATGAAGCGATCCCGCTCACCATCCTTACATGATCAAGAGCTAAAATGATGGATCAAAATGAAGTGCTGAACCATATCGTTGATACCGAGGTAGTAGAATTGCGACTCGAAGAAGAGAGCCAAGAGGACTTTTGAACAATCTCATTTTCCTGAGGTAGTAGAATTTGATGCCACTATGAAGAGACTAGTGACATATTTAGAATGAAGAATATCTGACTTGGAGGGTTCGCATCACAAGACCAAGGAGGGTGAAGAACTCAAGCACATATGACTCATGATCCTAAAGTATTACTTTCTTGGCCTAATGAGAAAGCATCTGAAAGGGAGCACATTAGGTTGCAATGATAGATTAATTGGCCCAACTATTACTTAACAAGTTTGAGAACACATTTCTAAAATGAAATGAGGGGCAAGTAAAAAGAGGACCATCCATTTATGATGGAAGAGGTGCATCTTGTCCTTGAACATAATTAATTTTGGGAAATGACACTCTATTCTTTTCCTTGCAGATGACAGATTGAAGGGCATGATAGAGTTTGGTAGTGACTTGATTGAGATAAAATCTCAACCCAAGCCAAAATGGATATTCCATTTGCATTTACTTTGATGTTGCATAGTATCCTATTCACGCACATTCTCTTGTGCAGGGGTAAAAGCAAGAATGGAGTATTTATCAAATCAAAGATCGGATTTTCAGTCTCGATTGATAGGGGCAATCTAAGGAGATAGTCCCTTTCTGGGGCAATCCCCTGAATGAATACTTAAAACCATGTTTTGAGTGTGGTAAATTATCTGTTTTGAAGTCACAAAAGCTTTTCATGCTTAAAGTTGCTGGACTCTTTCGAAAAGAGAATTTCCATGGTGGTTTTGCCTATTTGACTCACCAATTTCATGTGGAGATTTGTCAAGATAGACAATTCAATGGAGTGACATCAATGCTTAAGAATGCTGAATGAGACGTGTCGGGATGATGGAAGGCAAGACTTATCGTATACACAATCCCCTACTTATACATTTGTGAGATGAGTGTAGAAAGTTCCATATTTACAAGATAAAGAGTTTTCTCATGAAAGGTACGATGACCGAAATGATGAGGGACAATTTATTTCTCTACCCCAAACACTGCATATGATCCATTGCTTAACCCCTTTGAGCGCAACACTTATGGAAATTCTTTTCAAATTTCCCCTGTCAAGAACCACCCCACATCGGGACAAATGGAAGGTAAGATGGCATCATGAGGTGAGGAAAATGAAAAGAAATTTTCTTGTTCTCACTTGCATCAATCTTCAAGTTGTGTTATTACATTAAATTCATGTGGTAATTTAAGTGCCTTAGGATGACGAAGAGCATTTCTTTCTCTATTCTACATACTTATATCATTTGCATAGCTCACTTGAGCCTGCAATTCCATTTCTTTAGACCCAGTTGGTGATCATCCCCACACTGGAGCAAGGCAAAAGGCAGATGAAGACCCTTAAAAGTTCGAGTGTCATTCAAAGTGTAATTGGTTGATGTATGCATTGTGTACAAGAATTGAAATCAAAATAGAACTAAGGGGCATGAAAAAGCAGTGTGCTTGGTAAAAGCAAGGTGAATGCCCATGAAAAGGAAGTGAAGAAAAATGAAAGAGAACTAGAGGCATGAAAAAGCGGTGTGCCAGGTAAAAGCAAGGCCGATGCCCATAGATGAAAAAAAGAGAGTCAAGATAAGGACTATCGGTTGTAAAAAGGTTGTATCTCCAATGGAGTAATACTCAAAAAACTCAAATGATTAGTTTTTACAATCAATGGAGTGCCTTATGAAGACAATCCTTGATGGTGAAAAAGAAAACTAGTGGCAATGCCAAGATGATCATCAACTCTCACCATTTACACATTTTGAGCTTAATGATCCTTTCGTTTCTCAACCCGAGAACCCAGCCTATGTTACGTCCCTTGCAAAGTCTCTTCTAATTATGGCATTTGAATTAACATAGGGGTTCACATGTCTTAAGTATCGCTCGAAGAAGTGCGAGCAAGATTATTTCTTTCTCATTTTACAAGGTTCTTGACTTGTAAACCGGAGATGATTACATAATGGTTCTTTCAATTGCCTTGACTTAAAGAGTCCCTTTGTTAAGCCATTGACCAAGCCCACATTACGGTCCCTATTAAAAACCTCCCAAATTGGTAAGGTCGCACTTGCTTGCGAGAATACTTGGATCCTTGTTGATATGATGATAGTGAGATAGAGCGATTATCCTAAAGTAGCCATTCTGAATGAGAGTGAATGAAAGTCCTTTCTAACTAAAAGTTTCCCATTTAGTATTCTTAAGAAATCCATGTCATTGTCTTGAACAAAAAATTCTCTCCTGTGGAAATTTGGGTGATGCAAATGTGGTAAAGTCATTATGCATAAACCTTGATTGAACTGATAAAAACCCACTGAATTTTGAAATGTGCATTTTAAAGTAGCTTACCTATTTGGTGAATGCATACCAATTTTTGCTCTAATCGTTTCTAACAGATGACATTTCCTTGAAGATTAATTAATACTTGATGTTCAAGTTGCTCCTTAAAGCCTTGAGATTCAGCATGCTTTCGTAGCCCGAAGCCCTTTATATTGACCTAGCGTGTAGTCGTAACCCGAGAATCCGTTTTATCGAACCAGCGTGCTTCCATAGCTCGGATTTCCTTTATATTGACCCGGTGTGCTTTCGTAGCCCATAGTCCCTTTTATCGAATCGGCGTGCTTCCATAGCCTGAATTTCCTTTATATTTATCCGTTGTGCTTTCACCGCTCAGAGTCCCTTTCATCGACCTGATGTGCTTCCATAGACCGGTGTCCCTTTATATTGACCTAGCGTGCTTTTGTAGCCCGGAGTCCCTTTCATCAAACCGGTGTGCTTCCATAGCTCGGTGTTCTTTTATATTGACCCGGCGTGCTTTCATAACACATAGTCCTTTTTTCACCGACTCAGCGTGTTTCCATAGCCCGATGTCCCTCTTAATTGACACGATGTGCTCTTGTAGATGGGAGTTCCTAACCTGGCATGCTTCTGAAGCCCGGAGTTCTTAGCCCGGCGTGCTTCCATAGCCCAGAGTCCCTGTATCAAATCGGAGTGCTTAAGAGGTATTCTCTCTTAAGTGCACCGACACTCGACTTGGTCGAACTGTCCGCCTAAGAATTTTCTCCGAATTTAGTTTGATTAAAACGATGTAGAATGGTACGGATCCTAGACAATATTTATTGCTTTAACAGGCAATTGTAGAAAGGTATGGGTCATGGAAAAGCTATTTCTCATTCAGGTGACCATAGAAAGGTACAGGTCTTAGAAAGTGATTACCCGTTTAGGCGACCGTAGAATGGTGCGAGTCTTGGAAAAGCAATTTTTTCTGTCAAGGCGACCGAAGAATGGTTCGGGTCCTAGACAATCAAATACTATCATACAAGGCGATCGTAGAAAGGTATGGGTCCTAGAAAAGCAGTCTCCTTACAAATCCTCATTACTATTCTAGGCGACCGTAGAAAGGTATGAGTCATAAACATGTAATACTAACTATCTTGAATTAGTCTACCCTCCTTGAAGGTAAGTTATTTCGGGTATCGGGTATGTTCCCTCATCATTTGCATTAGCATTTCCATGCATCATATAAATTTGCATTTCAAAATGGGATTCATTTTCCAACAAAAAAAAAATCAAATAAAAAATCATTCAGTGCATGTGCAAGATCAAAATTTAGGTTTCAATTTATCTTTGAAGGCAACCTCTATGAGCTCACCTTCAAAGAGGGGCAGCTGTTGACACCCAAATTTTGACGACCCGAACAGTTTGTGAAGGAGAAAGTGTGGCATCCGGAAATTTCGACGACCCTCAAATATGCAACGAACCGATGAGTCACGAATTAGAAATGGTTCGATAGTTGAACAAATTATAACTTTTTTCCTATGTGCTATTACTAGTGAGACTGAGGTTTATTCCGAGTATTGTGCCGACAAGATATTTTTATGTATACTTGCCTTAGCCGTTCAATCCTTTAGACCACTATATATTCGATCCCGAAAATCTGCTGCTACGATACCTATGTTGATGGCCAACAAATACATACCTTGCGCCAAATCACAGCCCACGTTCACGTCGGAATGAAGAGCTACGAGAATTTTAATAAAATTTTCATTCAGTCCACACATGAGGCGTGCATGGTATTTCACACACAAGCGGCCATCAAGTCCCATCTAACCGACTATGGGAGTCCACTAATGAGGACACATTTAGGTAATGATTAACGGAAGGAAAATGTTTGACCCGTCAGCCACGTGACTCCATTCCCGGTGGCTAGTGAAGGAGGAGCTCGGGACAGCTGCCATCAATCGTGTCTTCAAGTGGACAAAGGAAATTGCCATGTTTCCTCCACCTGTCTTCACCCCCTTTTGCTACCGAAAATCCCCCCTTGTTGACTAGTTTTTAGCAAAACTAGTGACTAATTTGCTCAGTTAAGTGAGCAAGAGAAAAAGATTAATTGAGGAACAAAAAGCAGGCGGATCAATCGAGAAGGAGGAGAGAGAATGAACCGAGCGAGTGAGAGAGAGAGAGAGAGAGATAGTGAGTGGACGAGCAAACTCGAGAGAGAGTTTGAACGAGGGAGTGAACAGCGAAAGGAAGAAGGAGGAGGTCACCCCTCCGTCTTTGCTCGAGCTGCCGCCGTTGATGTTGTTGGAGAAATCTTCTTGAAGTGTTTTGAAGCTGACAAAACGTTTCCATCGGTCTAGTCCGAAGGCTTGCAAACTCGCTACTTAAAGTCCGAAGACCTCCAGGACAACCAGATTCAAGACTAAAAGTCTATCCTCATTGACAGTCTCTAATCCGTTGAAGAAAGGTTATCAAGAACTTGACATTTCATTAAGGTTATGACCTTATCGACTGGAGAAGATCTCTTGGCTGGAAAAGACATGACGGAATCCTTTGATTTATCGAGATTGACTCGAAGATTAAGGATCGGATGATTGCCTAAATATTCTTGGAAGGTTCTACTTATGGAAACCGAGATCCCGATTGTATGGGCGAACAGATTGATGGGCTATCGACACGTTCCTTTAATAGCTCAAATAATCTTCCTAATTGATTCCGTCCAACGGGTAGATTGGAGGAATTCCTTTGGTAAGTGCCAACGGGTATGATGGCATAAAAGAGTATATAAGGAAGACGTTCTAAGTTGTTCCAGGTGTGCGCAATAGAAGAATTTCAAAGTCTGAAACTTCCTGTTGTTTAGACAATTCCTTTGAGCGAAACTTGTATACAAAAGAGAGTCTATATTTATGAGAAACCTTGAGGAGGTGCGGTAGAACATCTACACTGTGGAATCAAGGAAAAGATATGCTGTAACTTCTCTTTTGTTCATAGTGAAATCCAGCCGGTGGGCTGTCAGTGCGGAAGAGTGGACGTAGGCTTGGAATAAGCTGAACCACTATAAACCTTGTGATCAATTTTCTCTTCCTTACTCTCTTTACTTTGATCGTACTTCATTTTGTTAATCAATAGTGAACGTCCTTTCTATCGGTTGCCTAGAATCACTTCCGTATCTTGATAAATTGTTTGTGCACCTATTCACCCCCTCTAGGTGCTTATACTAGCTATCTCAATTGGTATCAGAGCCCATGTACTCATTTTGTTTGAAGTGTTTTACTTCAGAGTTAAAGATCCATGGCTAGTATGTTGGCTCCAGGGCTGGTAGAAGGGCAAAGCAACACCAGACCGCCTTACTTTGATGGAAAGGACTACAATATATGGAAAACAAGATGAAGGCATTTTTAAGATCAAAGGATCCTCTGGAATGGGATGTTGTAGAAAAAGGAATCGTTCCTAAAGCTGCATCTGTCTCAGAAAGAGGAAAAGACACTGTTGAGTCTAGCGAAATGACTCAGGAAGAGATAATCAAGAGACAAGCTCTTAATGCAAAAGCAATTTATTCTTTATATTGTGCTTTATCACCTACTGAATATAACAGAATATCTTCTTGTGAAACGGCCAAAGAAGTCTGGGATAGACTACACATTACCTATAAAGGAACCGATCGAGTGAAAGAGACTAGAATCAACATTCTTCTCGGTCAATACGAAGCCTTCAAAATGAAATCAGGAGAATCTATAACTGACATGTTTAGTCGTTTTACAGATATCGTGAATGGTCTTGAAAATCAAGGTCAACCAATTTCTGATCCCATGAAAGTAAACAAGTTACTGTGTGGACTCTCCAAGGATTGGAATCACATAAAGACCTCAATCAGAGAGACCCAAAGAATCATGCCTTTGTCTCGTCGATGAGTTGGTTGGGACTCTTCGGTCTTATGAAGTGGAACGAATCAATGAAGACGAAGACCCTAAAGGTAAGAAATCTATTGCATTAAAATCTAATGATGATTCCGATGTAAGATTCAAGACGACATGGATGATGAAGAACTTGCTCTCATGATAAGAAGATTCGAAAGCTGAACAGAAAAGGAAGAAGATTCAATTCAAAGAAATAAAGTTTTCAAAAGCAAAGACCAAGTCTACCGAAGATGATGAATCAAACAAAGATGTAGTCCGCTTTGAATGTAAGAAAAAGGGACACATCGACCCAACCGTCCTCTTCGAGGAAGAAGAAAGGAAAAACTGAAAAGTATCGAAAAGCTTTCAAAGCTGAAACCCGGGAGTGATACAGAGTGCGAAGAAAGTGTGATGATTATGCCAACATATGTCTAATGGCACAATCGGATTCAGAATCAAACTCCGAGATAGATTCAGATTCAGAAAGTGAATTCGAGGTAAGTAACTTCAAAATTCCTATTAAAGTTTCAAAATACATTGATGAACTGTGTTTTAGTCTTAAGACTTCTCTTAAAAGGATTTTCGAACTCAAAAAGAAAATTCTGCTTTAAAACAACAAGAGAATGTTTTGAAAGAAAAAGTGAAATGCTTAGACCGAGAATGTTTCTTCTCTCAAAGAAAGTAAAGATAATCTTTTAAAAGAAAATGCATTCTTGAGAAATGATATCTCAAATATTTCCAAAAGATTTTCTCTAGGATCTCGAGAAACTTGAAAAAATTCTTTCGTTCAAAGACCTTATTTCAACAAATCTAGTTTGGGAATGACTGCTGAAACCATTCCTTTAATTGATTTTCCTAAAGTAAAGGAAATGATTAAGCAAAGACCCACAAGAGATGCCTACAAAAATCATTTTGAAAGGACCTTTGTAAAACCAGTAGGTCGCAATGCTCTTAGATGTTCAAAATGCAATAGTGTAGATCATTTTGAGAAAGAATGTCCTATGGTTTGGAGACCTGTTAATAAAGTTTGGGCAAAACCGTATATCAAACTAACTCAAAAGGACCCAAGAAAATATGGGTACCAAAAAAAGCTTGAGTCTCTTTTTAAATGCAGGTCACTATTAAGAAAAAGGTGAAATGGTACCTGAATAGTGGATGCTCGAGACACATGACAGGAGATTCAAATTACTTCATAAAGCTTGTTCAAGTGAATGGTGGAAAAGTCTCATTTGGAGGAAACGGCAAAGGAAAAATAGTGGGATTTGGAATTGTAAAGATTGGGAACCTCACAATAAGCAATGTTCCTTTAGTTGAATGGCTCAACTACAATCTGCTCAGTGTCAGTTAGCTGTGTGATGCCAGTTTTAGAATCAACTTTCAAGAAGGTATTTGTTCAGGAACCAGTAAAGACTCTACTCAGTCCTTCATGGGACGAAGACATGGGAATATCTACCTCTTAGACGTGAAACCAGATGAATCGCAATGTCTAATTTCAATCCAAGACGAAGCGAGCTTATGGCACAAAAAGCTTGGGCATATTAACATGAAGCATATAGCCAAAATCTCAGCAAAGAAGCTTGCTCGTGGTCTACCCAATTTATCATATCAAAAGTCTGACCTATGTACACCATGTATATTGGGAAAACAGGTAAGAAATTCCTTTAAACCAATAAATCAAGTTTCCACTAACCGTGTACTGTAGCTCTTGCATATGGATCTCTTTAGACCAACAAGAATGCAGAGCATTGGAGGTAAGAAATATTGCCTAGTAATTGTGGATGATTACTCACGATTTACTTGGGTATATTTCTTGGCAAGTAAGTCTGAAACCTTTTCTTACTTTGAAAAATTTGCTAAGAAGGTTCAAAATGAAAAGGGGTATGTTATTTCAAGTATAAAAACAGACCATGAAGGTGAATTTAAAAATCAAGATTTTACAAAATTTTGTGATGAATCAGGTTTTCAACATTTGTTCTCCTCTCCATATACTCCAAAACAAAACGGAGTTGTGGAAAGGAAGAATAGATCTCTTCAAGAAATGGCTAGAACTCTTTTAATTGAAAGCAATATCTCTTTACGATTTTGGGCTGAAGCAGTTTCAACATCATGTTATATTATCAATAGAGTTGTTCTAAGACCTATTCTAGAAAAACCCCCTATGAACTATTCAGAGAAAAGAAGCCTATTGTTTCATATTTTCATGTATTCGGATGCAAATGTTTCATATTGAAAATGCAAATGATCGAGTTGGTAAGTTTGAAGAAAAGTCAGATGAAGGCATCTTCTTTGGATATTCAACCACAAGCAAAGCGTACAGAGTCTACAACAAGAAGACTCAAATAGTGGAAGAATCAATGAATGTCAAATTACAAGATTCTATACAAAATGAATCCATTCGAGACTCATCTTGAAGAGACCGAACCTGCTCCAGAACTCTACAAAGTCTAAATCTCAAGAAGCAGCTCGAGACTTTGAAAGACCAGCAACAACTAACTGTTGAAGATTCAAGTGAAGGAAGTGATCAACAATCGATAAATTAACCAGCAACGGAAACATAAGTCCGGTCATCCCAAAGATCTTATTATTGGCGACATCAATGAAAGAATTTGCACAAGATCCAAAAGGCAAGAAGAGTCTAGTGCTGTGGCTCTTATTTTTGAAATAGAACCCAAAAGCATAAAAGAAGCTCTATCTCGATGAAAGCTCGATTGAAGCTATGCAAGAAGAGCTCGTGCAATTCAAGATTAATGATGTTTGGGAATTCACTCCTAAACCGAAAGGTAAGTACGTTATTGGAGCTAAATGGGTTTTCGGGAACAAGATGGACGAGAAAGGTAAAGTCGTAAGAAACAAAGCAAGACTCGAGGCCAAGGGATACACACAAGAAGAAGGGATTGACTATGACGAAACTTATGCACCGGTAGCAAGGTTAGAAGCAATTCGTTTATTACTTGCATTTGCTTGTCATAAGAATTTCAGGTTATTCCAAATGGATGTCAAAAGTGCCTTCCTAAATGGATTCATCCATGAGGAAGTTTATGTGAAACAACCACCTGGGTTTGAAGACCCAAGGAAACCAGACTCAGTATTCAGACTCAAAAAGGCCTTATATGGCTTAAAGCAAGCACCTCGAGCTTAGTACCAGACTAAGTAAGTTTTTAATTCGAAATGGTTTTGTTAAAGGTAAAGTAGACACTACTCTTTTTATTAAAAGAGAAAGCAAAAAGTTTTCTGCTTGTTCAAATATATGTCGATGATATTATTTTTGGATCTTCTAATGAAAGTCTGTGTAAGAAATTCTCTAAGACTATGCATGATGAATTTGAAATGAGCATGATGGGTGAGTTAACCTTCTTTCTTGGACTTCAAATAAAACAACTGAAGAAAGGAACTTTCATTCATCAAGAAAAGTATGCAAATGATCTTGTCAAAAGTTTGACCGGACAATTGCAAAAAGGCTGATATACCAATGTCAAGTTCCCCGAAGATAGACAAAGATGAAGGAGGAAAGAAAGTCGACCAAAAGCTGTACAGGGAGTATCATCGGATCCCTTCTTTATCTTCGCTTCAAGACCCGACATTTTGTTTAGTGTTTGCATTTGTGCCGGATTTCAATCGAGCCCAAAAGAATCTCATTTAAATGCAGCAAAGCGTATTATCAAATATATTTCATCAACTTCAAGCTTTGGTCTCGGTATCCAAAAATGGGAGATTTTACTCTTCTTGGATATTCGGACGCAAACCTTGCTGGATGCGAGTCGATAGAAAGAGCACCTCGGGTACTTGTCAATTACTTGGAGGCGGGATAGTGTCTTAGTTTTCAAGAAAGCAAAGTACGCTGTTGCTCTCTCTGAGAAGCAGAATATATAGCTCTCGGAAGTTATTGTTCACAAATTCTCGTGGATAAAACAACAGCTAAGAGACTTTGGGATTGAAGACTCATGCACGGAGATTAATTGCGATAACACCAGCGCTATAAATCTCACCAAAAATCCAATTCTTCACTCAAGAGCGAAGCATATAGAGATTCGACATCACTTCATTAGAGAACATGTTCAAAATGGAGAAGTTTCAATTCAATATGTTGATTCAAAGAACTAACTGGCGGATATATTCACAAAGCCTTTGGAGAAAAATCAATTTGAAGCCATTCATTCCAGACTCAACATTTTAAGGTATGAGGAAATCAAAGTCTAAAGACTCTCAGACTCAAACATATAAGACCTTGACTGTAAGTTATTCTCTCTCTTGAATCTCATCTTGAAAAGGTACGATTATCAATCGTGTTTGATTATTGCTATCTTTAATAGACGTGATTATTGCAACGTTTCCTTTTCGAAAAGAAGTTAGTTTTAAAAATGGCAGTTATCTTATTTTTTGAAAATGCAGTTAATTTTTAAAAATGGCATCTTTATACTTTCTTTTACGACGCTTCGTATACCTCTCTTCAAGTACATTATATTCTGTCCGTTCCTCTTCGATTCACTCGAAAAACCCAGAAAGCATCGATCTTCCATTTCTATTTTCTTCCCTTGTTTAATCTTCAAAAAATTGTCATCTTTCTTGGGAAAGTCAAGCAAGGAATCTTCCAAAACTGAGAAAGATGTCATCTTCAAGAAAGTCTTCGAGAATCGCAAGCAGGGGACCACGACGAATGAGTGAGGGGCCTACGCACTTCGATCTCACCGAAGAAGTGTCTCCGAGCAACAACCGAGCCCACAACATTCTCAGCAACGTCATTCTCCTCCATCTAGTCCTCAAGGCGTTGATCATCAACAAGAGGAAGAAATCATTGAGGATGCGAGACCTTGTAAGAGTTCAAAAGCCCACTTTTTATTTATAAGCTGTATCGTGCTTTAAAAGGGACTCGTACTCCTTTGAACTATGTCGATGATTTTCTTAAAAACAAAGGGTATGGCAATGAATATATCTTTTTGCGAAAAATGGAAAGTTTGGGAATTGCTCGTAAAGAAGTGGCAGAGGAAACCCTTGTGAATATCCCAAGTGATCCTCGTGATTGGGGACCGAATCTGTAGATGGGAATGATGATGACAAACCGTACAGCCAATTTCAACCGAGAATGGGTGTTGCGATTGAAAATCGAGGAAAAAGGGGAAACTCGTTCAGATCGAAGGAACGAAGGATCGTACTCAAAATTGCTGAAACGTGGGGTAATAAACCCTAGGAGTGTAGATTTTGATTTTCTGGATGCTGTGAATGTGAACTTGAGGGAAAAGTTTAGTTATCTTCAACTTGAAAAGTTCTACTCGACACTACTGAGAGGCCTATGCTGAATTAACCGCATATTTCTATTCAAATCTTAGCTTTTTGGATGTGAATAAATTCTCTTTCAATGTCAAAGATTAAGACTATGTTGTGGATATGGAAATGCTGGCAGATGTGTTAGGAGTTGAAAGAGGAAGATATCAACCGATCAAAGTTTCCATTGCTCGGGCCACCTTTGGAACCGGTGAAGGACATGAGAACAGAGGAGAAGATCACCTACTTAAGGATGAGTGCATTCCACATCTTGCTTCACAAGATTGTGATCATTTGCCTCCGACCGAAATCAACTTTCAAGATCGATGTTTCAAGTTCGGAGGCAAAGCCGATGTATGCCATCCTCACTTTGGGAAAAGGTTTTCTCTTCCTCACACTTTGTTATGTTCCACATGTATAGAGCCATGATGAAGGACAGAGGTCAACTTTCTTATCCAAGTCTTGTGACGAAGTTATTCGAGACATCTAAATATTCAGCCTCCACAAATTTTCTGTGTTCGATTGTGCGATCATATAGTGGTAGGACTGAAAATGGTGACCAAAATGCGTCCGAAGGAACCGAGCAAGGAGTTGGAGAAATTCAAGGAGAATACTCCTCTCAAAACTCATCAAATCTCTTCTACAGCAAAAAGAAAAGGGAAGGAGCCCATGGTTACTCCATCCAAGAGAAGAAGAGCTCTCCTCGTTGAGGATGAATATGATGAGGACGACATCACCATTTCTGCAATGGCGTTGAAGAACTTGAGCCGTTCTACTCTAGAGGAAGACTCAGAACAGAGAACTAAAGAAAGAGAAGAGAAAGAAACAGAGGAGAGAGAAGCTGAAGAAAGCGATGCTGAGAAGGAAAGAGTTGAGAAAGAAGAAGAAGAGAAAAGAGAAGAAGGAGAATATGAGGCACACTCTTCTCCACCCGAAGGCATGGAGACGAGGGGAGATCAAGAGAAAATAGGGAAGTCCTCATATCCCGCCTGCAAGTGAGGGAGTCGATCGCTCTCCGGCGGACCCAGAGGAAATTTATGCCTCTCAATTTCTAGAGGAAAGTCATGAAGTTTCATCGCCAAACCTGCGAGATTATGCTGATCTACCATCATCTGCATTTACTCCATCAGATCGGGCTGAAGCAAATACTCAGACTAATAATGCAGCAGATTGTCGCAGAATCATGGATATTCTCTTGGAGATGCGAGGTCAAATTTATGCTTTGGGATGCGAGGTTCAAAACTTGCAGAATGCGGGTCAAGTTTCTTCATGTTCATTGAATGATCAGATCCAAGCCCTCTCTGTTCAGATTCAAGCCAATGCCAAGGGTGAGGAGATTGCACAACTGAAGGAAGACTTGAAAAGGCTGGAAGGCATCGTTCAATCTATGGGAGATTTCCAGCTTGTCCGCATTCCCAAGCAATCTTGACTTTATTCCATTTTCATCTCAACCTTTTTAATGCGACAAAAAGGGGGAGAGATACAAGATTTGAACAATTTGATTTTTAATCGTTGGTTTGTTGGACTGTTTGTTGGATTGTTTTGATGTTTGAACTCTGTTTGTTTGACTTTGTTTTTGTGTCTGGATGAGAACTAAACTAGACTTGGACTTGACTACTTCTAATAACTACTATTGATATCTTATGGATGGCTTTATCACATATTAAACTAACCTATTTTCTGTGGCTGCAGATTTTAGTGTTATTCATTTAGCCATCTATCTCTATAAGATATGCACATGTGTTTGAGAAATGTTTTGCAAGTCAAAGTTGTCCAAATCTGCAGGAAAGTTTTGTCACCATCAAAAAGGGGAGATTGTTGGAGAAATCTTCTTGAAGTGTTTTGAAGCGACAAAACGTTTCCATCGTCTAGTCTGAAGGCTTGCAGACTCTACTACTTAAAGTCTGAAGACCTCCGGACAGCCAGATTCAAGACTCAAAGTCTATCCTCATTGACAGTCTCTAATCCGTTGAAGAAAGGTTATCCAGAACTGGACGTTTCATTAAGGTTATGACCTTATCGACTGGAGAAGATCTCTTGGCTGGAAAAGACATGACGGAATCCTTTAATTTATCGAGATTGACTCGAAGATTAAGGATCGGATGATTGCCTAAATATTCTTAGAAGGTTCTACTTATGGAAACCGAGATCCTGATTGTATGGGCAAACAGGATTGATAAGCTATCGACACGTTCCTTTAATAGCTCGAATAATCTTCCTAATTGATTCCGTCCAACGGGTAGATTGGAGGAATTCCTTTGGTAAGTGCCAACGGGTATGATGGCATAAAGGAGTATATAAGGAAGACGTTCTAAGTTGTTCCAGGTGTGCGCGATAGAAGAATTTCAAAGTCTGAAACTTCCTGTTGTTTAGACAATTCCTTTGAGCAAAACTTGTATACAAAAGAGAGTCTATATTTGTGAGAAACCTTGAGGAGGTGTGGTAGAACATCTACACTGTGGAATCAAGGAAAAGCTGTGCTGTAACTTCTCATTTGTTCATAGTGAAATCCAGCCGGTGGGCTGTCGGTGCGAAAAGAGTGAACATAGGCTTGGAATAAGCCGAACTACTATAAACCTTGTGATCAATTTTCTCTTCCTTACTCTCTTTACTTTGATCGTACTTCATTTTGTTAATCAATAGTGAACTTCCTTTCTATCGGTTGCCTAGAATCGCTTCCGTATCTTGATAAATTGTTTGTGCACCTATTCACCCCCTCTAGGTGCTTATACTAGCTATCTCAGATGCCACCTGTCTTCGTCGCCGTTGAGTCACGCACGAGGTCCCGAGCTTCCCGTTCGGTTTGTCGATTGAGCTTAGGAGTGAGGCAAGTGGAAGTTCATTGATCTATATCTTTGCATGCTGTGATTATCTAGTGAAGTGCTGGTAGATTTGAGGAAATGCTGAAATGGAAACTGCATGTCGGGTTTTTGGATGATTGAGATGAAGATTGAGTGCTGTTCTGTGGAGGATTAAATGTATTGTTGCTGTGTTGTGTTGGATTGAGCTTGATGAGTACTAGATTGAAGTTAGAAGTCATTGCATGTTGCTTTTGGGTCTTGCATGTCTCGAAAATTTAGTGAAAGTTGGCTGTTTTGATTGAGCTTATGGATGAATATATGCTTTGAGCCGAGCTGTGGAAGGTTTCTCTGTTAATAAGAACTTGGTGAAAGTGTTCTTAGGTGCTGTGGGAGAGACTTGAAGTGTTGTAAAGGAGATTGGTAGAGAAACAAATGGTTGGACTGAGCTAGAAATGAAGAAAACCATATATGAAGATTATGTTTTAGAGGAATATAGACAGAAAGTCTTTTTATTTGTGTCGCTTTGATTTATAATGATGAAAATAAGGAAAGGAACCATTTTACTTATGATAACATCCATTAGATTGAGCTTGACACCTAGCTATAGCCATATGAATGTAAAAATAAGGAGGTAGAAGTGAACATATTGAAAACAGTGAACTGTTTCGTAGAGGATAGCTTGACCTGTGATGATTCCGTGAATTTTCTGTAATTTTGTAGATATAATTGGACTTTGAACCCTTAATGAAAGTTGTATGAAACATCCTTATGAATAACATATCAAAATTTTAGAACAAGCGGACAAGATTTAGGTGGTGAAACGAATTTTCTTCCGTAGGCACTAAATCTGAAAGTTACTGCAGAATTTTGAAGGAAACAGCAAACTATTACTCTTTATACACAACGAATCTGACTTAGTGTCCTTCACAAAATTTCTTCCTTTAGATCTTTTTTATAACATATCAAAATTTCAAAATTTTCTGAGTTCATTTAGGGGTTATTCCAAAACTGTTACTAAAACTGTGCATTGTGATGTTTGAGCTGTTTTGTTCCGAATTTGCTCAATTTGTCCCAAAGGTAAATGCATCTTGAGTTGTTATTTGACATGATGATATTGACATTCAGCATATCATGAAATATTGAGATTTGATGAAGACTCATGGGACATCTTGTCATTGCATTGAAAAGTGTTTTCGGAAATTAAGATGTTAATTGTTACCGTTGGACCCTCGAGTCAACGATGCCCTGGGAGCTGGGATGCCCAGAGATTCGAATGAGTCGATGCCCTTTGGATGCCTACTTATATTATGAATACATGCCCAGAGGTTTTCCCCAGGAGCATCGGAATGCCCGGTTGTATGCTTATCAGTACGTAAATCCAGAGGTTAAGGGTAACCATGTCTATGGTCCCCGGTGATTCCTTGTGATGCCGGGTGCGGTGCGAGATGCCCAGAGGTTTGAATGAGTCGATGTCCTTTGGATGCCCGGTTGTATTTTGAATACATGCCTGGAGGCTTCCACGACACCAAGGTTGGGTGCAGAATCCTAGAAGGATGCAAACGTTGGTCCTCTGGGGGATGAAACCCTTTTGAATGTTAAACCGATGATTACACTAAGTGTGAGTGTGGTCTGGTTATAGGACTAAATTGTATGGCATGGAATGGGACGTGTCATAACAGTTTGGCCCTATGATCGAGACTCATGTAACTGGACATGATGCATCTTGAGGGTTTCGAAATTGTACTTGTCATTGCATTAAAGAATTTCATGATTTTGATGCATACTTATTCTTGGATTACTTGTTTTTGTCTATCTTGCTTGAATCTGAATATTGATGGTACTGCGTGATATAGCTTAATGAATCTTTTACTGCTGAGTGGTTGTACTTACCCCATTTGGGGACTAACATTTCAGACTAGATAAGATGCCTCTACTGTCACCGCCACCGGCAAATGGACTGAGTGATTGGATATGATCGCGAGGAGGAGGACAGCAAAGGAATGAACTTTTGGACGCCGACACTGATTGATGGACTTTAAGTATACGACTGTTGGAAAATGTGTCAATTATCTTTTGATATGTAGCCAAGTATAGAAAACCACGGCGTTTTTGATGTACCGGCTAAGATGTCCATCAAGTTTATATAAATAAAGGTGTCCGGCTTTAATTTATAAAAGTTTTAGTTGGTGTGCATCATTTTAATTTGAGAAAGGGGAGTTGATGGATGTGTTTCCGCCATATTTCTGCGCAGGGACCTATGGAAAAGAAATAAACCCCCAGGACTTATTCATGATCAAAAGGAAAGGGATATATGGAATCGACCAACTCATGAGCTGATATCTAGTTGAAAGAAATAAAATGGATAAAGATTATTCAGCATACATGATCAAAAGGAAAGAGATATGCATGAATCGCCAAAAGCTGGACTCACGGTCAAAAGGAGGGAAGAAAATGACAAATCATGATATCATTTAAGCAATCGGAATAGGAAATACGATTTACTTTCTTTCTTTGTAACCCTGCCCGTTGACGCATAAAAGGAACTCTTCACGACCAAAGCAAAGGGGGCCACACATTGAATATATGGCCATGATATAGAGAGAAAACATAAGTGAAAGAGAGGGAGCTGAAGGAGTCACGGTCGAGACCCCTTCACGGCCGTGACTTTGCTGAGTTCGTGGCTGCCCCTCAACGCTGACCCTGCTGCCGATTGTCCGCTGCAGCGACACATCAATCTTCGACGACCTTCACAGCCTCCAAGCAAGACCCCACAGCAATTCCAATGATCTTCAGTCCATGTGGTCATCCAGTGACGCCAGCAAGTCCAGTCCAGCGAGGAGTCGATGTGTAGAGATTATAAATTGAGGCGTTTTATGCAAAACAAAAAAAAGGGGGCTTCACAGAATACACATGCGGCAACATGTTTGGTTCCACATAATGGAGACCGATCTTGTAAAGTCCTGATTTTTATCATTCCTATAGGCTTTTTGGCGTGTTATCCCTCGGTTTCATCACTCATTGCATGCAGAAGACGTCAAATTCTTATTCCTTTTGAGACATAGAAGTGGCCTAAGAGCTTGGTCAAAGTCTTCATTGGAGAACCAGACTCGCGAAGAGATTTGTATATCAAGAGTTCTTACTTGATTTTGTGACTCATTGGTAAAATCAAAAGTTCAATGGCCGCCCTCTTTTACCGCCGTACTCGCTGAGTCGTTCCAGACCATGCCATGAGTAGCTACACCGCAAGCCTTGCCGAGCCCCACCCTATTGCTTGCCGATTACGATCCTGATCCAATTGCGCAAAGTCCAAATGTGGAAGCCAATATTCGGATGAGGTAAAAAATTTGTCTATTTTAATTTCTGAAAATTCCATTTCCTTATTTGATATATTCATTGATACACATGACTAACCGACATGCTGAGATATCCATAATCTCGAGCAGTCTTATAAATTAGGAATTAATCCCTAATTTCACAACGTGCATACTATTGACAATCCAATTTTCGCACCCGAAATCTAGCTCCCAATCGCATGGAAAGTCGCCAATCCGATCTCACGCCCGAGATTCGATTTGTGATTTTATTTAAAATTGGCCAATCCGATCTCATGCACGAGATACAATTCGTCAATTTATGGTTATCAATCTTATCTTGTCTGATTTACTATCGTGTTGTTTGAATCGATTTTGTTTCCGTAAAAGAAAACCCAAAAAAATTATATTTGTGTTAAGATTAGATTCATGTTAGAATATTTCTTGTTTTATGGTTATTTTGCATATTTAGAATAGGAAATTTATTTGGAATTTTTAAAATTAAAAATCCAAAAAAAAAAATCAACTTAGGGTGCTAGTTTTTTAAATTTAGATTCCACATTTAATTATTTGACAATTTTAATTTTGAATTTTATAAAAAAAAAACGAAAAAGATAGAACTAGGGCACTCTTTGCATGTCATTGCATGTTAGGATAAAGTTGCACGACATTTAGTTATAGATAACATTTATGAGTTTAGATGATTTTTCATAGATAGATTGCATCTTTGGTTAGGGATTAACAAGTTAAGATAACATTCAAGTTTAAATTAGGGTTTGGCCTAACCTAATTCTTAATATAAGTTGGATGATATCTTAATTTGGATAGATAATTTTCGCATTTTTCTTAATTTCGAATTTCATGAAAAATACCAAAAAAATTATCTTAGAGTAAATTAATTTCATTCTCTAGGATAGATTGCATGCTTTTTAAGAAAATAAAAATATCATGTGCACGTCATATGGAATTATGTTCATGAAATGCATTTCATTTAGTGATTGTTGCTAAGTCCATTTAGTTAGAAATTGCCCGTCATTAGAATTAGGTCATTTGGCTATATTGCATTGCATATAGATTATATTTTATTAAACAAGAGAAAATTCTTAAAAAGATTGAGTGATTACGTGTGAATTAGAAATCATAATTATGACTGTTGATGTGAATTCTAGTATAAAATTATTGCATATGCTTTCATTGCTTTGAGGTAAGTCCTGCAATTTATTCATTGTTTTCTTGGGTGTTAAATTAGTTGTTTGCGTACCCGCATGATAACCTCACCTGTTAGAGAAATAAATTAAAATCAATTTAAGCTACTTGCAAAACATTTTTTCGAAATAAAAAGAAAGATACCAAAAGGGTGTTAGAGAAATCTAGCGTAATCAAGTCCCCGAACTCATAATCTCGGCTTACAGGAGTAAAGTAAATCTCACATTACTTTACTTGAGTTTCTAATCGACCCACCAAAATAGATTAATGGCAACTCTTAATTGAAAAATCATTTGCATGTGAAGAACATGAACGTAAGTTGTGAATTGGTATGAGCTTGAGAAAACCCGAGCTAAGTTTAGGCTTAGTAATCCATTAGCCAAACCTTAGGTGGTTCACTCGAAATTTAGGTCACGACAACTTGGTAACTCCATTGGGATTTGAGTTAAAACTCTTAGTGGACTTAGGCCAATTTTCTCTTCTATTTTGAAAAAACTTTTTTGTTTGGATACAAGGATCCTGGTATGTCCCTAATATTTAAGGTGTTAAATGTTCTTACAATATGGGAGGTATAAGGGGAAGTGTTTGCTAACCCTTGTTTTGTAGGGAGGTGTAGGAATGTAGGGTTTACTTTCACATATAAAGTGTTGCTTGATATAAACTATTGTGCATGCCCTGCATTTAGCACTACACTTTTGCAGACACAAACTGCCGCCGGACTTGGGCCGCACTAGGATACATAAAATGGTATTGAGTTGGATACGACTTTGATTGCGAGGCCATGTGGTAGAGGTTGCACAATTCAATCCCGAAAGCTTATTTCTTGGTGTCAAGAATGTTTACCTGCACTGCGAGGCTGCGCCACATTGGGGTATCATTCTTGATTGAGCCGAGTTCGAGAGGACTTGACTTAGTACATGAGGCTGCGACTAGTCATCCCACCCTTTTAACTCCACTTAGTTAAGCCATCATGATAGAAATCGAACCTCACATTTCCTGTGCTTGTCTATGTGGTTGCTTTTAATTTTTCTTGGTGAAGTAAGTCTTTTATCTCTATACCATGCAATTTATTTTGTCGTGCTTTTGGTTGCCCATGACAGTCAAAAAAACTTTAGAAATGGAATGAGGAAATGGACTGAGGAAATTACCTTAGAGTGAGTTGTTTGAAAAATAACCAAAAAAAACTTTGGAGAATTTGTTTTCAATTCAAGTTTTTATTGTTCTTATTTCAGAGTTTCATATTTTGGCTTTTCTTATTTCATGTTTAGGAAATTTGGTTCTTGCTATGGTGTCATATTTTTATTTTTCTGGTTATTTTTAGGAAAATCCCTTAATGTACGAACTTTTCATGAATAAATGAAAACGAAATGAAAAAAAAGTATCGATTAGATCATTGTCATGGATTGGCTCTCTATTTATACCTTATGCTTACATGTTCCCATTTATTTGAATTTAGGTGATTATGGAGCAATCTCGTTCACCTATCCGTACATGATCAAGAACTAAAATGACGGATCAAAATGAAGTGCTGAACGGTATTGTTGATACCGACAACGACATAAACAAGCGAATTGTACGCCTGCAAAGTCAAGTCGATGAATTGTCTGCTACTATAGCTTATCTCGTCAAGAAAAAGTGCTATGATGACATAGATACTCTATCTTTAGTGAGAAATTGTGAATTGAAGAAGAGAGACAATATGACTTTTAAACCATCTCATTTTCCTGATGCAGTAGAATTTGATGCACTATGAAGAGACTAGTGACACATTTGGAAGGAAGAATATCTAACTTGAAGGGTTCACATCACAAGACCAAGGAAGGTGAAGAACTCAAGCACACACGACTCATGGTCCTAAAGCATTACTTTCTTGGCTTGATGTGAAATCATCTGAAAATGGCACATCGGGTTGCAATGATAGACTAATTGGCCCAACTGTTACTCAACAAGTTTGAGAACACAATTATAAAATGAAATGAGGGGCAAGTAAAAGACGACCATCCATCTCTAATGGAAGAAGTACATCTTGTCCTTGAACATAATTAATTTTGGGAAATGACACTCTATTCTTTTCCTTGCGGATGACAGATTGAGGGGCATGGCGAGTTTGGTAGTGACCCGATTGAGATAAAATCTTGACCCGGCGTGCTTTCATAGCCCGAGTCCATTTCATCGAACTGGCGTGCTTTCATAGCCTAATGTTCTTTTATATTGACCAGGCGTGCTTTCGTAACCCATAGTCCTTTTTCATCGACTTGGTGTGCTTCCATAGCCCGATGTCCCTCTTAATTGACACAGCGTGCTCTCGTAGTTGGGAGTGTCACACCCTAATCCTCAAATGCGTGACTATCCCTCACCTGGTCGATTAATAGTGACGTCCCAAGACGCATCGCCAACCCATTATTTTGAATATATGCATGGGAAAGCATAAGATAATCCCCAGACAATAAAACATTGAGATAGAAAAGTAGGCCATAATTTTCATAACATGAAAACACATAACCACACTTTTATACAAGGCAAACTATATAGTATAATACAATACTATTCACAAGTCTGATCTATTATACATCGGATTGAAACCCAAAGTTTGCAAAACAGGATGGGATCTTACTCCTCATCCGGGTCGTACTTAGGATCCTCATCGAGGTCATCCTCCTCAAACTCCTCTTCACTAAGCTTGTTTTCTTCCAGCTCCTCTTCTTCTTCCAGTTCGTCCTCGAGCTCTTCTCCTTCAAAATTCACCTCTGGCTCGTCATCAGCTTCCTCTACTACTAGCTCCACCTCTGGCCATTCCCACTCGTGATCCTCCTCCTGTCCCTCCTCTTGCTCAACTATCTCCCTTTCTTCTGGCATGCTCCAATTAGATCTTGCTACTGAATATACAGGTAACGCAGGCTCGCTCTCGAGCTTAGGATCCTTGGCATCCACTACCGACCCATCCTTATGGTTAGCTGTCCCCTTCCCGAATGCTTCCTCTAGGATGAACATAGGCACCTCGGTTTCTAGCATGGGACCCAATCTTCACCCATCATAATACTCACGATACCATGACCGATACTTGTGGGGCCTCAAGGCATCTTTTCCCACGTCAACCCAGACGGTCAACTGAACCAAGACATACTCCAATCCTTCAGGGTGGGGATGTATCAGGAAGTGAGTCTCCATCTCTGTGACTTCCACTGGAACACCAAAATGCATGAGAGGATGAGGAGGTGGAGGTGCTGCCATCTAGGGACTTAAAATGGTTATACAATAATCATTGAGACCACGTCTCAGCGAGTTCTACTCCCTAAGACTTGATTAGTAAACCAATACACTAACCGGGCTGCTTATGCACACACGGGTTAGAGGACTTACATTGGCCTCAAATTCCACCTGCAAATCAATGCAATTCAATAGGCACCCAAGCAATCACATCACAGATCGATATCTTGATCAATCGACCTAGTCGATTACATGTCAGTCGGACCATTCCTCGGTCATTTCCATTCATACTATACAATTTTTTAATGTAATATACCTAGTTGCCAAGTCACATGCATTATCTAAGGCGCCATTTTCGCCAAGGCGATGTATTTAATCACCAAGGCATGTGCATTCTCTAAGGTGCCATATCACCAAGGCAACGTACTAACCGAGCCCCGTGCCTTCTCTAAGGCATCTTATATGCCAAGGCGATGTACTAATTATCGAGCCACGTGCATTCTCTAAGGTGTCGTTTTCGCCAATGTAACGTACTAACAACCGAGCCACATGCTTTTTCAGGTGATATATATAATCAACTACTCACGTGCATTCTCTAAGGTGTCCTATACACCAAAGCGATGCATTAATCACCGAGCCACATCACACAGTATTTTCTTCTCATCTTTCATCATATCTAATAAAATATCGTGCATAGGCACACGGTTGGCCTTAGCTGAAATATAATATTTTCCTTTCCATAACTCCCATATTTTCTATAGACCACTAAAATATTTTTGGCATTATCGACCGATACCTGGTTATTTTTCAATTAATAACCAAAATTGTTTAATATAGGAATAAATCCCAAATTCATAAATAATTCAATTCGTCACAAAATAAAGCTTAATTAAATAAAGAGACTACACCACGACAATCAACATAAAATTTCAATCGTCGGCTATCCCTGCCTAATTTCTGGAAATTAATTAATTAATTTCGAAAATTAATAAATAATACAATAAATCTCATTTAGGCCCGTAATACCTAATTGAAAGCCAAGACAAACCAGAAAAAAATCCCGAGGTTCATTCAATAAATAATAAAAGCTCTCTACTAGCTATTGACTAAGTCTAACCACCTAACATGTATCATTAAGTCACTAATTAAATCACTCTAAACTAATCTAACCACATAATTGCACTTAATTAAATCTAATCACCCCTAAGCATCATTAGCATACTATAAGGAATTAGTGAGCAAAACTCACCCATTTAACAATTCACTTGGATTGAAACGTCGGGAATGTTGCGGGGGATGTTTATCTCCAAAGTGGGCCTCGGTTTCGAGACTTGGAACCACTTCAAAATGGCCCTAGAACCCTGCTGAAAACCCACTTTTCTGCCCTCTGATCTTGCTGCAAAACATAAGGGATTAAGGTTGGTTAAGGCAAAGCAAGGTCGACAAAGATAGGCGGCTGGTTCGGTGAGGCAAGGGGTGGTCGAATGGAGCCTACGGTGGCCGAAAGGGACTCACGGCAGCCTATTGGAACTGCAAGACAAGCTGAGCAAAGCTAGAACGGTGGCATAGGGCGCGGCCAGGAGCCAGTTGAGGCGCGCGACGGCAACGGCAGCGTGGATGTGTGACGGTAGCATCCAGGCGGCAATGGTGCTAGCTTCTCCTCTACTGGTCTCTTGCTCTTCAAGCGGCAGTAATGGAGGATTGCATTGCGAGGCTATCGCACGGTTGAGGGAAGAGGGAGAGGAAGAGAGAGATAGGATAGAGATAGATGAGAGATGGAGAGGCCCTTAGCTTGATATTCCACACAAATATCTCCAAGAATCAACCTAAGTCAAGTGTTTGCTCCTAAGCTGGTATTCCTCCACCAAAACACTTCTAGAAGGTAAGTTGAAGAGGTCCAAAAGTGGTAGTGGATGGGGGCTACGAATTTGTCTCAACCTCCTCTCAATTGGACAATTCATGCAATACAATTCAACCTCAATTGGCCTCCATAAAATGAATTGATACCTCATTGATCATCTTAGCAATTTTCTTCACCCATATATTCATCATGCTTCCCAAATTTGCAATCAAAATTAATCCTCGGCCTTTTCTGCACAAAATGGTTCTAAACCGACTTTCTCCCAAAAAGTCTCAATTGTTAGAAAAATCTTCCGAGATTGAGTCATGGGTCCTAGAATTTATTGTGACATGACAGAATCTTCAATTTCTAAAATCGGACTTGAATTGCTGGTTAATTTCCATTCGGCACGTTTTTAGCGTGACATAGACTACCGAGTAGTTTTCAGACCTTTTTAGGGCAATTGACTCGTGGTCGATTTTCTTCGAGCCACTATGAACCCACTCGACTCAATGGCGACTCTTGATTGTTGGAAAATCTCAAAGATTCAAATAGAGACATAGGATACCAAAACGACAATAAAATCAAACTAGTGCCGATCAACGAGAATTTTCCAATTTAGTAGAGTCACCCACGATTGGCCACATATCTCAGTCGAACTGACTTATCTCTGATCTCACATCAATTTTTAACTGTGCCGTAATGGCCTCTAAAGATGAGTACGGTCGAGAAGCTGATTCCTAGTCGAATTCTCAAGTCTATTTGCTTTAAAGTCCTTAATAGTTTCCCCAGCTAGTCTAGTTATCTTGGGAGTGATCAGCTTTGAGAACAGCCCTATATGTGTGTCAATGAAATGCCCGATTAATTCAGTAGAAAACAGGGTTGAAAATATGGGATGTCACAAGGAGTTCCTAACCTGGCGTGCTTCCGTAGCCCGGAGTTCTTGACCCGGCATGCTTCTATAACCCAGACCCCCTATCAAATGGGTGTGCTTAGGAGGTATCCTCTCTCAAGTGCACCGACACTCGACTCGATCGAGCTGTCCCCCAAAAGAATTTTCCCCAAATTCAATCTAACTAAGGCGACCGAAGAAAGGTTCGGGTCCAGGTCAGATGATCTATGCCGCAATGCTAGGCAATGGTAGAATGGTATGGGTCCTAGACAATATTTGTTACTTTAACAAACAACCGTAGAAAGGTACAGGTCCTAGAAAATGATTTCCCGTTTAGGTGACCGTAGAATGGTATGGGTCCTAGACAATATTCCTTGCTCTAACAAGCGACTATAGAATGGTACGGGACCTAGAAAAGCAATTTTTTCCGTCAAGAAGATCGAAAAAAGGTTTGGGTCCTAGACAATCAAATATTGTCATACCAGACGACTGTAGAAAGTTACGGGTCCTAGAAAAGTAGTCTCCTTACAAATCCTCATTACTATTCTGGGCGACCGTAGAAAGATATGGATCCTAGGCATGTAACACTAACTATCTTGAATTATTCTACCCACCTTGAAGGTAAGTTATTCCAAGTATGTTCCCTCATCATTTGTATTAGCATTTCCATGGATCATATAAATTTACATTTTAAAATGGGATTTATTTTCCAACAAAAAAAATCAAATCAAAAATCATTCAATGCATGTGCAAGATCAAAATTTAGGTCTCAATTTGTCTTTGAAGGCAACCTCTACGAGCTTACCTTCAAAGAGGGGCAACTGTTGACACCCAAATTTTGACGACCCAAACAGTTCGTGAAGGAGAATGAGACTCTAAATATTTTCTTACAAGGTCGTGGAATATACTTCATCGATTCCTTTGTCGTTGTGTCCACGTAATCTTGAACTTTTGACAATTGAAGATAAGAATCTTTCCTTTCTACAAACAAAGCACTTATCCTTAGCATAATATATGGAATCAACCAACTCATGAGCTGATATTTAGTTGAAAGAAATAAAATCGATAAAGATTATTCAGCATACGTGATCAAAAGGAAAGAGATATGCATGAATCGCCAAAAGATGGACTCACGGCCAAAAGGAGGGAAGAAAATGACAAATCATGATATCTTTTAAGCAATTGGATTAGGAAATACGATTTGCATTCTTTCTTCATAACCCTGCCCGTTGACGTATAAAAGGAACTCTTCACGGCCAAAGCAAAGGGGCCACACATTGAATATACGGCCACAATATAGGGAGAGAACATATGTGAAAGAGAGGGAACTGAAGGAGTCACGGTCGAGACCCCTTCACGGCCGTGACTTTGCTGAGTTCGTGGCTGCCTCTCAACGCTGACCCTGCTGCCAATTGTCCGCCGCAGCGACACATCAGTCTTCGACAACCTTCGCAGCCTCCAAGCAAGACCCCATAGCAATTTCAATGACCTTCAGTCCATGTGGTCATCTAGTGACGCCAGCAAGTCCAGTCCAGCGAGGAGTCGATGTGCAGAGATTATAAATTGAGGCGTTTTATGCAAGAAAAAAAGGGGGCTTCACAGAATACACATGCGGCAACGTGTTTGGTTCCATATAATGGAGACTGATCCTGTAAAGTCCTGATTTTTATTATTCCTATAGGCTTTTTGGCGTGTTATCCCTCGGTTTCATCATTCATTGCATGCAGAAGACGTCAAATTCTTATTCCTTTTGAGACATTGAAGTGGCTAAGAGCTTGGCCAAAGTCTTCATTGGAGGCCCAGACTCGCGAAGAGATTTGTATATCGAGAGTTCTTACCTGATTTTGTGACTCATTGGTAAAATCAAAATTTCATTGGCCGCTCTCTTTTACCACCGTCCTCGCTGAGTCGTTCCAGACCATGCCATGAGCAGCTACACCGCGAGCCTTGCCGAGCCCCACCCTATTGCCTGCCAATTACGATCCCGATCCGATTGCGCAAAGTCTAAATCTGGAAGCCAATATTCGGAATAGATAAAAGTTGCCTATTTTAATTTCCGAAAATTTCATTTCCTTATTTGATATATTCGTTGATGCACATGGCTGACCAATATGCTGAGATATCCGTAATCTCAAGTAGTCTTATAAATTAGGGATTAATCCCTAATTTCACAACGTGCAAACAATTGACAGTCCAATTTTTGCGCCCGAAATTTCATTCGCAATTGCACAGAAAAGTCGCCAACCCAATCTCATGCCCAAGATTCGATTCATGATTTTGTTTAAAATTGGCCAATTCGATCTCAAGCACGAGATACAATTCGTTAATTTATAAATATCAATCTTATCTTGTCCGATTTGCTGTTGTGTTTGAATCAATTTTGTTTCCATAAAAGAAAACCCAAAAAAATATATTTGCGTTAAGATGAGATTCATGTTAGAATATTTCTTGTTTTAGGGTTATTTTGCATATTTTAAATAGGAAATTTATTTCGAAATTTTAAAAATAAAAATCCAAAAAAAATCAACTTAGGATGCTAGTTTTTTTAATTCAAATTGCATGTTTAATTATTTGACAATTTTAATTTCGAATTTTATAAAAAAATGAAAAGAAAAAAACCTAGAACTAGGGCACTCTTTGCATGTCATTGCATGTTAGGATGAAATTGCACGAAATTTAGTTCTAGATAATATTTATGAGTTTAGATAATTTTTCATAGATAGATTGCATCTTAGGTTAGGGATTAACAAGTTAAGATAACATTCAAGTTTCAATTAGGGTTTGGCCTAACCTAATTCTTAATATAAGTTGGATGATATCTTAATTTGGATAGATTTTTTTGCATTTTTCTTAATTTCGAATTTCATAAAAATACCAAAAAAAATATCTTAGATTAAATTAATATCATTCTCTAGGATAAATTGCATGCTTTTAAGAAAATAAAAATATCATGTGCACGTCATATAAAATTAGGTTCATGAAATGCATTTCATTTAGTGATTGTTGCTAGGTCCATTTAGTTAGAAATTGCCCGTCATTAGAATTAGGTCATTTGGCTAGATTGCATTGCATATAGATTAGATTTTATTAAACAAGAGATAATTCTTAAAAAGATTGAGTGATTGCGTGTTAATTAGAAATCATATCTAGTATTGTTGATGTGAATTATGGTCTAACATTATTGCAGATGCTTTTGTTCCTTTAGGTAAATCCTACAATTTATTTATTGCTTTCTTAGGTGTTAAATTGGTGGTTTGCGCACCCGCATGATCACCTCACCTGTTAGAGAAGTAAATTAAAATCAATTCAAGTTGCTTGCAAAACATTTTTCGAAATAAAAAAAAAAAAAGGTACCAAAATGGCGTTAAAGAAATCTAACGTAATCAAGTCTGCGAACTCACAATCTCTGGTTCGCAAAAGTAAAGTAAATCTCATGTTACTTTACTTGGGTTTCTAATTGACCCACCAAAAATAAATTAGCGGCGACTCCTAATTGAAAAATTATTTGCATGTTAAGAACTTGAATCTAAGTCGTGAATTAGTATGGGTTTGGAAGAGCCTAAGCTAAGTTTAGGCTTAATAATCCATTAGCCAAACCCTAGGTGGTTCACCCAAAATTTAGGTCGTGACATTTATGATTGATTGTAATTAATTATATGATATTTTATTACTATAAATAGTCTACCTATAAAACCCATAAATAAGCTCATGTACTCCTCATTACGACGTATCGAAATATATACAATTTCTCTACTTCTCTCTTCTGCATTGTTCTTAACTTATTTGATCATCATTTTTGAAAAGCTTCCTTGGGATTTTGAAAGATGCCGCACTTTTCCCCAGCATGCAAGAGTGTGCTCTCCACTATTTGGATTTGTTTGTGGGAGCTTCGATAGATCCTGAACATGTGGCCAATGATCAAAATGCGAGTGCATCTCGCCTTATTACACCACGAGACTTGCAATTATGTGCTTGCTACTAATTAGCCAATTAATCAATTTTGAATCAAGAGTTAATTCTTTTTTTATTCAAGAAATAAAACTTCCACACTTTCCCTAACCATCACGTTGAAAGAAAGCACTGTCGCTTGTTGGAAATTCTATTTTACAAGGATACCAAATGCTCTAATTACTCCAATTCATTATGTGTCGATGTAGTAAATGGTGTTCAGGAACATACCCTTATGATACGTACGAGAAGCCAATCCACCTACATTAGTTCGCTTATTAATTCACCCGCAAACCAAGGGCACACAAATATTTGCTTGATTTGGATTATTTTAGAAAATAAATTTAAATTGCTCTTAAAAAGAATTTGCTTAAAAGTATTCTTCAAATTTTGCTCAGTTGATGGATCGTATTGTGCTGGAAATGTCTAAGGGTTGGTTACATATGAGAAAAATTTCAGTGGTTCAATGGTTTACTTCTCCTGTATTATGCATAATCAAGGCATTGCAAATTGAAACGTTCATTATCATGTATGCTTAACAAATAATTAGGCTCTTATTTAGTTAGCTTTGGGCGCGTTATATAAAAAATAATGAAGTGAAGACAATGGGACTAGAAGTGGTGGCCCCTCCCACGGGCTGTTGCCCGATCCTACACCGAAGCCTCCAAACTCACGTACCCGCTTCGCGCCTGAAGAAGTGATGTTTGAAATCATTCCGGAAAAATTAAGAAATTATTTATTATATCCAAAAGGGTGATAGGGATTTTCACTTTTTATGAAAGACAAGACATGCTCATAAAAAAAAAAAAAAAAAAAGACTTTCTGGACTATGGTTGGTCGTAAGACACCCTTTTAAAAAAAAAAAATTGTCATGAATTTATTCGATACTAAAGCAAAAGGATTTTCGACCAACAGAGAAATAAAAAATAAAAATAAAATAAAAGCAAAAGGATTAGTTTGAGGTGCACTTGAGTGGGGCGACACCACATGCAGGCACGTGGGTTTGTTCCTTGTATTCATTATTCATCGGTGTAACGAAGAACCACCTTGAGACTAAAGTCTACTGTGGGAAAAGGACAAATGAGGATTCGTCAGAAAAAAAACAAATTAGCAGTCGTTAGCAAATGCTGAACCGGCAAAGTCAACAAGCCTGAGGGAGAGAATTGATGCATCCGCATGGACACTTAAAATGAATTGACTAAAGTCAATTGGAAAAAGGACAAATGAGGATTCCTTATAACTGGCAGAAAAAACGAGGACAAGTTAGGACACATTTCAATACACTTCAATGCATCCCTAGGTCAAACATATTGAAAGTGCAAAATATAAGATCACTTATTATTACGGTTGTCACGATACTCTATGGACACCACGTACTTTTTCTCATATATATTTTGTTAGATACATTCAAACTATTTATCTTTATGATATTCTAGATATCTCTAATAATTTGGACATCTTTATGATTGATTGTAATTGATTGTATAATATTTTATTACTGTAAAAAGTCTAGCTATAAAGCCAATAAATAAGCTCATGTATTCCTCATTACGACATATTATAATATATACAGTTTCTCTGCTTCTCTGTTCTACATTGTTCTTAACTTATTTGGTCATCATTTTCGAAAAGTTTCATTGGGATTTTGAAAGATACCGCACTTTTCCCCAGCAAGCGTTTGCTTTCCACTGTTTGGATTTGTTTGTGGGAGCTTCTATAGATCCCGAACATTTGACCAACGATCAAAATGCGAGTGCATCTCGTCTTATGATACCATGAGACTTGCAATCAAGTACTTTCTACTCATTATTCAATTAATTAGTATTGAATCAAGACTTAACTTAATTCTTTTTTTATTCGAGGAATTTAACTTCCTAACTTTTCCTCGCCATCACGTTAAAAGAAAGCAATGTCGCTTGTTGGAAATTCTATTTTACAAGAATACCAAATGCTCTAATTACTCCAATTTATTATGTGTCGATGTGTTGAACAGTGTTTAGCAACATACCCTTACGATCCATATGAGAAGCCAATCCACCTACGTTAGTCCGCTTATTAATTCAACTGCAAACCAAGGACACACAAATATTTGCTTGATTTTGATTATTTTAGAAAATAATTTATTTTTTAGAAAAAGACAAATGAGGAGTCATTAGGAAATACTGAACTAGCAAAGCCAACAAGCCAGTGGGAAAGAATAGATGGATCCGCTGGGACACTTAACATGAATTGACTAAAGTCAATCGGAAAAAGGACAAATGAGGATTCGTTAGGAAATATTGAACTGGCAGAGAAAATGAGGACTAGTTAGGACACACCTCAATGCACTTCAGTGCATTCCTAAACAAAACATATAGAAAGCACAAAATCTAAGATTGCTTATTATTACAGTTGCCACGATACTATTTAGGTCCAAAGCACCATGTTCCTCGCCAAGTCATTCGGGAAAAATTAAGCAACTATTTAGTATATTCAAAAGGGTGATAGGGATTTTCAAGTTACATGGAAGACAAGACATGCTCACCAAGGAAAAGACTTTCTGGACTTCGGTTGGTCGAAAGACAACCTCTTTGAAAACAAGAAAAAATTGTCATGCATTTATTCGATACATGCGGGCAAATGGGTTTGTTGCCTATATTCACTATTCATCGAAGTAACTAAGAACCATCTTGAGACTAAAGTCTACCATAGGAAAAAGACAAATGAGGAGTCGTTAGGAGATACTAGACCGGCAAAGCCAACAAGCCTGAGAATAGATGGATCCACTGGAACACTTAAAATGAATTGACAAAAGTCAATCGGAAAGAGGACAAATGAGGATTCGTTAAGAAATATTGAATTGGCAGAGAAAATGAGGACTAGTTGGGACACGCTTCAATGCACTTTAATGCATCCCTAATCCAAACATGTTGATACTAAAGCGAAAGGATTTTCGACCAAAAAAAAGAGAAAAATGCAAAAGAATTAGTTTGAGGTGCACTTGAGTGGAGCGCTACCACATGCGGGCACGTGGGTTTGTTGCCTGTATTCACTATTCATCGAAGTAACCAAGAACCATCTCGAGACAAAAGTCTACCGCAGAAAAAGACAAATGAGGAGTCGTTAGGAGATACTAGACCGGCAAAGCCAACAAGCCTGAGAATAGATGGATCCACTAGAACAGTTAAAATGAATTGACAAAAGTCAATCGGAAGAGGACAAATGAGGATTCGTTAAGAAATATTGAAGTGGTAGAGAAAATGAGGACTAGTTGGGACACGCTTAAATGCACTTTAATGCATCCCTGATCCAAACATGTTGATACTAAAGCGAAAGGATTTTCGACCAAAAAAAAAAAAGAGAAAAATGCAAAAGAATTAGTTTGAGGTGCACTTGAGTGGGGCGCTACCACGTGCGGGCACATGGGTTTGTTGCCTATATTCACTATTCATCGAAGTAACTAAGAACCATCTCGAGACAAAAGTCTACCGCAGGAAAAAGACAAATGAGTAGTGGTTAGGAGATGCTAGACCGGCAAAGCCAACAAGCCAGAGAATAGATGGATCCACTGGAACAGTTAAAATGAATTGACAAAAGTCAATCAGAAAGAGGACAAATGAGGATTCGTTAAGAAATATTGAAGTAGTAGAGAAAATGAGGACTAGTTGGGACACGCTTAAATGCACTTTAATGCATCCCTGATCCAAACATGTTGATACTAAAGCGAAAGGATTTTCGACCCAAAAAAAATAGAAAAATGCAAAAGAATTAGTTTGAGGTGCACTTGAGTGGGGCGCTACCACATGCGGGCACGTGGGTTTGTTGCCTGTATTCACTATTCATCGAAGTAACTAAGAACCATCTCGAGACAAAAGTCTACCGCAGGAAAAAGACAAATGAGGAGTCGTTAGGAGATACTAGACCGGCAAAGCCAACAAGCCAGAGAATAGATGGATCCACTGGAACACTTAAAATGAATTGACCAAAGTCAATCGGAACAAGGACAAATGAGGATTCGTTAAGAAATATTGAAGTGGCAGAGAAAATGAGGACTAGTTGGGACACGCTTCAATGCACTTTAATGCATCCCTAATCCAAACATGTTGATACTAAAGCGAAAGGATTTTCGACCAGAAAAAAAAAAAAAAGAGAAAAATGCAAAAGAATTAGTTTGAGGTGCACTTGAGTGGGGCGCTACCACATGCGGGCACGTGGGTTTGTTGCCTATATTCACTATTCATCGAAGTAACTAAGAACCATCTCAAGACAAAAGTCTACCGCAGGAAAAAGACAAATGAGGAGTGGTTAGGAGATACTAGACCAGCAAAGCCAACAAGCCAGAGAATAGATGGATTCATTGGAACAGTTAAAATGAATTAACAAAAGTCAATCAGAAAAAGGACAAAGGAGGTTTCGTTAGGATATATTGAACCGGCGGAGAAAATGAGGATTAGTTAGGACACACTTCAATGCACTTTAATGCATCCCCAATCCAAACATGTTCATACTAAAGCGAAAGGATTTTCGACCACAAAAAAGAAAAATGCAAAAGAATTAGTTTGAGGTGCACATGAGTGAGGTGCTACCACATGCGGGCATGTGAGTTTGTTGCCTGTATTCACTATTCATCGAAGTAACTAAGAACCATCTCGAAACTAAAGTCTACCGCAGGAAAAAGACAAATGAGGAGCCGTTAGGAGATACTAGACCGGCAAAGCCAACAAGCCAGAGAATAGATGGATCCACTGCAACACTTAAAATGAATTGACAAAAGTCAATCGGAAAAAAGACAAATGAGGATTCGTTAGGAAATATTGAACTGGCAGAGAAAATGAGGTCTAGTTGGGACACGCTTCAATGCACTTTAATGCATCCCTAATCCAAACATGTTGAAAGCACAAAATCTAATATAGCTTATTATTACAGTTGCCATGGTACTATTTAGGTCCACGGCACCACGTGCTTTTTCTTATATGAATTTTGTTAGAGATATTTGTATTATTTGCAATATTTTGGATATCTTTATGATATTGTAATTGATTGTATAATATTTTATCACTATAAATAGTCTACCTATAAAGCCTATAAAGAAGCTTATGTATTCCTCATTACGACATATCGAAATATATATAATTTCTCTACTTCTCTCTTCGGCATTGTTCTTAACTTATTTGATCATCATTTTTGAAAAGCTTCCTTGGGATTTTGAAAGATGCCGCACTTTTCCCCAAGCAAGCGTGTGCTCTCCACTGTTTGGATTTGTTTGTGGGAGCTTCTATAGATCCCGAACATGTGACCAACGATCAAAATGCAAGTGCATCTCGTCTTATTATACCACGAGACTTGCAATCACGTGCTTGCTACTAATTAGCCAATTAATTAGTATTGAATCAAGACTTAACTTAATTCTTTTTTAATTCAAGGAATTTAACTTCCACACTTTCCCTGACCGTCATTTTAAAAGAAAGCAATGTCACTTGTTGGAAATTCGAGTTTACAAGAATACCAAATTCTCTAATTACTCCAATTTTTTATGTGTTGATGTGTTGAACAATGTTTAGGGAGATACCCTTACGATATGTATGAGGAGCCAATCCACCTACGTTAGTTCGCTTATTAATTCACCTGCAAACCAAGGGCACATAGATATTTGCTTGATTTGGATTATTTTAGAAAATAAATTTAAATTGCTTTTAAAATGAATTTGCTTAAAAGTATTCTTCAAATTTTGCTCAATCGATGGATTGTATTATGCTGGAATTGTCTAAGGGTTGGTTACATATGAGAAAAATTTCCAGAGTCCAATGGTTTACTTCTCCTGTATCATGCATAATCAACGTATTGCGAATTGAAACGTTTATTATCATTTATCTTTAACAAATAATAAGACTCTTATGTGGTTAGCTTCGGGCGATTTATATATAAAATATGTAGTGGAGATGAAGGGACTAGACAAGTGGTGGCCGCTCCCACCGGCTGTTGCCCGATCCTACACCGAAGCCTCCAAACTCACATGCCCGTTCCTCACCGGAAGAAGCGATGTTTGAAATCATTCCGGAAAAATTAAGAAATTATTTAGTATATTCAAAAGTGTGATAGGGGTGTTCACTTTTTATGGAAGACAAGACATGCTCATCAAGGAAAAGACTTTCTGGACTATGGTTAGTCGTAATACACCCTTTAAAAAAAAAAAAAAAACTGTCATGAATCTATTCGATACTAAAGCAAAGGGATTTTCGACCCAAAAAAAAAAAAAAAAAAAAAAAAAAAAAAAGCAAAAGGATTAGTTTGAGGTGCACTTGAGTGGCGCGAGCCACATGCAGGCACGTGGGTTTGTTGCTTGTACTTACTATTCATCGATGTAACGAAGAAACATCTCGAGACTAAAGTCTATAGCAGGAAAAGGACAAATAAGGATTCGTTAGGGAAAGGACAAATAAGGATTCGTTAGAAGATACTGAACTAGCAAAGCCAACAAGCCAAAGTGAGAGAATAGATGGATCCATTGGGATACTTAAAATGAATTGACTAAAGTTGATTGGAAAAAAGGACAAATGAGGATTCGTTAGGAAATACTAAACCGACAGGGAAAACGAGGGTTAATTAGGTCACACTTCAATGCACTTCAATGCATCCCGAAGCCAAACATATTGAAAACGCAAAATCTAAGATTGCAATTTCCAATGAGTCCATGACGCAATTGCAATCAAGAAAACACCCGAGGTTTAGGATAACAAAAAATAAAGAACAACTTACGATGACAAGCCATTTTGGGAAAATTATTTCCGAACTCTCCGGCATTTGGATGACATAAAATTATTTGACTAAAAAAATTGATGGACCAAAAACAAGCTTAGACTTAGGAAAACAATTTTCCCTTTTCATAAGAAGGAAATCATTTTTTAAGATTCTCAAGGAGCATCTAAGTTACCTTGTCCTAATTTGTTTCGTGGAAAATGAATGATTTGAAAAATATTTTTCCTAAAAATAATTGTTCATAGACTTGAAATAATTAACTAATCAAAAATATTTTCTTCATCGATGGCTATTTGTGTCTAAACATATTTGTGGATGATGAAAATATTTTTCATTCCTAAGATATTTTTTGTTCATTCATTTTTATATATAATATAAATGATCATTATTAAAAAAATGTCATCTAAATCATTATTTGAACTTTTGTTACAATACATTCAATTAAGCTATATTCGAAGGATACTATTAAGCTACATCTTGGGAACGAGTGCCTCGAGATATTTATTAAGTAACCAAACATACGTAAATTTTAGGGATTTTAATGCACTACTTCTCTCTTTTTATGTGTGGTCATATATTTTAACAATGTCCTGTGACTTTATGTTAATTATGTAATTGTGTTGTGTGATCTAGTTCAGTCACATGCAAAAGTTATGGCCAAAACTGTTTTGTCGTCTTTGTTTAGTGACACCTGTGAGGTAGCCGGCTCTGACATGGACAATGTGATCTAATTTAGTCACATGCAAATTTTTTTTGGTGGTATAATGTATGACGATGTGAACAATTTTTTTAATAATAATTTAATTTTTTTGAATTTATTATTTTTTCATTATTTTTTTTATTTTTCTATTTTTTTCCTTTCTCCTTCTTGCCGGTGGCCAGCCACCAGCCATGGCTGGGCCGGCTGGCCTCACCCGCCACAGGCGAGGCATGGCTGGCTGAATTATATAATTCACTGTCAAAATTCCTACCTGTTTGTTTGTGTGTATGTGTGTGAGCTGAGTTTTAAGGACGTTCTTTAGTTGGTTTTAGACTATTTGTAAGATTAGGTAACTAGCTATGTTGTAACTCAGCTGGATCATGAGCAAGAATTGTGAAATGTGTTAAAAAAAAATATGAAGATTGTGGTTGAAATTAATATTTAAGTTTAAAAATAATATCGATGGTTAAAATTTCATTGGGGATCAAATCTTCAGAATCGTGTATGAATTTTCTTGCTCAAAAACAATTTTGGGGTTTTCCTTATTGACCCCACTAAAATATAATCTTAGCTTTGCCGCTGTTAGTCGAGTATTTAAGTTTTCTTTGAATTTTCAAGAAGTACTAACCTTGCTGTTAATTTTCATGTCCGAACACTCCTCTTAGAAGTTGACGTGCCTTTCACGTACATTCTCACAAAGCCATCTTAAATTGAGAAAAGCAAAACTCGAGATACTTTGATCATTTTGGGATAAGTACACTAGGAGTGTGATAACTTTTGTACAGCACTTACTTGAGTGTCATAACTTTAATTATCTTTTTTTTCCAATCATTTGAATGAAAAATTGATCACTTGAATGCCATCGGTGATTTGTTTCACTAGAAAAGCCGAGGTGACATTAATTTAACACATGATATGACCTGGCATGTGGGAAAGGCAAATAATATCACTTAAGAGTCTGATTGAAGGACAATAGAAGTTTTAATAATTTCACAAATGATTGTTTTAGTGCCATAAATTTTTAGGAGTTAACGATTAGGTTTATCAATTTTTTAAAAGTGATCGCTTAAGTGACAATAAGATAGAGAGCCTAAAAACAAGTGTCCTTTGAGGAAGAGAGATTTTGCGTGGAAAATTAAGAAATAACGATGTATGTTATACTTTTGCTGTGTTGGACAAAAATTTCCACATTGGACTTCAGTTTATTTGTAAAACATGCCATCATAGAAAATTAAGAAAAAAAATCCACATACGACAATTTGCTGGAAATTACACTCAAGTAATCGTTTTTATTCCGATGTGGTACTTAAGTGAGTGAAAAAAATTATGATACTCAAATGAGTACTGTACAAAAGTTATGACACTCTAGTATACATATTTAGCATTTTGTGATCAAATTACAATCAAAATTGTTTTTCCAAATCGTTTGAAATTTTTATTCATGCCTTGTGCAATTTTGCAGTACCAACAGTTTTTCAGGAATTACTTGCGTAGTGTAGTCTGCGCCGGTAGTGTTCTCAATGCAAAGATAGTATTGTGTACCGGATTTTGGAAGATTGAGCGCGAGAAAAAAATTGTGAAGTGCGGGGGAATGAACATGTGCCATTACAAGCTTCTAACAATGACAGGGCATGATGATGAAAAACAATTATAAAGGCCGGCCATAATAATAAACTTCTCTAATCGCGTGGGAATGGGCCATGAAGAGTAACTTCTCCAACATCGGCGCCTTTATATAGCCGGTTAATCTTGGAGAACAGACGCCGCGGAAGAGTTCAACCAAACTGTTATCTAACTTTGGAGGAGACGATATTCGAGTTTCAGAGTCCGGAGATGGATCACGATGGCGTGAGCATATTTATCGATGACCGTGAAATATGGGAGAGGAGAATGGCCAGATTGAGAGCGCTAGAGTTGGTGAACAAACCATGCCGCCAAGCAGCATCCAAATTTCGAGTGGATCTGCAGTTACGCCCCGTGGTAAAAGAAGGCGACGTCGACAAGCTTATTGAAGCCCTCGAAAAGCACTCTGCTGAAGAGGGTGTCTCTTTGTCAGACATTATGGACATGAAGGGCCCTTCGGGGAGCTCCTTGCTTCACGTTGCAGCGGGCGTCGAGAAGAGCGACATCCTTCGAGCCCTCCTCAAGGTCATTCAGGACAAGCGACTTGCCACCAAGGTGAACGACCGAGGAGACACCGCGCTCCACATCGCGGCAAGAGCAGGCATGATCAGCACAGCCAAGCTCCTTGTGGACGAAACGGCTGACATGGCCGAGCTCCTTGGGGACGTTGACTCAATTGTGGAGTTGGTGAACGACATGGGGAACACGGCTCTGCATGAGGCTGTGAAGAACCATCACTCCAAGAAGAACAATCTCTCCGATTTGATTTCTCTGCTCCTGAATGGTTGCTCAAGATTGGTGTACCAGAAGAACAAGGAGAGCAAGTGCCCGCTGTACTTGGCAGTCGAGACGGGGGACCCGGAGATTCTCAGGCTTTTGATGAAAGCGGTGAAAGACCACGAATTCTCTCCGTCCCAGATGGAAGGCATGTCGCCGGTTCACGGAGCCGTGATGCACGGAAATCTAGGTCGGTTATTGTACTTATGGTTCTCACTTCGGTAAACTTCTTTGCCGGACTATGAATATCTATACTCATGTCCACTTACGCCGTTGAACTTGTAAGTCTCATTCATAAAGCAGCTGACCTCACCTTTTTCGTTCTTTTGCCTGAATGGTTTAACCTTTTCTAGAGGCTGCATCGATTGAAAATGACCTATAAATTTTGGCCACGAAGAAGGCAGATAAATATGTTCAGACTTGGGTACCGGCAAGACTTACATCCTGAAGAATGTCATCAATTTAATACATCGGTAGTCTATACTCATAGTATAAGCCTTTGTAGATACTACCCTAGTATCATTGCCAGAGGACCTTTTGTTAAACAGGAAGAGACTTGTGTTGTGGCTGGCCTTGATTGCTCCAATGTGGTAAACTACTTGGAAATGAATGTCTATATGCTTTGAAGTATTCTCCAATGTCTACACTGAAATTATCCCTCAAAAATTTAGATTTCAATTATGTATAGGATGAAATATTGCATTTTTGTTTTATTTTAAAAAAATAAAATAGTTAAGGGTAAAGTTACAAGACCGTTGATTATGAGCCTGACACTAATTCATTTGTTTCTTGGTCTCCAATGATGTAGATATGCTGAAAGAGATGTCGAAGTGGAAGAAAGAGTTATTTGATTTAACAGATGCTGTATATGGTACTCCCCTTCATCTAGCAGCATACAAAAATTTTATTGATGGAGTCATATTCTTGATTGACGAGTTTCCTTCGAGCCCCTTTAAGCGCGACGCACAGGGCTATCTTCCTATCCATGTTGCATGTAAGATGGGTTGCCTCGAAACAATCGAGAAGCTACTTCAGCATTGGCCACATCCGGAGGAGATGCTTACTTCTAAAGAAGGGCAGAATATACTTCATGTTGCCGCAAAGTACGGAAGGGCCAAAATAGTGAAGTACGTGCTCAGGAACCCATGCATCATATGAAGCTTATAAATGCAAAAGACAAGGAAGGAAATACGCCTCTGCATGTGGCCACATTACACTGGCAACCTGAGGTTCTTCTCTCTCTCTCGCGGCACAAAATAGTCGATCTGAAGCTTGTAAACAATAGCAACTTGACAGCTCTCGATATTGTACATGAGCAACTGAACGAAATCGATGCTCCACTTCACAAGGTAATGATCTATAGAGAATGGATAAACGAGTCATCGCCTTTTGTTTTTCACTATTATTTTAGTTACTTCCTTTTTGGGAGAGACGAAAGGAATTAAAGCTTATTTTGACCCGTTTGAACTCCTGGGAAATTACCAAGCGGAATTAAGATTCTATAGTAAAAGCTCGGAAAAGATTGCATTTAGAAAGCCTGCATATTGCTTGAGAAAGTTTAAATTTTTTGAATTCTATATGTTTGACGATTTGTCCACCTTCATGGATAATAACAGTCTTTTTTCTATTATGCTCTACCAGAGCTTAACACGAGTAATCTTGGTATCTGCTGAAGAACCCAGAAGCAAAGACAAAGCCATTTGCCAGCCAAAAGGCTTAGGCCCGGGGAGATTTCTAAAGCCTCCGAATGTGGATAGACTAAAGGAGACAGCCGAAACCCGCATGGTTGTGGCAACACTCGTTGCCACTATGACATTTGCCGCTGGCTTGTCTGTTCCTGGAGGATATAATGGCTCTGAACCAGATGCAGGAATTGCTACGCTATTGAACAAACCAATGTATGATGTCTTCGTGATCTGCAATGCCGTCGCCATGTATAGTTCTATAATTGCAGTTGTGATGCTTCTTTGGACGCGGATTAATGATTCAATTGCGATGCACCGCGCCATTATATATGCAAGGCTACCGTTGCTCATAGCTCTTGCCACAATGTCCACGGCCTTCATGGCGGGAGTCTACGTGACCATAAGCAAACGCACTTGGATCGCCGTTTTCACCTTGATCATTGGAATCAGTGGCCTCTTCATTATCTTGGGTCTTTATATCGCCATGTTTGTTCCGCTTGGCTGCAAATGGAAGCTTGTCCAGCTCTTCACCGACTACTTCATTAAAGTCGGTATATCAATTTCAGGAAGGGTGACCGAAGTAGGGGCCATACGACCGGATCATTTCGGAAATGCAGACAATGAGCCATGTCAACCTAAGTACACTAAAAAATTGCTCTACCCCACTCCGGAACCATCATATCTCGGTGTTGAAAACACATCGGGTGAACAAGTTCAATACCGCCATGTTGACAAAATATCGCGTGAAGAGCATTCTTCGAAGGCATTACCGCTTGTGGCGCGTCAAGGAAACTCTTCTTTGAACACATACCCTGATGTAGAGCTCGCATCTCTTGTGAGTTATAATGAGAACTTTAACGCATCGCTCTGTATGAGTGCTGCCCCAGAAGAGGACAATTCTACTGAAGCTCTCCAAATTAGTGAGCGGGTCGTTGATCACATTGATCGCATCATTATCGATCAACAACCTAACTGTTGATTCACAAGACAATCATCAATTCCGAGTCTACTTCAATCACTTCGCATTTGGAGGGTGTCTGCATTCGTCGAGGGCCATTAACTTTGAAACATTGAAACAAGCAAATCTTGAATATGTACACCCAATAACATTTATTTTTTATATTTTCAAGTAAATGTCATTTAAAGATTCAAGAGTCCCTATTTAATTTTCGCTGTTTTCTAGTTCGTCTTCCCTATGAGTCCTTTTGTCTTTCCAAAGAGTTTTAGTAATTACTCATGCTTGGAGGGTTGTTCCAAGTTTCTCTATATAAGCATGCTATGATAAATAAGAAGGTAGACTTAATTTTGATTCATAACATATTTAGCCTTTCGCTTGAGAATAAGAAGGATTTCTTGTTTTGCTCTTATGTCTTAAGTGGATTCCTTCGAGTGACAAGCAACCTATCTATTTTAGTTCTCACTTGTGTTACATCCTATTTCTCTATAATATCTTCAGCTATCTTCAGCATCAATGTGTGAAGAGGATTCTTCCTAGTTCTTGGATTTGAATTGATTATACATCCTAGATTAGTGAAATCTATATTTCGATGTCTTGCATGTGTAAAATTAGGTAATGTCATGCTAATGTAATAAAACCTAATTTTTTCATTAAATGCATTTAAATACGTAAGTATTGTGATGATAAATTCATATTCTGATCATTCATTTAAAACATTTGGTGCTCGTTCTAATTACCGGTTAATCAGAATAAGGTTTTGGAACTACAAAATAATTCAAAGAGACTGACGAACGTCGAAATAATCTTCTCACAAAATAATCATTTTTTTGTTATAATCGGTCTCAGTCTTACTCATTTGAGAAACCGCATAGTCATTGCCGACTTGGAGCAACACTGTATGGCTCTAAAGACATCTTAGAAAAATTTTGGCTTCAAACCTATATCTAAATTTAGAGAATACCCAATTATTAACGTAATTAACATAGGAAAATTCAGGATATGACAAATGTGGATAAGAATGTAACATCGCTGCTCATCTCACGTGCAAACAGAACACCAAACCAAGAGAGCCACAAACTAAATAAACTTTGGAGGCATAGAAATAATGCACCAAGCTCTTAGACCAAGTAAGAGCTTTCAATTCAAAATCTTAGAAAGCTCACATGAATTAAGTAATTTCACGCTTAGCGTGCAGTCATCGTGGCGTCCGCAATCTTCACGTCTATGAATATAAGTTCCTTAGGCTTGTTCATCTTCTTTGTCTTGATTAACTAACGATCTGTAACAACCCCAGCCGCGTCTGCTCTCGTTCTTCTTCATTGGCTTTGAGTAGCGTCGCAAGTTTACCATGTGATGGGCACTCCCGCGCTTTGTTCGACCCATCGCACAAGAAGCATTTCCAGGAAAAGCGATCCTTCTGGTGGTCACCGGCACTTGTCCCTAGTTTTGTCTTCATGGGTGGTACCGGTGGCTTGCCACCACTTGGGCGGGGGAACTTGTGAAGGTCTCCCCAACCATTGCTCTTGGTGTTGGGCCTAGAGTCCGACTTGTCACCTGAGTATGCATAGAAATTCAAATGAAATTAAGGCCACTCTTCCCAAACCCAAGGAGCACCTCTATAATCAGACCAACTAAATGCGATTTATGTGGCCTATTATGAAAATGCTCATAATATCTATGGTGCAAATGCAAATTACCAATATTTTGTCTAGGGGTCGGGGTCAATCCCTAATTTTATTGTGCAATGAATGACTAAATGGGTAATCAAAATTCAGTTGTTAACAGCAGTTAGGGGCATGACAATGGAGCCAAAAGCATGGATGTTTAGCTGTAATTTATAATTTCAACAATGACTGCTTAAGAGCGGTTATACTTTGTATTATTTTACATAAGCCGTGTTGAATCTTTGTGGAAGCCTCCTGATCATCAACTCAAATGCCTGTGTACTTTTCAGGCTATCAATATAAGCTTTCCAATTCTTTCTAAATCTTTTCAGTTCTTGCATTTACTTTTCTTGGGGCTAGTTAGACTAAGTTCTTAATCACATAAAGTAAATCGCCAATGACTTTGTGACATCCAGATTTTCGGCTTCTAATTTTGACCGGATAAATAGGGCCATTTTTGTTCGGTTGAGCCGGGGATTGTGAAATTGGGATGCAAGTGGGCTACGTTGGTAAGGAAAAATACCAATTGGAATGATGAGGTGTTGAATGAAATTATGGGAGTCAATTTAAATTGAATCAAGAGGGATTAAGGTCCAATTGGGAAGAAAACTTAGCAAAATTCGTATGCCACCTCTACCCCATGCTTTGGCCTACCTAAATGCTTCTAGAAGGGGGCATATTTGTCAAAAATTGAAGGGTGGAAGACAGCTGGTGGCGGCCCATGTGTGGCTGACCTAAGAGAGAGAGAGAGAGAGAAAGAAGGGAAACTAGTTTCTTCTTCCTCCCCTCTCTCCTCCGTCGACGTATCCTCCCCCATCTTCTTCTTTTTCTTCAAAACTCCATGGAAGCCGAAGACTAGCAAAGACTGACCTGCAGTCGCCGCCTCTTGCCGTCGTCGTCGCACACCCGCAAGCACCGGAGCTGCTCGCACACCCGAGCCCGCCGCCGTGTTGCCATTCACGCATCTTGGCCCCCTCTCCTCCCTCTGGTTCGAATAGAAACGGAGCGGAACCAACGGCCATCATCACTTGGAGCCGAAGCAAAGAACCGCCGGTTGCACACTGCATGCCGTCCTCGCCTTGCATCGCCTCACCACCGTCTTTGCCGTCCGTCTCCCTCTCGCGCTTGACGCCGTCCGCCCCGTCCAGTCGAGTTGCTGCCTCTGTTCAACTCCGTTTTGGCCATCACAGGCCACGGTTCGGCCACCTCCGGCCACCATGCACAGCCACCTCGACCCGCCAGAGCCCCCTTGCCCTCCGCCAGCCTTGCCTCGCCATCTCAGTCCCTAATTCGGCCCCAACCAGCGGTGAACTGATAGTAAGAAAATGGGTATGACAGAGGGTTTTGGCCCGTTTAGTCGTCTTCCCGAGCTCGGATGCTCGGCCCGCTTTGAGGAAAGTCGATCCTCGCGTCGAGCCCGTCGTTTTGTGTGAGTTTTGCTCACTAATGCCTTCTTAGTTTGCTAATTACACTTAAAGGTTGATTAGTGTTAGTTAAGTGTAATTAGGTTGTTAGATTAGCGATTATTAGTTAATTTCATTACATATTAGTTGGGTGGTTAGTGTACTTAGATAGAGAATTGCCTATAGTATTTATTGGATGCTTCGTGGGATTTTTCCTGACCCTTATCGGGTGTTAATTAGGCAATTCGGGCCTAAATGGTATTTTTAGGAATTAAATATTAATTTTCGAAATTAATATTTAATTATTTATTTTCGAAAATTCAAGCTGGGATGGCTAGTGATCAGGATTTTATGTTGATGATCGTGGTACGAGTCCATTTATTTAATTGAGCTTTATATTGTCTGAATTGAATTTATTGTATTTGTTTATTTAATTTTCGAAATTAATTATTTAATTATTTATTTTCCGAAAATTCAACTGGGATAGCCGGTGACTGGAATCTTGAGCTGATTGTCGTGGAGTAGTCCGATTATTTATTTGAGCTTTAACTCATGTCGAATTGATTTAGCGGTGCATTTTGAAGTTATGTTCTTAAATAATGCAATTTTGGCTATGTGATTGGAGATTGGTCGAGTATCGGTTGTTAGTGTCAAAAGTGAGTTGGTAAATCACCTGAAGAATACATGTGGCCTGGTGAATTAGAGTGTCACCTGGGAAGGGCACGTGGCTCGGTGACAGAGTATGGCATCGTAAAAAGGGTCGAGTGGGACCATAAAGCCACTAGGTCTTGAAAGGGTCGGGTAAGATCATAAAGCCACTAGATCTTAAGAGGGTCAGGTGGAACCATAAAGCCACTAGATCTTGAAAAAGTCAGGTGGGACCATAAAGCCACTGAATCTTGGAAAGGTCGGGTGGGACTGTAAAGCCACTGAATCTTGGAAAGGTTGGGTGGGACTGTAAAGCCACTGAATCTTGGAAAAGGTCGGGTGGGATCGTAAAGCTACTAAATCTAAGAAAAGTGCTTGGTGGGGCCGTGATTACCACATATAAATGAGTTGTGCCCCAAAGACCGTGATTTATATTTGGAAATTGAGTTGGAATAATTGAAATGACCGTGAGTGGTCTTGTTGGTATGTAATCAATTAGGTCGATTGATCGTCGCCTTGATTTGATGTTGTGGATGGAATGATTGAATGGAGATGACTGTGAGTGGTCTTCTTGGTGTGTAATCGATGGGTCGATTAGATCGATGCTTCGATCTATGATGTGATTGCTTGGGTGCCTATTTGATTTGTGCTAATATGCGGAGGTGGAATGCGAGGCTAAGGTAAGCCCTTTGACTCATGTTGTGCATAGGTAACCCTAAGGTGTATTAGTTTACTAATCGGGTCTTAGTGTGGTAGAACTTGCTTTGAGACATAGTCTCATCCCGGTTTGGGGAAAACATTTCGGGACCCCGATGAAGAACCTGAGGAGAAAGAACTCAAGAGGAGTATCGAAGGAGAACACCGAGGATGATCCAGTAGGATCCCGATGACTTTTGCTATAGAACCAATTTGAGTAGAAACCAATCGTTTTAGTATGGCTTGTATATGAACATAAGGGTGTTGGTTTTCAGGTTCAATTTCCTAGTCCTACTTGTATATCCCATTGCTTTATTGTTTGGGGATTTTATAACTACTTCCGCATGTGCTATTAAGAATGAAAAGGGTCGGCGATATGTAGTCCTAGGATATCGCATTACAAAATCGATCAAGCTTCAAGGATGGTCACATGACCGAGAGTCGGGGCGTGACAGACTCACTCTAATAAAAGCCCAAGATCCAACCTTTGGTGAAAGGTACTTGGTCGCGAGAAGTCATCCCAGGCGAAACAAGTCTTGTAGTAGGGCATAAACCCAAGCAGGATGCAAACTTGCAATTATCTCCCTAATTGAAAACCAATAGGAAGCACTATTGAATTGACAACGGTGAAAATCAAGGGTTAATGATGTGGTATTAGATTCCATAATCATCCTAAGATTGAATTGTACTTCAATGGTTGCATCGGTTCGTTAGGCAAAAATCATTGAAGGCTTCTCTCAAATTGAGAAAACCTTTGTCGATGGCCGAAGGAGCTGACATTTCATTGAAGTGCCATCTGATACATGATCAGAGTGACATTTATTGAAAATGGCATGTCATTCTTCAAAGCCTTGTCCATGCATGCTTCACGTTAGGATCTTCGTAGCATGTTTGTTCAGCGAACCAAAGGGAGTGCAAATTATCCATGCAAGAGGTTTTATTTGCAATTTTTATCAGAAAATGGAAGAGAAGACATACATATTCATACACTTTTTCAAGCTTTTAAGAGCACATAAGCTTGGCCGATTCATAGAGGCATTTATACTAAGTTCATTATCTCATCAAATTTTGAGTATGTCTTTGTCAAGGATGGAGATGAAAGTGCTAATATGAACACCTAAAGGGGGTAAATAGGTGTGAAGACAATTTTTTGCAAAGAACGGTAAAAATATTTTTCTTTTGAACCGAGTCTGAAAAACAACAAACTTTGAGAGAGTTCAAACTTTAGTAGTTAAATAAAACTACGAACAAAATAAAAGAGTTCAAGTAAGAATAAGAACACAGCATTTATAGTGGTTCGGCTTGGATCAAGCTTATGTCCACTCTTCCATGCTAACACCTTCTGGCTGGATTTCACTATGCAACCAACAAGAGATTACAACTTTAAATGCAAACACTTAGTGGTAGATCCGTGACATCCCAAATTCCTAATTATGTTTTCAATTAAATAAGTCGGGCTTTTCATCGACACGCTTATAGTTCAATTCTCCGAGCTGATCACTCATGAGATAACTAGTCTATTAGGTGAAGCCATTAGAGAATCTAAACGCAATAGACTTGAGAGTTCGACCAGAATTGACGCCCAACCATGCTAGTTTGCAAGGATCATTACGACACGTCGAATTGAACAGAGATCAAAGATAGGTCAATTCGGCGAGAGATGTGATCAATGTGTGGGTGATTCCACCTGATTTCAATATTCTAGTCGACCAGCACTAGATTGATTTTTCTATCGTTTTTGGGCACCCTATGTTCATATTTGAAACCTCGAGATTTTCATGACAATCGAGAGTCGCCAATGTGTCAAAGATTTATTCCATGGCTTGAAAATAATCAACAACGGGTCAATTATACTGAAAATTCCTAAAAGTTACGCGGTAGATTAGGACGCACTTAAATCGCACCAGATTGAAATTAACTATGAATTTAAACTCGATTTCAAAAATTGAAAGTTTTGTTATACCACAATTCATTTTTGGGAACGTCGACTCATCCTCATAAGATTTTTTTGCAAACCGAGTTTTTTGGTAAAAGTTCAAAGTTAGGCCGTTTGATCGGGGAACTTTGAAGGACCGTTTTTTGTTGCACTTTTAGGATGCAAGTGGGACTCATTGGCAAGGAAAATATGGATTTGATGAGGACACTTAGGTTGATTTATTTGAGCTTAATTTGGTTGGATTTGAGTGAGAATTGAATGGAATTGAAGTACAAATGTCGAAAATTCATAGCCCCCATGGTACACAACATTTTGGACACTTTGGCAAGCTTTTAGAGGAAGCTAAGTAGAGGAAAGTTGTTGAGGGGAGGGCCGGCCATGGTGGGGGCAAGAGAGAGGAGAGAAAGACAAGTGTGAAGCCCTTGAAGCCACCTTGGGGTCCCCCTCTTGCAGTAGCCTTCTTCTTTCTCATTACACTTGCTTTCTCCATTGTTGAGTTTCTTTTGAACTTAAGGAAAACTAGAGAACTGGCCAGCTTCTTCCCTCCTTGCCATCAACGCTAGCCAAGACCACCGGAGCTCCATCATCGTTGCTGTAAGCCCGCACGCTAGCACCGGAGCCGACCTTGCTATTCTGCGAGTCCAGCCACGTCCCAAGCTTCCTTGGTCGCCGTCTCTGGTTGTCTAATAGCCGTGAGCCACCGTCAAAGATAGCCAAGCCATCGAAAGCCTCACCATCACTGCTTAGCCTGGCTGCAACCGTCGATCGCTCGCCTTGCTACTTCTAGTCGTTGTTGTCCAAGCTGAGCAGCCCCTTTCGGTCCAAGGACGAACCGAAACTAGCCAGGGCTTAGAGACTTCGAGGCCCATTTTCAAGCTCTTCCCGACCCCGTTGGTGTCGCCGCTTGGAGGATTGTCGCTCACCTCTCGCATCATGGTCGCCGTGGACTCATCGGCTCACAAAACCAGTGACTTACTCACTAAACCTTGCTTAGGAGGTTAATGATGCTTAAGGGGTGTTTAAATTAGGCTACGCATGTTTAGGTGGTTAGATTATATTAGTTAAATGTTTATTAGATTAATAGATTAGATTAGTTTAGTAAGTGGATTAATTAACCTAATTAGGTGGTTAGATTAGTGTAATCTTAATTAGGAATTTATTAATTATTTGCATTTATTTAATAATTATTTAATTATTTAATTATTTAATTATTTAATTATTTAATTATCGGAATTTATTTAATTATTAAATAATTCCGAAAATTTTGCCAAGATGGCTAGTCATCGGATTTTCATGCTGAGTTCAATGGTGTGTTTAGATTTTGCAATTAAATGCTAAATTATGCAAATTGAGTGAAAATGGTGAATATGGATAATTATTCCAAATTTGTGAAATGTTGATATTTAATGGTAAATCTCGAGTGTCGGCTTTTGGCGTCGTAATTGGTTTTAAGGACAAGATCGAATAGTGGGATTTCAATGGAAAGAATATCAACTTCATAGTGGGATTTAATGGAAAGAATATCAACTTCTCTGGTTCATAAATGAACCATTAGCTTAGGCGAGCAATTATATCGATCAACTTAGGCGAGCAATTATATCAAACGGCTTAGGCAAGCAATTTTTATGAACAACTTAGGTGAGCAAGAATCGAATTAAGTCGATTGAATTGATTGATTGAATGAATGGATTGATGGTTTGGTTGTATTGATCGGTTGGATTGAGATTTAAATGTACTTGACTTACGGGGAAGGAACTAAGACGAAATAAGTCTTCGACTAGAGTGGTTAGGCCTATAGGCATATTTCCTTCCTAGTCAGAGTTTAAGGGGTGGACTTGCTGAGACATTACCTCACCTTGTCGTGGGCTAAATTTTCAGGTCCCTAGATGGCGAATCCTCCGGAACTTTTTGTTAGACCGATGAGGGTTACTGAGTGGGATTTTGATTATGCCGATCCCGGAAGTCATTGGGTCTATGAACTTGTGGTACCACTATCTGGGTCGAAGAGAACCTACCTTATAGGGTTCCTCATCGATTCAAAGCACAAGTGTCGCTACAGACCCGATGGATGGTCCCCTCAGGTGTTTTGAAATCCCTACGGTATAATAGATGCTGCTTTAGGGGAGAGTGCAGTAGATCCTCCTAATGGTTTGGTTGAGGACCCGATGCCCCGGTGCTTGTGGAGACCGAAGAGTTGGCGAATGAGTCCGACTAGCTGGTTGTAGGACAGCTTTGTTTTGAGGATTGATCTTACGTAGATCTTTTGTTAATAGACTAGTGGTGTAAATAAATTGGTCTCGTTGTTTATAAAGGTGTATGGTTTGGTTTTGAAAGTGTAGTCTTGCTTTTCTATCCCAATTGAGCTTTGTCTGGGGATTATTTATTTGCTTCTGCATGCGTAATAAAATGAATGGGTTAGTGACGTGTCCTGGGAAGTCGCATTTTATATTGACCACGAGGGATGTGCGCGTGCTCGAGGCTTAGGGCATGATAAGATCACACTATCTCACTAAATCACTCTTTTGATATTTCTCTCAGGATCACAAACGTTTAAGCTCACCAAAGACAAGTGTATGATCAAACTTCGCTCAGACTTTGGAATTATAAAGTCTACGCTCTGTCTCTTGCTCATCGATTCTTGATCTCCTTAAATACTCCTCCACTTCCAAACTAGTTGTTGGACAATATCTAGAGGATCGTCTTCCAATATACCCATTGGACAGATCTGTATCTAGAAGATTTGGTAGTCGTTGAGTGACAAAAGTAGAATGCCAAGTTGATTCTGATCGCCCATACAAACAGAATCTTTGTTTTCATAAGTAGAGCTTCTCGTATAGAAAGTTCTTGTCTTTAAGATCCAATTGTCAATAAATTAGATTGAGTCAATCAAATTTATCGTGATGTAGAATCCAAACCAGATTTCTAACCGTTATATCTTTGGGGCTTGTGTTACGTTTTATCAAGTTGTTTCGTTTTGAACAGCTTCATTCTAAATCTGCTACGTTCTAAACTTGTGTCTCGTTCTGGACCTTATTATGTTCTGGACTTGTGTCTTGTTCGGATGTAAAGTTCGAGAGTCTTCGGACTGAAGTAGAGTACGAGTGTCTTTAGACTCGGAATAGATTTTAGAATCTGGATGTAAGTTTGAACTTAAGTAGACTTTACAATCTAGACGTCGTCTGAAAATATTCTGCTTCGAACACATTTAACCTTAAGGTCTAGACATAGTCTAAGTAAGTTCAGTTTCAGCATAGAGTCTATCTTCTGGTTCTTTTAGGTATAGACTTCGACAATATTTTTACATGTTCTCTCATCTACATAGTCTATTACTCAACCATTAAACATATTAGTAGCTTTTGATTTATTTTGTCATCTTCAAAACATCATAAGGGATTTCCCTAACTGTGACATCTTTGAATTTCAGTCTTGTTTTCAATTAGTTAAACCAGGCCTTTCATCAACACGCCTATAGTGTTGTTCTCAAAGCTAATTACTCATGAGATAACTAGACTATCTTGGGGTGTCATTAAGGGATTTTAATGCAATGGACATGGGAATTCGACTAAGAATCAACTACTCGATCATGCTCATCTGTAGAGATCATTGCATCATAAATAAAAATCGATTAGAGATTAGAGATAGGTCGGTTTGTGGCACCCCCGAACGGCCCCTGATCCACTAGGGTCGCCACAGTCCACTTGCCTTTCTCTTGACCTCATAATATATTACTTTGATGCCAAAGAGTTATAATAAGTTTATAAGTCTTGGGGGTTTATATCTTTTAGATCGATCCATGCGCAGTTTACATAGCGGAAGCACATCCATCAACTATTCCCCGCTCTGAATTATAAAGCGATGCACACCAACTAAAACTTTTATAAGTTAAAGCCGAACACTTTTATTTACATAGCTTGATGAACATCATTAGTCGGTACATCAAAATGTCAAGGTTTTCTATACTCAGCTATACTTCAAAAGATGACCAACATTTTTTCCAACAGTCGTATACTTAAAGTCCATCGATTGGTGTTGGCATCCAAAAGTTCATTCCTTTACTGTCCTCCTCCTCGCGGCCATATCCAACCACTCCGTCCATCTGCTGGTGGCAGTGGCAGCAAAGGCATCTTGTCTAGTCTGAAATGTTAGCCCCCAAAAAGGGGTGAATACAACCACTCAGCTGTAAAAGATCCACTAAACTATATCGTGCGTAGCCATCACAATCTAATTTCATGCAAGATAGACAAAACATGTGTAATCAAAGGAAATGAGTAATGTGCATCCTTTTCATAGAACCTCTTAATGCAATGACAAGTGCAATTTCAAAGCTAAGATGCACCATTTTAGTCACACGGGTCCCGATTATAGAACCAAACTGTTATGACATGTCCCATTCCATGCCACATAATTTAATCCTATAACTAGACCACACACACACTTAGTAGAGCCATCGATTTTAATATTCAAAAGGTTTCACCCCCCAGAGGACTAATGTTTGCGTCCTTCTGGGCATTCGCACCCAATCCTGGCGTTGTGAAGTCCTCCGGCACACACCTCCGGGCATCTTGTGTCCCACCTGGCATCACGAGGAATTGCTGGGGCTCGCCGTGAAAATGGTTACCCCTGCCTTCCGGAATTACGTACTGACATACCACCGGGCCTCCCCTGGAATTACGTACCGATATACCACTAGGCATCCCGAAACTCCTGGGGAAACCTCTAGAGCACTGCGGACCCCAGGCATCCATAGGGCATCGACTCATTTGATCCTATGGGCATCTCGACTCCCGGGGCATTGTCGACTCAACGGTCCGACGGTATCATTAACATCTTAACTCATTTCAATATCAAAAACATTTTCAATGCCATTACATCAAATGTCCCATGAGTCTTTATCAAAATCTCGGTATTGAATAATATGCTGAATGCCCAAAAACCATCATACCAAACAAAAACTCAAGATGCATTCACCTTTGGGATAAATTGTGCAAATTCGGAATAAAGGCAGCTAAAAATCAGGATACACAGTTTTAGCAAAATTTCAAAAGAACCCCTAAATGAACTCGAAAATTTCCCAAAATTTTGATATGTTGTAAATAAGATCTAAAGGAAGAAATTTCATGGAGGATACTAAACCTAATTAGTCACGTACAGAGAGCATTAAGTTACATAACTCGACCACAGATTTATTCCATTAACCAGAATTTCACAGTAACAAAATAAAACTTTTCGACCTCTCCAACTAAACAAATAAACCCAAATGTTGTACGTACAATGGTATATCACGAGTTTGTCGAAGAAGTATTGCCCGACTCAACAACGAAATTTTGTAAAAGTTTAATACGCACTTAGGTTTTTCTGGTTTTACACACTAACAGAAAACATCCCACAACCAAAATCGGTTTTGTGCCCACTATACTAATACAGAAAATCTGACCTAAATAATACATGTTATAATTTAATCCATTCCTCACAACTTCCATTCAGAAATTGAAACCAAATTCTAATTAGAAACCTCGGTAGAAAATTGACAAAGTTACTGACTACATGTGAGTTGTCCTGGACAGCATAGATTTAGTGAAATCTCACGCCTACACCTTGTCTAGTTTGCCTCCAAAGTCTCTAAAAATCTATATTTATGATTCTAGATCAAAGGACTTTAAAACAACATATGCAAAACCAAAGTATTTCCTCAATCCCTTAATTCCAGTCCACTTCAGTTAGCCACAATTTGACATTCAGCCTTCATCTCAACATTTCCTCAAGTCTATTTGCACTACACTAGATAATAACAGCATTGCATTACATAGGTTAGTAGACTTTTACTTGCCTCAAGTCCTACGGTTCAACAGCAAGCGAAAATAGAAACTTGCGGGCCTTGGGCGTGGCTCAATGGCGGTGAAGACAGGTGGTGTCAACGGCGGCAGCACACACACACGGCAGAGGATGGTCTTCTTCCTTCCCTCACCGTTTACCCCCCTCACGAACTCTCTCTCTCTCTCTCTTTAGATTTTCTGTTTGGTCACTCTCTCTCTCTCTCGACTAGTCCGCCTACTTGCCTCTCAGTTAATTGACTAATTAGTCAATTTTGCAAGCAAAACCTTCGGAAGCAGCAAGAACCGAAGACAACTAGGGGTGTACGTGTCTTCAGCTTGTCTTCCCATGCATTTCGCTGGCTGCCCGCATGGAAGCAACGTGGCCATCATTCGGTTCTTCTATTGCCAGCGCAAAAGTAGTTGATGCATGCCTTCCATTTGGTGGAGATGCCCGGCGTCGCTGTCCAGCTGAAGAGAAGCCAACCTTCATGTAGAGCACACGCCACCTTGCTCCCTCATGCAAGGACGTGGCAGCCTGGTCAACTCCCTCTTTAGTTGACCAGCCTAGCGGAGAAGGGGACACGACTGTGGGCTCTTCATTCGGGTGTGAATATGGGCTAAGAACGTGGGCCTTCACCAAGAATTTTTTTTTTTTTTTTTGGCCATCAATTCCCACTTCCCATAAACAAACGTGACCCTATTTGTTGCATGGGTCAGCCATCCTTTCTATTGTTTGACCGGCCAAATGGACGTGAATATGATCATGCAAATTGATAGTCTTCCAGTCTTCATGAAGGAAAATAGAGAGACACGGCTGCATGGCCGAAGAACGTGGCTGTTGGCGAGGCCATTTGCATGGCCGTCTAAGGAGGAAAATCTTGCATGAAGTTGGGTTGGTCCACGGTCCTTTGCGGGGTAAATGATTGGGAGTTGGCGTGAGAAAACGGGGAAGGTCTTCGACAATTTTCATTGTAAACTTTCACGTACGCATGGCCATTGTGAGCTACGAGCCTTCAACTCGGCCAATTTGCGAGGCCGCTTAGGGTTAATATCGGACATGTGCATGGCCGTGCATGGGGAAATTTCTCTTCAAAATTTGATGTTTCGGAACGACGGGTGGTGATGAAATGATGGCCTAATGCCATACCGACGATGACGATAACGAAATAATGTCCGCAAATGGTGCTAATAACGCAGTCCATCAATATTCCCGTTGACCCATGACGAGCCGTTACTTATTCGAGATCTGATGAAAACTCATATGCCACACGGTTCAACTGAGATGTGTAATTAAACATAGGTGATTCCGCTAAATTGCAAAATTCTCGTCAATCGGCACTAGACTGATTTTTTTGTCGTTTTAGTACCCTGTGTCCGTATTTGAAATCTCAAAATTTTGACGACCATTGAGAGTCACCAATGTGTCGAAGAGGTTCATTGTGGCTCGAAGAAAATCGACCACAAGTCATTTGCACAAAAAATTCTGAAAGCTACCCGGTAGCCTAGGTTACACTAAAATCACGCCACATTGAAATTAACCATGAATTTGAATCTGATTTCAGAAATTGAAAGTTCTGTCATGTCACGAGTCATTTCAGGAACGTCAACTCATACTCCGAAGATTTTTCTGCAAACCGAGATTTTGGTAGAAAAAGTCGATATAAGGCCGTTTTCGATCAAAAAATTCAGAGGACCATTTTTTATCGTGAAATTGGGATGCAAGTTGGTTCTATTGGCGAGGAAAAATGTTAATTTGATCAAGGATGTGATGGTGGAATTTATAGAGACTGAATTGAATTATTTCAAAGGGGAATTGAACTAGTTTTGGGGGAAAACTTGTGCAAATTCGTAGCCTTCCCTTGGACACAACCTTTGGACCTCTTCCAAGGCTTCTAGAGGAAGATTTGTGGCTCGAGAATTGGCTGAGGAAACCAGCTGCGTTGGTGGGACCAAGCCAAGGGACAAAGAGATAGACTTGAAGACCAAGTGGCCCTCTCAAACCAAAGCTATCCCCTTCTCCCTCCATTTTCATTGACACCCTCCTTTCCCTTTGCTGTTTGAAGCTCCTTAACCCAGAAAACCAACCAGCAGCCAGCCCTTGCTGTTTGACCAACCCCGTTGCCTGTTCAACTGTCACCGTGCACCGTTGCTCGTTCGTTGTTGCCGCTGGAGTCCCGTGAGCCCAGCTGTGTCACTCCCTCTTGTTCGCCATCCAATTGGCTGCCCAAGTCTGTGTGAAGGTCACTAGACCTCAGCTCGTTGGCGTTCAGCCACCGCCTACCGCCGAAGTCGCCCGTCAAGAACCGCTACCGCCTCCGCCGCTCTTGTCTCAGAACCAACCATCGGTTCCACCTCTCTTGGCCAAGACCAAAAGCGAAGCCATGGGTCTAGCGAGCCTTTGTTTTGTCCATTTTGGTGCCTTTCTAGACTTCGAAAGGTGCACCCGCTTTGGAGTTTATCGATCCTCTCCGCCTCACCGTCATTTCGGTTCAACCGGTTCATTAATCCGGTGAGTTTACTCACTAATCTCTGCTTAGGAAAGTTAATTATGCTTAAGGATTAATTAGTTTGGACTAAGTATGTTTTAGGTGGTTAGTTAGAACGGATTAGTAATTTAATCGTTCGTTATTGCATGTTAGGTGGTTAGAGTCGTGCAATTAGCAAGTAGATAAGCGTAGTATTTATCTAGATAGGTTTGGAAATTTTCTAGTCCCGTCTCAATTTTTAATTAGGCTTGTCTAGCCTAAGTGTGCATTATTGGTATTTATTAATTATTTTCCGTAATTATTTAATTAATTATTATTTTTCGAAATTTAGACTGAGATAGCCGGTGACTGAAATTTCGTGCTAATTGTAATGGTGTGATTGATTTATTTATTTGATCTGCTATTTTGTGCAAATTGGTGTAATTTGCAATTTTGGGGTATTTATCCCAAAATTTATTAATTTCGGTAATTAATTAGGAAATTACCGGACATCAATTTAAAATGCCAAAAATGTGTTTTTTGGATTGTTGAAATTAGTGGAATTTTAAAAAGGGAAAATATTGTATTTTGGCTAAGGCCAACCGTATACTCACACGTGATTATTTTTATCAAGAAGGATAAAAATGGTGGCATTCTCAGATGGTGAGAACAGTATATTATATCAACTTATGGGCCTTGATATGTCAGCTTAACGCAAGCTGTTTATTTTATCAACTTAGAGTGAGCATTATGGGTATACTATATTAACCTAATGGTTTGATATGTCAGCTTAGCAAGAGCAGTATACCAGTATACTATATCAGCCCGAGAGTTTGATATATCAGTTTAGTGAGAGTAGTATACCTTAGTAGCTCCTAGTGAGCATTATTAGTATACTATATCAGCCCGATGGTTTGATATGTCAGCTTAGCGAGAGTAGTATACTATTTATTAGCTTTGCGCGAGCTATATTATCTATTTTCAGCTTAGAATGAGCAGTCCTTGATATAATCGGACTTTGTAGATAGTATTGGATGGATTGACTGAGTAATGGTCTTGATGACATGGAATCAATTGGGTCGATTGATCAATGGCTCGATTTGTTGTGATGATTTGATTTGTTGAAGTGATTCGATGATTATATGAATTGTACTAACTTGCAGGAAGGAACCGAGGTGAAGGTAAGTCCTTTGACTTGTGCTTGTGCTTAGGTAGCCCTTGGGGTGCATTTTCTTCCTAGTCAGGTCTTAGAGGGTGAACTTGTTGAGACTTCATCTCACCCCATTGTGGGATAACATTTTCATGTCCCTAGATGGCAGCTCCTCTAGAGCATTTTGGTCAACTGAAGAACGTCACTGAGCAGAGGTGTTACATTCTGCTTCATAGGAGCCCTAGGGGATAGGAGTATGAACATATGAGGTCCATGGTTTGGGTTGATGCGGGTCTACCCCATAAGGTACCCCATCGATATAGATCATGGTACCATCAAGATCAGAATGGTTAGAGAGAGGGCCCCATATCAGAATCGAAGATACCTCTGTATATACTGGAGGTTGTTTTTAGGAAAGGCACAGTAGATCCCCCTAGTGGTTTGGTGGTAGACCCGAATCTTTCATATCCAAGGACTCCAGTGTATTCAGCTGAAGGCTCCAATGAGGATGATGAGGAGGAAGAGGATATGTAGTTTTATAAACCCCCCATTTTGCAGACCTTGTTTTTATAAACTAATGTTGTATATGACATGGCTTGGTATATGTATATATAAGCAAGTTGTGGTTTGAAAATTTTGTGGCCCTGCTTTTTTATCTCATCTTGTCGTTGTTTAGGGAAATTATTTATTTGCTTCCGCATGCGCATTTAAAATGAAAGGGTCGGCGATGAGTCCTAGGGCGTCGCTATTTAATCGACCATGGAGGGATGGGCACGTGCTCAGAGGATTAGATCGTGACATCCCCGTTTGGTGGTATTTGAGCATGGTTAGTGGTTGGAGTGATAAGGTGCGATAGTTTATGGGATAGTAGGATTGACCTTTATTTCATGCTGGCGCATGTTTGTGATAACTGATTGGTAGAATCGTTTGTCATTTGGATCGCTCAGCTTCTAATTCATTGTGGAATTGGAAGACAGGTTTCAATTAAAACTGAGTCATGAGTGATCAAAAGCAGAGGACTCCTAGGAAGAGGATTATCGGGCTTGTTACTCGAGGTAGGACACCGACAAGGATCGTACCAGAGGAGGGTGGTAGAGCGCTAGCTCAAGCTAGCGCTATTGGAGTAGCACCACAGCCTGTTGGTGCTGGGGTAGTAGCCCCTGGTGATCCCAAGTTTGAAGGGATCATGCAGGCGCTCGAAGCGATCAGAGATCTAATAGGGCAGCAGGCCTAGAATCAAGTCGCTATCGCTCAAGCTACCGCTACTACTGCCGTTGCCACCGCCGTTAAGGCTGCACCCATTGCTGCACCTGCCAAAGTTCCAGCTAGGAATATAGTTGTGGAAAGGAGAGACCAATCCATAAGTTAGTAGAGCAAGAAGCCGAACCCGTCGAGGTTCACCGGTATTGGAGATCTCGAGACCACCTTGCCGTGGATACAAGACTTGGAAAATGCATTTGCATTATTGATGTGCACTAAGGCGAGAAAAAGGTTATCCTAGCAATATATCAACCGTAGGGCAATGCGAATAGCTGGTGGAGGGCCGCCAGGGATACAGTATTCCCAGGAGGAGTAATGCTATTGTGGGACGCTTTTCTCAAAGCCTTTAATGACAAGTATTTTTCGGGCAGCGCCCGAGAACAGAAGATGGAGGAATTTCAACGCCTCCACCAAGGAACGATGATTGTTGACCAGTATGAGGTCAAGTTTGTGAAGCTTCCTAGTATGCTCCAAGGTTGATAAAAGATCAGGAAAGAAAGAACTCGAAGGTTCGGGAATGGCCTTCGTCTAGAGCTGAAGCAACCGCCTGGTGCCATTGGATCTAAAGGACTATTATGAGGTGTACAACCGAGCTCGTTGTTAGAAAGAAGTCCGAACGAACAAATCGCCTTGTTTGAATCGAGGTTTAATTCGCATAGAGATGGGATCCGACATGGGAAGAGGCCCATGACCAGAGGGAGATTCTAAGTCCCACCTAATAGGAAGGGTGGAATTAGAAAGTCAGTGCCAAGTCAGAATGATTTGTGTCACTCTTGTGGAAGGCAACATGGTACGGCCCTGTGCCCTCGAAGGACGAGTGCTTGTTTTGAATGTGGCCAGCGGGGTCACATGGCCAAAGATTGTTCTAGAAGACCGAGAGGACATCAGCGGTTATCATCGCCGCCACTGATGGGTCAGATCATAAGGAACACACCGCAAGATGGACAGATCAGACCGGCGGTTCAAGGGACGTGTATGCCATCACGGAGGTCGACAAATGACGCGCCCGATGTGATTATAGGTACGGTTTTGCTAAATGACAATGATGCTTATGCTTTATTCGACTACAGTGCGACTCATTCTTTTATTGCTGAGCAATATGTTAAGTTAATAGGATTAAGTCCTGAGTTGCTGAAGTCGGGTTGCATATCTACACCGTTAAAGGATAAGATGTTGTCTACATTAGGTTGTCTAGTTGTAAGTTAGTGATTGGTGAACGAGTAGGGAAGATAGACTTGTTAGTCCTAGTCATGTATGACTTTGATTTGATAATTGGCATGGACTGGCTCACCAAGCAACGAGCTAAGATTAACTTGTTATCATAAAGCAATTCGGTTTAACCCATTAGGGGTGAAAGTTTTGAGTTTGTTGGGAATCGAGGAGGACCCTCGATTTCTTTAATCTCTTCTCTTGAGGCAACCCGGTTATTAGATGAGGGTTGTCAAGGTTACCTGGCAATTGTCGTGGATATGACAGTTGAGGAGCTGAAAGTCGAAGATATCTTAGTGGTGGAAGAATTTCCAATTGTATTCCCAAAGGAATTGTCAGACTTATCACTAGAGAGAGAGAGAGAGAGATCGAGTTTGTGATAGAGTTAGCTCCCGGGACAAAGCAAATCTCTAAGACTCTTTACCGGATGGCGTTGTCTGAGTTGAAGAAACTGAAGGTGCAGATGCAGGAGTTGTTAGATAAGGGATTTATATGTCCTAGTGCATCACCTTGGGGAGCACCAGTTCTGTTCATGAAGAAGAAAGATGGTTCGTTGTGTCCGTGCATCGACTAGCGTTAACTCAATTAGGTGACGATCAAGAACAAGTATCCACTCCTGAGGATTGACGACTTGTTTGATCAATTGCAAGGAGCGTCGAAATTTTCAAAAATTGACTTGAGGACAGGATATCATCAGTTGAGGATTAGAAAAACGGACATTCCAAAGTTAGCGTTTTGTAGTCGTATGGCTATTATGAGTTTACTGTAATGCCGTTTGGTTGACGAATGCTCCAGCTACTTTTATGGATTTAATGAATCGAGTGTTTAAAGAATATTTGGATTAGTTTGTGATCGTGTTCATCGATGATATTCTAGTATATTCGAGGAGTGATGAAGAGCATGAGTGTCATCGAGGATGATACTTTAGACCCCGAGGATTCATGGATTGTATGCCAAGTTTAGCAAATGTGAGTTTTGGTTAACTCGTGTTGCTTTCCTAGGTCACGTGATTTCAGGCGAAGGAATCTCGTGGACCCGTCCAAGATTGAAGCGGTATCAAGCGGCTAAGACCGACTATAGTGATAGAGATCAAAATTTTTCTAGGTTTAGCAGGTTACTACAGATGGTTCGTGGAAGGATTTTCAGCCTTAGTGTCACTCGTTGACTTGACTCTGAAGAAAGAAGAGAAATTTGTGTGGATAGACAAGTGCGAGTGTAGTTTCCGAGAGCTTGAGTAGAAGTTGACTACCACCACGTGTGCTGACCATTCCATCTAGTCCTAGAAAATACGAGATCTATAGTGATGTGTCATTCAGAGGACTAGGTTGCATACTAATGCAACATGGTAAAGTCGTTGCATACGCAACTCGCTAGTTGAGACCTCATGAGCAAAACTACCGGATGCATGATTTGGAACTCATAGCGATCATATTCACTCTAAGATTTGGAGACATTACTTGTTTAGAGAAAGATTCCAGATCTTCACTGACCATTAAAGTCTCAAGTATCTATTCTCTCAGAAGGCGTTGAATATGAGACAGACACCGGATAAAACTTTTGAAGGACTACGATTATGATATCCTATATCACCTTAGGAAGGCAAATAAGGTTGCTAACGCTTTGAGCCAGAAGTCTTCAATCGCTCACATGCTAGTTAAGGAGTGGAATTTAATCAAGAGAGCTCGGGTCGGTTTTCAAGTTTGAGGTAGGCCATCTTTCAAATCTTATGGCCACCTTTAGAATTGAGCCGAGATGTTAGATCGGGATCAAATTACTTCAGTTGATAGACCCCGATGTTCAGAAGATTTTGCAAGATGATACTGATAAGAGAAAAGTTGACTTTCAGATTTCTAAGAATGGAACGTTGAGGTTCCAAGGACAATTGTGTGTACCTAACGATGCAAAGCTTAGAGAGGAGATTTTATCAGAAGCTCATCGTAGCGGTTATAGCATTCAACCTGGGCAAGTACAAAGATGTATTAGAATCTGCGTCACACTATTGATGGTCTAGTATGAAGGCGGACATCGCGAAGCATGTTGCCAAGTGTTTGACATGTCAGCAAGTGAAGGCACATCATTGTAAGCTAAGATGACTTTTGCAACCTCTCGAGATCCCAGAGTGGAAGTGGGAGCACATCATGATAGACTTTGTGACAGGTTTGCGAGGAGTCGAGAGGTAATGATTCAATTTGAGGGGTGGTCGATGATTGACAAAATCGGCTCACTTCATCGTGAATTTGAATATGATTTCAGAAATTGAAAGTTCGTAATATCACGAGTCATTTTAGGAACGTTGACTCATCCTTCGAAGATTTTTCTACAAACCGAGATTTTCGCAGAAAAAGTCGATATAGGGCCATTTTCAACGAGAAAATTTAGAGGATCGTTTTTTATCACCAAATTGGGATGCAAGTTGGTTCTACTGGCGAGGAAAGATGTCAATTTGATCAAGGATGCGATGGTGGAATTTATAGAGACCGAATTGAATTATTTCAAATGGGAATTAAACTAGTTTTGGGGAAAACTTGTGCAAATTCGTAGGCCCCCTTGGACACAACCTTTGGACCTCTTCCAAGGCTTCTAGAGGAAGATTTATGGCTGGGAATTGGCTAAGGAAGCTAGCTACCTTGGTGGGACCAAGCTAAGGGACAAAGAGATAGACTTGGAGACCAAGTGGTCCGCTCATGCCAAAGTCGTTCCAGACCACTTTTCCTTTCTCGTCCACTTTGTTCCTAAAAACCCATTTAGTTCCACTAATAAACTTACCTTTAGGTTTAGGAATTAGCTCCCAAATATCGTTGATGCTAAACTGTCTAAGTTGTTCTTGCATAGCTTCAATCCGAGTTTTCATCAGCCAATACTTCTTCTATACTTTTGGGTTCAATCTCGAAACAAGTGCAAAAGCACTATACTTCTCTTGTCTTTTGGATCTGATGCGAATTCCTTCATTAATATTGCCAATAATGAGTTCCTTAGGATGACTTGATTTATGCTTCCAGTTGCTAGTTGGTTTGTGAGTTTCTTAACCCTCTCGTTTCAGTTGAATCTTCTGGTTCATCTTGATGTTGATCTTCGAAGTCTAAACCATTTCGAGGGAAGTAGACTTTATAGAGTCTAGAGTAGGTTTAGATTCTTCAAGTTGAGTCTGGGTCCAATTGATTCTGCATAGAGTCTTGAAACTTAACATTCATAGATTCTTCCACACATTGAGTTTTCTTGTTGAATACTCTATAGGCTTTGCTTGAGGTTGAGTAGCCAAGAAAAATTCATTCATATGATTTTTCTTCAAACTTACTAGTTCGATCATTTGCATTTTTCAAAAAAAAAAAAAAACACTTACAACCAAACACATGAAAGTAAGAAACATTTGGCTTTTTCCCTTTCAACACTTCACAGGGAGTTTTCTCTAGGATAGGCCTTAGAAACACTCTGTTAATGATATAACATGCTGTAGAAACTGCTTTAGCCCAAAATCAAAAGGAAACATTACTCTTAATTAAGAGTGTTCTTGCCATCTCCTACAAAGATCTATTCTTTTTTTCTACAACCCCATTTTATTTTGGAGTATATAGAGAAGAGAAAATATGCTGGAAACAAATTCATGACAGAATTTCACAAAGTCTTGATTTTCAAACTCACCTCCATGATCTATCCGTATGCTTGAAATAGCATATCCCTTTTCATTATGAACTTTCTTGGCGAATTTTGAAAAGTGAGAGAAGAATTCAAACTTACTTGCTAGAAAGTAGACCCTGTGTAAAACGAGAGTAGTCATCCACGATTACTAGGCAGTATTTTTTTCCCACTAATGCTTTGAGTTCTGGTTAGTCCAAAGAGATCCATATGCGAAGCTGCAAAACTCAATTAGTAGTAACTTGATCTATAGGTTTGAAGGAACCTTTAATCTTTTCCCAAAACAAATGGCGTGCATAATTTAGACTTTTGATAAGTCAGGTTGGGAAGTCCACGAACAAGCTTCTTAGAGGAGATCTTGGCAATTTGCTTTATGTTAACATGGCCAAGCTTTCGATGCCAAAGGTTTGCTTAATCTTAAATGGATATTAGACACCGAGAGCTTTCAGGTTTTATATCTAGAAGATAGATATTCCCATGTTTTCGTCCAATGAAAGATTGAGAGAGATCTTTACTTGTTCTTGAACAAATGCCTTTTGGAAATTAATTTTGAATCTAGTATCACACAATTGACTAATGCTGAGTATATTGTAATTCAAACCTTCCACCAAGGAAACATTGTTGATCGTGAGATTTCCAATCTTCACAATTCCAAATCCAACAATTCGTCCTTTGCTATTTCCACCAAAAGAAACTTTTCCACAATTTATTTGAACAAGCTTTATAAAGCAACTAGAGTCTCCAAGTCATGTGCCTCGAACAGCCACTATCCAAATACCATTTGATTTTTCTTGATAGTGACCTCGCAATCATAAAAAGAATTCAATTTTTCTTTAGTACCCACATTTTCTTAGGTCTAAGGGAGTTAGTATTAAACATTGTCTTTGCCTAGTCCCTCTTAATAGGTCTCTAAACTTTGGGACAATCCCTCTCAAAATGTTCTGAGCTATTACGCTTTGAACATTTGAGAATACTTTAGCTAACAGGTTTTACAAAAACTTTTTGAAAGTGATTCTTGTAAAATGCCCTTGTAGGTCTTTGTCTAATCCTTTCTTTAACTTTGGGAAAGTCAATTAATGGAACAGTTTCTAAAGTCATTCCTAAACCAGACTTGTTGAAATAAGGTCTTTGTACTAAAAGAATTTTTCCAGCTTCTCGGGTCCTATTGAATATCTTTTGTGATGTTTGCAATATCTTCTTTCAAAACTGCATTCTCTTTGTAAGAGAATCAAAGTTTGTTTTCAAATCAACAAAACTTTTATCTAGATTTTCAAACTTTTCTTTCCAAATAGTTTATTGTTGCTTGAGTTTGGAGTTTTCCTTTTTAGTTCGGAAATTCTCTTAAGAGAGACTTTGAGACTAAGACAGAGTTTATCTATATACTTCGAGACTTTAACAAGAATTTTTAAATTGCTTACCTCAATTTCCTTGTCTAAGTCTGAGTTTGTATTTGATTCAGAATTTGCCATTAGACGAGATATTGGCATATTCTTCATCACTTTCTTCACATCCTATATCACCCCATGTCTTTGCTTTGAAAGCCTTTTGTATTTTTCATTTCTTCCTTTCTTTTTTTTTTTAACAAAGGACAGTTAGGTTTGATATGCCCCTTTTTCCTGCATTCGAAGCATATTACGTCTTGGCTAGTTTCATTGTCCTCAGCTTGTCTTTTCTGGAACTTTGCGAGCTCTTGCTTTTCCAATTATATTTTCTTCCCTTCTTGTTCAATTTTCTAAATCTTTTAATCATGGGTGCTAGCTCTTCATCGTCCAAATTATCTTCGAGCAATATGTATTATCGTAATCATCGTTAGATTTTAAAACAATTGACTTCTTACTTTTAGGATCTTCATCCTTATTAATTTGTTCCACTTCATATGACTGAAGTGTGCCAACCAGTTCATCTACCGAAAGAGGCATGATCCTCCGGGTTTCTCTAATCGATGTCTTTACATGATTCCAGTCTTTGGATAGTCCACGCAGCAATTTATTGACCATCATTGGTCCTAAGATTGGCTGTCCTTGATATGCCAGGCCGTTTACAATTTTGGTAAAGCGACTCAACGTATCAATGATGGATTCACCAGGTTTCATCTTGAAGGCTTCATATTGTCCAAGTAGAATATTGATTTTTGTTTCCTTTACTCAATTAGTTCCTTCATATGTAATGTGCAATCTATCCCAAACTTCTTTTGTTGTTTTACAAGATGAAATTCAGTTATACTCAATATAAGGAGTAGATGACTTTAGCATCAAGAGCTTGTCTCTTGGTTAATACAGCTTGTGATAATTCGCTAGCATCTTCAACTTCCTTTCTCTTTCGAGGTTGATGTGGCTTTGGGAATGATCCCTTTTTCCACAACATCCCATTCTAGGGGATCTTTCGATCTTAGGAATGCTTTCATCTTGTTTTTCCACACATTATATTCCTTTCCATCAAATTATGGAGGTCTGGTGTTGCTTTGGCCTTCAACCAATCCTGGAGCCAAAATACTAGCCATAGATATTTAGCTTAAGAACTAATAGACACTTCAAATGAAATAAGCACACAAGCTCTGATACCAATTGAAAGGGTTAGAATGAACACCTAAAGGGGTGAATAGGTGTTAAAAGAATTTTTTCCGAAAATGTCTATAAAAACTTTTTCTTTCAAAATGGAATCTATAAAGTAACAAATTAGAGCAATTTCAGTGTGGCATCCAAAAATTTCAGCGAATCCTTGGATAGGTGACAGTCATGACCAATAGATAGAAGTATCATTGAACTATGGCATTGGTATCAATTAGGGGTAGTAATCCATATTTGTTTATTTGTTGGATTGATATGATATGTTTAGTGATGGACCGATCAACCGTGCAACAAAAGAAAATCTTTGGACTTTGATCGACTAATATTTTTATTTTAGATCCGAAGGGATGGAATTTGGTCATGCATGAGGAATATGCATGCTGAAATTTATGAATAAAATTTTGAGGAGTTGGATTGCACACAAGGATTTCGGCTATACATTTGTTCTTCAAGCAATTGAATTATGGGAATATAAATTGATTCATTTAGAAAAAAAAAGTGCTTCATAATTATGGGCTTATATTTTAAAGACCATGGGCCTTTGAGTTTGGACTTTTGGCCTCAAATTTTCGGGCCCAAGGAGCCTCCAAAGCTATCGATCGAAAAAGGGGGGAAGGAGAGAACCGGACAAGGGAAAATGCCACTCACCACTTGTCCACGGTTGCCTCAACCTTCTCCTGCTTGTCCCTTCCTTGAAGCCATCTGTAATCTACATGCAAAAATTAGCAAAATAATTAAACAAAGAAAGCAAAAGCTTTTGGTTTGAGCAACGCAGAGTGAGGCCGAGAGAGTGAGCGGGCGAGCAAGTGAGAGAGATAGAGAGTTCGAGCAAGAGTTCGAGAGAGGTGTGCAGTGAGCAGTCTAAGCGTGTGAGGGCAGAGAAGGAGGCCACCCTTTGCCCCGCCGTGTCCGAGCTGCTGCCGATCCCCATCACCGATTGAGCCAAGCCGAGATCCCGAACCCCTGTTTTTGGCTAGCAACCGAGTAGGAAGACTTGAGGCATGTAGAAGTTCATTGATCTATGTTTTGCTTGCTGTTATTATCTAGTGAGGAGTTGGTAGATGTGAGAAAATGAGGAATTGAAAGCTGCATGTTGATTTTGGACAAACAAGATGGTACAAGATCAAGAAACTAAGTAGAAACAAAGCACGTTTTGGTGGATTTTGGTTTTTGAATTGAAATAAGAACTCAAGGATCTTGCTATGGTGGATTTTTGGAAGTGAAGAGGCTGTAATATGGTGTAATACACTTGTAAACAGTAAACTGTTTTTGCAGAAGACAGTATGACATTCAGTGATTTCATGACTTTTCTGTAATTATCTAGCCAAAATTTGACTTTGAATCCTTGATGAAAGTTGTAGGGTACATCCTCAGGAACAACATATCAAAAATTTAGAATAAATGAACAAGTTCTGACTAACGAAACGATTTTTCTATGAAAATGCTAAAGCTGGAAGTTATTACAGAAAGTTAGCAAGGAATACAGAAATTATTACCTCGATACGTAAGGAATTTGACTTGGTGTTATTCATGAAACTTTTTTTTTAGGTCTCATTGATGACATGTCAAAATTTCATAATTTTCTGAGTTCATTTGGGAATTATTCCGAAATCATTACCAGAACTGTGCACTTTAATAGTCGAGCTGTTTTACTTCGAATTTGTACAAATTGTTCCCAAGGGTGAATATAGTTTGGAATATTATGTGATATGATGATACTGGCATTGATATGTTTTGCAATATCGAGATTAGATAAAGGATTTATGAGACATTTTGTCATTGTATATGAACATATTTTTGATAATTAAGATGTTAATTGAGACCGTTGGAACCTTGGGTCAACGATGCCCCGGGAGTCGAGATGCCCCAAGGATCAAATGAGTCGATGCCTTGTAGATGCCCGGTGGCCTTAGTGGCTGAATGCCGGAGGTTTTTCCTCAGGAGCTTTAGGATGCCCGGTTGTATGCTAATCGGTATGTAAACCCGGAGGGCTGAGGTAACCATTCTCATGGTGAGCCTCGGAGGGTTTCCTTATGATGCCAGGTGGGGTATGAGATGCCTGGACACGTGAAATGCTCCAAATGCCCAGTGGCCCTAATGGCTGAATGCCGAAGGCTTTCGCGATGCCAGGGTGGATGCAAATGCCCGGAGGGACACAAACATTGGTCCTCCTGGGGATGAAACCTTTTGAATGATAAAATGGATGATTCTAATATGTGTGTGTGTGATCTGGTTATAGGACCAAGTTGTATGGCATGGAATGGGACATGTCAAGTTTGGCCCTATGATTGGGACTTGGGTAACCGGATATGATGCATTTGATTATTTTGAAATTATATATTTGCCATTGCATTAAAGAATTTCACAAATTTGATGCGTATTTATTCTTGTGATTACCTGTTTTGTCTATCTCGCATGAATCTAGTTTGATTACTTTTTGTGATTACCTGTTTTTGCTGAGTGGCTATACTCACCTCGTGTGGGGACTAACATTTCAGATTAAAAGATGCCTCTGCTGCCTCTCACTCGCGGTACTTTTTACGGTGTCCAGTCGACGTTGAGTGCATGTGTTCAGAGCACACTCATGTTGAGATTCGAGGATTAGTTTTCATCCGAGTACCGGTTCTAGTGATGTATGACATCGGTTTACTTGATGGCCCCGTGGTTCAGGAGTTTCTATCGGTGCACGTTTGTCATGATGTGATCATGCTAGGGATGTTGCCGCCGCTGCCAGCCGATGGATCGGGCTGGGTGTGATCGTGTGTGATGAGTAGTAGATGAAGCTTTTGGACTGCCAGCATTATCGATAGACTTTTGTATAGGGATGAATGGAAAGGAAAGCCAGGGGGAGGTCGGGTTATCTTTTTGTTATGATACTGGGTATAGAAAACAATGGCAAGTTTTGATGTACCGACCGATGTTATCTATCAAACCTATGTAAATAAAATGTTCGGTTTAACTTATAAAATTGTCTAGTGGGTGTGCATCATTTCAAAAATTTTGGGATAGAGAGATGTGATTTTCGCTTCCGCTATACATTTATACACTGCGTAGGGACCGTTTAAAAATTATAAACCCCCAGGATTGTTAGACCTTCAAGTCAAGTAGGAGAGAGGTAAGCGAACTATAGCGACCTAACGGATTGTGGGCCGTTTCGAGGGTGCCATAGCGGTTTTAGTATCGAGCCATGGTCTATTTGGAGTGATAAGGTGCCTCAAATGGAAATTGAGGATAAAATGATGCAAGCCATAGGATACTAACCAAGAGTAGTTGACTAACTTTGAACGACAGGTGATGGGTATTCACTCGTAGATCCCTAGTAACTAGTGTGATGTTACCTATGTGTGTCAGTAACATTCTATGTTACTTGTGTGACTTTAGTAATAACCTTATCTTTTTATCTAACTAATGATATCGAGTTGTAAATTATTCTTGAGGCGAATGCTTGGAAAACTACAGGAAAATCATGGTACAACCGGGAGTTCTCATCCATCAAGGGTTGAAGCCTCGCTTCCAAGGGCTAAACCCCGAATGGAAGATATCCTGCAGGCATTGGCCAATATAGGAAATTTGATGGAAAGGCAAGCTCAGCAACAACCCGGAGCAGAACATCACCCTCAAGGACTGGTGGAACAATTCCTGAAATTAAAACCATCTAAGTTTACTAGAATGGGAAGTCCTGAGGAGGCGGAGTATTGGATTGATGGAATTGAATAGATTTTCCGGTTGTTGAACTATAGCGATCCCGAAAGGATAACATTGGCAGCGTACCCACCGGAGGGAAATGCAAAGTTTTGGTGGAAAGCTTCAAAGGACACGATCTTTCCACCTAGGTACCGATATTAACTAGGATGAATTTGTTAGAGTTTTTAATAGAAAGCATTTCTATGATTGTGCTAGAGATAAGAAGATCACAAAATTTGTTCAATTAGAACAAAGGGAGCTGACAATGGATTAGTATGAAGCAAAATTTTCGGAGTTGTCTAAGTATGCTCCCAAGTTGGTTGAGGATCGAGAGGAAAAGGCTAAGAGATTCTTGAAAGGATTAAAGACTGATATCAAGAGACAACTAGTGCCTCTGTATATAAGGGATTATAATGAGATCTATGAGAGGGCATAGTTGGTGGAGCAAGAGATTGTGAGAGAGCAATCGGAATCTAAGAAGCTGGTGACCTTTAATGATATTCGAAGGGGTAAGAGACCTTATCCTGGTCAAGGACAACCCTAGGAATCTAAGAAGAGGAGTAATTTTGGCAAGTTTGGAAAAGCCAAGAGTGGCCCAGTTCTAGGGAAAGTACCCTACCAGGGTAATATCTGCCAAGGGTGTGGTGGACAGCATGGGCCAAGATATTGTAACAATCCACCGAAATGTTTTGGTTGTGGGCAGATGGGACACTTCAAGAGAAATTGTCCATAAGAAAGGTCGTAGCTAAGCATCAACTCGGTACGACAGGTACAACAACGTACTGCTGGACCAAATCTACCAAGGAATTCTCAAAGGCCACCAGCACAAGGAATGGTGTATGCGGTCACCCAAGAGGAAGCGGAAGCTTCCAAAAATGTTATCTCAGGTACGATCTCTATAAACAATAAAAAGGCATACGTGTTATTTGATATGCGTGCCACGCATTCTTTTGTGTCCGAAAGATATAGACAGTTGAGTAAGATAGAGACTACCTCTCTTAAGACGCCTCTTTGTGTTTCCACACCACTAAAGAATGTGGTATTGTCTACGTTGGTATGCGAAAAGTGTAAAGTAAATATAGGGGGACGAGATATGGAAATAGACTTAGTCGTGATGGCCATGTATGACTTTGACGTTATCATAAGAATGGACTGGCTCCATGAGTATCAAGCTAAGATGGACTGTTATAGAAAACTAATCCAGTTTGTTTTACCTGACTGAATTAGTTGTGAATTTTTCAGAGGTCGGACCAACCCCTCTATAGCACTTATTTCAGTAATAGAAGCCCATGCACTACTTGATGAAGGATGTCAAGGATACCTGGCAGTGGTAAAGGACTATACTAAGGAAGAGACTAAGCTCGACGAAATTCGAATGGTTAAGGAATTTTAGGATGTATTCCTTGAGGAACCGCAGGTTACCACCGAATGAGAAATTGAGTTCGAGATCAAACTAATGCCTGGAACAGGACCGATATCGAAAGCCCCGTATAGGATGGCCTTGACAAAATTGAAAGAGTTGGAAGTGCAACTACAAGAGTTGCTCGATAAAGTATTTATTAGGCCAAGTGCTTCTACATGGGGTGCACCGGTTTTATTTGTTAAAAAGAAGGATGGGTCAATGCATCTATGTATCGACTATAGACAACTGAATCAAGTGACCATTAAGAATAAGTATCCCTTGCCTAGAATTGATGACCTATTTGACCAATTGTAAGGAAGTTCGGTCTTTTCTAAGATTGACTTGAGGTCAGGATACCATCAACTAAGGATTAAGAAGGAAGACATCCCTAAGACCGCATTTAGGACTAGCTATGGACACTATGAGTTCCTAGTTATGCCATTTGGATTGACGTATGCTCCGGCTGCATTCATGGATTTGATGAATAGGATATTTAAGACTTATTTGGATCGATTTATGATTGTCTTCATTGATGATATCCTGATATATTCTAAAGGACCTGAAGAGCATGAGTGACACCTGAGAATAGTATTGCAAATCCTTAGAGATCATAAGTTGTATGCCAAATTCAGTAACTGTGAATTTTGGTTGGACCAGATAATATTTTTGGGATACGTGGTGTCAGGAGGAGGAATTGCAGTAGACCCAGTGAAAGTTGAGATGGTAGTAAATTGGCCGAGACAGACAACGCCGACTGAAATATGGAGTTTCTTAGGACTAGCAAGTTACTATAGAAGGTTTATCGAAAGATTCTCACAACTTGCTGGACCATTGACGAAATTGACTTGAAAGAATGTAAAATTTGAATGGAATGGGGAATGTGAAAAGAGTTTTCAGGAACTCAAAAAAAAGATTGACTATGGCTCCAATTCTAACTATACCAACTGGATCTGATGGATTTGCAGTGTATAGTGATGCGCCTCATAAAGGACTAGGATGCGTTTTTGATGCAACATGGCAAGGTCATAGCCTATGCATCCAGACAGTTGAAACCTTATGAAATGAACTACCTATCTCATGACCTAGAATTGGCAGCTATAGTTTTTGCTTTGAAAATATGGAGGCATTATCTGTATGGGGAAAAGTTTGAAATCTATACGGATCATAAGAGTTTAAAATATTTGTTTTCGCAAAAGAATTGGACATGAGACAAAGAAGGTGGATGGAGTTGTTAAAGGATTACAATTGTGAAATATGGTACCACCTTGGAAAGGCAAATAAAGTGGCAAATGCTCTTAGTCGTAAGTCGGCTATGGATATGGCTATTATGAGAATAATAGAATGGAATCTGTTAAAGTAAGTGGCAGACTCAAAGTTTAAATTGGAAGTAGATCACCTTATCGCATGCTTACTGCATTGAGGATTGAACCAGAAATTATCCAGAAAATTAAGATTTTGCAAGAATCTGACCCGGAAATAATGAAGGTACGAAATGCTGTGTCTTTAGGAAAAATACCAAAATTTCAAGTCTCGAGGATGGAGTGGTAAGATGTCGGGACGACCCTGTGTTCCCGACAATGAAGAAGTGAAAAGAGAAATTCTGTCAGAAGCACATAGGAGTGACTATAGTATTCATCCGGGTAGTACAAAGGTGTACAGGAATTTATGCCAACAATCCTGGTGGAATGGCATGAAGGCAAATATAGCCAAACATGTTTGCCAGTGCTTAAAATGTTAGCAAGTGAAAGCGGAACACCGCAAACTCGCAGGACTATTGAGACCATTAGATATACCAGAGTGGAAATGGGAGCATGTGATGATGGATTTTGTACAAGGATTACTAAGGACATCAAGTGATCACGACTCTTTCTAATTGATAATGGATCACTTGACTAAGTCTGCCCACTTCCAGCAGTTCGCATAGACTATCCAATGGATAAATATGCTGAGATGTATGTAAGCCAAGTAGTACGCTTACATGGTGTTCATGTAACTATCATGTCAGATCGAGACTCAAGATTTACTTCAAACTTCTGGTGAAGTCTTCAAATTGCCTTAGGGACTAAGCTATAATTTAGTACTGCTTTTCATCCACAAATGGATGGACAAACAGAAAGAGTGATCCAGACATTAGAGGATATGTTAAGAGCTTGTGTCATTGATTCTAAAGGAAGTTGGGATGAAAAGTTACATTTGGTGGAATTTGCCTATAATAATAGTTTTCAAAAAAGTATAGGCATGGCTCCCTATGAAGCATTATATGGAAGGAGATGTAGAACACCTATCTGTTGGAATGAAGTAGGTGAAAGGAAACTTACAGGACCTGAGTTGGTACAGGTTACTACAGAAGCTGTCAAGATCATAAGGAAAAGACATAAGACAGCTCAAGGTCGACAAAAAGACTACGTAGATGAACGTAAAAGACCTTTGGAATTTAATGTGGGAGGCCATGTATTCCTTAAAGTATCTCCAATGAAAGGGATATCATGATTTGGAATAAAAGGAAAGTTAAGCCCCAAATTCATTGGACCATTTGAGATACTCGAAAGAATAGGAGACGTAGCTTATCGTTTGGCGCTGCCTCCTAAATTGGGAAATTTACATGATGTGTTCCATGTGTTGATGTTGAGGAGGTATCAGCCAGATCCTGGCCACATACTCGATCATGAAGTCATCAAAGTGGATGAGAAAGTGAGATACATAGAAGAACCAAGACGAAAGTATTAGATCGAAAGAACAAATCCTTCGGACGAAGAAAATTTCTTTGGTCAAAGTTTTATGGTGACATCATGATATGGAAGAGGCCACATGGGAAAGTGAGCAAGAAATGAAGGAAAAATACCCTCATTTGTTTAATGAGATTTAAGTGATGTTCAATTTTGATGACGAAATTCTCTAAGGAGGGGAGGTGTGGCATCCGAGAATTTCAACGAATCCTCGGATAGGTGACGGTTATGACCAATCGATAGAAGCATCATCGAACTATGTCATTGGTATCAATTAAGGGCAGTAATTAGTATTTGTTTATTTGTTGGATTGATATGATACGTTTAGCGATGGATCGATCAACCATGCAACAAAAGAAAATCTTTGGACTTTGATCGACTAATATTTTTATTTTAGATCCGAAGGGATGGAATTCGGTCATGCGTGAGGAACATGCATGCTGAAATTTATGAATAAAATTTTGAGGAGTTGGACTGCACACAAGAATTTCGGCTATACATTTGTTCTTCAAGTAATTGAATTATGGGAATATAAATTGATTCATTTAGAAAACAAAGTGCTTCATAATTATGGGCTTATATTTTAAAGACCATGGGCCTTTGAGTTTGGACTTTTGGCCTCAAATTTTTCGGGCCCAAGCAGGCCCAAGGAGCCTCCAAAGCTGTCGACCAAAAAAGGGGGGGAAGGAGAGAACCGGACAAGGGAAAATGCCACTCACCACTTGTCCATGGTTGCTTCAACCTTCTTCCACTTGTCCCTTCCTTGAAGCCATCTATCATCTACATGCAAAAATTAGCAAAATAATTAAACAAAGAAAGCAAAAGCTTTCGGTTTGAGCAAGGGAGAGTGAGGCCGAGAGAGTGAGCGGGCGAGCAAGTGAGAGAGATAGAGAGTTTGAGTTAGAGTTTGAGAGAGAGGGTGTGCAGTGAGCAGTCCAAGTGTGTGAGGGTAGAGAAGAAAGGCCACCCTCCGCATGTGCCGTGTCCGAGCTGCCGCCGATGCCTATTGCCGATTGTGCCAGACAAGA